>CM067843.1:107128866-107663866 GCA_034509565.1 Triticum monococcum
AGCGTGCGAACGGCAGGGTAGTGGCTTTCCATTCTCCCATGATACGGTCTTCCGAGAGCCCTTGGATCTGAGATCGAATGGTTGCATGGCGTGATTCTAGACCTATGGGTGAATATCTATCCTGGAGGGTTATTCTGCAAATTTTCAGCAACTTAGCATGCGATCGTTTGATCTCAGATCCAAGGGATGCCAGCTCAAGATGGCAATGGGGCCCCGAAACCCGCGTCCCCACGGGTTTTTACCCTATTAGGGGACGGGGATGGGCGACTTTCTATCCCCGTGGGGCTCCTCGTGGGTACATTATAAAACCCGGCATGTTTCGCGGGTTTAAACCCGTTTGAGTACTACCCGAACCCGAAACCTGACAAAACCCGTCAAAATACATTATTTAGCACGCACCGGTCCATCTTGACTCAAGTGGCCCAAAGCTACAGTGCCCGAGCAGCCGAGCCCCACAGCATCGAGGCCCTGGAGTACAAACCAACCCCTCGCTCGGTCACTGCACTGTTGCTCACTCTTTAGGACTCTCTCTCCCACACAACACAAAACCTAAACCTAAACCTAGGTCCCCCAGCCGTCGCCTGCTGCTGTAATATGCTCTTGTTTTTCTTCCAATTGTTGCTGTTTTCTTTGACTGCTCGTGGGGACGGGTTCCCCGTGGGTTTTGAAAACCCGATGGGTTTAGGGGACGGGAAAAAATGTAACCCCGCGCACGTTGATGGGGACGGGGAAGGGTTTGCGATTTTATCTTGGGGATGGGTTTGGGCAAGCAAAACCCGGTGGGTTTCGTCCCCGTTGCCATCTTGACTGCTAGCAGCCCGTATCATGGTCGCACCTACCACGACTGTCGCGTCGCTCGCGCGGTCGCGCCCTTGGAGATTTAACATGGTGCGTTAGGCTATCTGATGTTGGCATGTCATACATAGTCATCACTTAGCCACTCATACTACAACAAGGTTGGCTATAAGTGTATTTTTTTACTCCTCTATATCTCTTTCTTCGTACTCAAGGAATAAACGGTGCTAAGCGCGTGTATTTATTGCATTTGCCAAGGAGTGGCCTCTTCCAATGAAATGGTGTTGCTAAGTTTGCTTCATTTAATTAGCTATAGACTCAAAATTGTCTTTTCACCTAGGTACACACACTTAGCACCGTTTCTTCCTTGGGTCACCAAACTAGTCTCTCTCTTCTTGATTAACTTGCCACATCAGACTTTATGCTTATGTGACAAGCCTAAGCACCTGTAGGAGCAAGTAAAAGTAAGTACAATAGTGCACTTTACATGGCATTTTTTCATATGTGGAGGAAAGAGAGGCAAGGAAAAAGTGGAGAAGTGGGCTCTCGTGCAAGAGCCAGCCTCTACTACATGATGGAGCATTGGGAGAGGCACCTATATGGAGGTGGTCAGGAATCTGGGAGACTCACGTCGGTCGTAGCACCGCAGTTAAAATGATAATGGCAAGTCAAATCATGGGGCCCCACCTGTCCAGCAGTAACTCACTGTCAAATCACACAGCCCTACGTTTGCAGCAGCCTACTCCCTCGTCTTCTCGCGTCTCTGTCGAACCGACTAGGCGGAACTACCCCGCCGCCTACCGCGTGGGAAAAGCCCCGCCCTTGACTTTTAAATAGTATACAGTATACTAATTTTGTATCCATGTATTGCGCCCACGCCATGGAGCAAAGCGTCTAGAAAACGGAGGAGAGACGGTGGTCTTGCAATAGAGAAGAGGGAGAGGCGAGACGGTGGTTTTGGAATGGAGATGATGGAGAGGAGAGGAGGTGGTTTTGCAATGGAGAAGAGGGAGAGGAGCGTGCGGCAGCGATTTAGGATTGGACGAGAGGGTCGGCGCGCTCTGACTGGATCAAAATCAAAATCAATTTGGTGACATGCATTCACATTTTGCTTGTCAAATACAGTACGTGGTCAAACTTTGACCCAAAATACGCGAAACAACAAAAAAATACTTCCAAGACCAGCGCCGCTCTTCCGCTCTTCTCCTCTTAAACCACTGCCGCTCCTCTCCTGTTCCAATCTAAATGCAGCGTCACTCCTCTCCTCTTCCATTTCAAAACCACCGCCCCTCCTCTCATGTTCCAGTCCAAAACCAGCTCGCTCCTCTCCCGTTCTAATCCAAAACCAACGCTGCTCCTCTCCTCTTCCATTCAAAATCCACCGTCGGCGAGTGAAGGTGCTGTGGAGACGTAGATCGATGGAGGAGTACAACCAATACGTGAGGATCGCAGACGGCGACCTAGTGAAGCTCGCTAGGATGGAGATACAGTGTTGGTTTGACAACAAGGACCAACTAGCGGCGACGGCGACGGCGACATCCATGGACAAATATCTGCAACAGAGCGAAAAGGTGGCGATACTCCCGGAGGGAGTCGCGCCAGAGTACATAGAGCTGCTCCTCTGGGCCATGGAGCAAACCGATTCACCGAATCCGATCGTGAGGGAGCGGTGGTGGGAGTATCGATCCCAGATGGAGCATCCACCAGAGATTGAAGGATCGAGCATCTACAGGGTGCCAATTGTGAGGGTGTCCTGCCAAAGCGAGCCGGTGGAGTCTTCATCGACCGAACCCAACTGCAAGAGGAGAATAGCAGTTGGCCCAACGACGCTTCCCCGCCATCGTCTCCCTCGTCGTTCACATCGTCTCACGGGGCGGCTGTCTGCTGCCGAGGAATAGGAGGGGGCTGCCCCCCAGCCCAATAGTCGGGCAGGCTGTGAATTGTTAGGAGGAGCTTAGGGTTGTCAGTGTTTGCAGGTTGTGAATTGTGTTTTGTGTTGTGTATTTTGAGAATACTTTCAGATATGAATGTCTTTTGAATTTCAGATTTGCAGTATTGAGCATATGAAGTATTTTATGAATTCTAGATATCTATTTTTAGCACTTCAAAAATGTAGTTTCATAGGAGTATAAAAGTGCAGACAATGTGATTCTCAGAGAAGAAACTGCAAGTTCCCGTTTCAGATAAGAAACTGCAAGTTCAGTTTCAGATAAGAAACTGCAACTTTCAGAGGCAGAGCATTTATATTAACACGGCATTTTCAAACAGGGTTAACATCATGTTGGAAGTTTTATTCATGGTCGAAAATGGAACTACCAGCCAGTTAACATCATACTGATCAACATTCATGCATAGCACATCTTCATATGATGCACAGTCAAAATGCCCACACAATGTCGAGTGTGCGAAACACAGAGAAAACGAGGGATGAAGTTTTGGCAAGTGTTGGACGTGGTTTTGGGCTGCCTCGTCTAGGCTTTCATTTTTAACATGCGTAACCCACGTCCTCGGATGGGAGGTCCATAGGCCTGTTTGTATTTTCTTAGGGCCGTCATGTATCGACCGGCCTATGGACCTCCCATCCGAGGTTTTATTTTTGGCAGCCCAATTTATGTATTTTTTTGAAGAAAACGCAGAGGTTTGTTCTATTTTTATATAAGAATAGGAACGCCAGGTCCAACTTATGTTTCCCTTCTAACTATATTGTATATATATAAATTATTTTATATGTTAACTGTTTAGTTCACATAATTGGCAAATAGATGACCGCTCTCGCGATCCCCTTTGCCCCCGCCACGACCTCTACCCTCGCCGCCGCCCCCGCCACTACCTCCACCCTCGCTGTCGCCATAGATCTCGCCGCCACCCCCGCCTCCTGACTCCGGGCGCGCCTGCCCCCCTCAGCAAGTCTGCTCGCGCGGCCCATGGAGTCGCCGGCCATATCCACGGGGGAATGGTTGGAAGACAGGCAGATGTACAAGATGCATCTCCCACATGTCTACAAATCCTTCCTGCGGATGCTCCAGCCGCTTGACTCCGTCGCGTCGGCGGTGCTGCGGGAGACTCGAGGGAGGAGATGGAGGGAGCGGGCGATGCGGATCCGCGACGATGCTCTCTCCTGGACCCAGTGCACGCGCGAATGGAGGGAAGCAGAGGAGGAAGCTGCAAGGGAGGAAGCCAAGGAGGGACCGAATCCGTTCTCTCACTTGCGCGGGTATGTTTGGATGTGCAAGGATCATGTGGATTGGGAGCTGCTGAATCTAGCCCTGCGGATCTACTTCGAAGGAGATTTCTCGGAGAAGCACAAGATGCCCCACCCCAGTGAGCCGCCGATTGCGTTCGTTTGATGGGCGGAAGGAGAAGTGAATTCAGGAGATCCACGTCGTGCTGCGAGATGGGAATGCTTGACTGGACTCCTACCCACCAGCACACCACCGGAGCCGGAGCATGTGGATCCCCTACCTTACCTCTCCCCCAAACCTGCAGAAGATTGAAATTAGGCTTGCAATCTGCTTCAATTGAGCTGTCTGGTGGTTATTTCTGCTTCCTGAGAGACAACATCTGGCTGGAGGATGAGAAGGAACCAGGAACTCCGATGAATTTCCCCTATCACAATGGGGGGAGCGCCGATTGGGCAGTGGTACAACCCACCTCCGACCCAAATGGGGGCACAATCTGGGCAGGCTCCTGTAATTGCCCAAGATCAATCTGCTGGTGATTCTGACTCTCAGATCGGTGGAAAATCTCAAGGCAAGAATCAGCAAAAGAAGAGACAGGACATCAAGAAAACTGCTCCTGCCCCTGCTTCGGGCCTTATGGCATACTCTGGGGTGGTCTGCTACAACTGTGGGCAACCAGGGCATCATTTGGATAAATGTGTCAAGCCCAAAAGTTGTTTTATCTGCAAAATGGTTACCCATAAAGTTGAGAATTGCCCTGTCAGAAGGAAAACCCATAGTTCTGCTAGATATGTTGGAAGTGCTGCTCCAGGATTATGTCCACCATTGACATAATTTTCGGTGACACAGAATTAGATAGTTTTTTCCCCTTTCTAGTTGTAGAACTCTGCCCAGATGTGGTAGTGACCACACTCCTTTGCTCTGGGACTCTGGTCTTAACCAAACAACAAAGAGCAATAGTTTTAAATTTAAAAAGTGGTGGTTGCTTAGAGAAGATTTTACTGAGGTAGTCAGGAAAATCTGGAATGAGCCTACTAGGAGCAGCTGCCCCCTAGAAAATTGGCAGATCAAAATCAGGGGATTTAGAAGAACTACCAAAGGGTGGAACTCCAATGAGGAAGCTAATCTTAGAAGATACAAAAGGCTTCTCCTCCTTGAGTTTGATTCTCTAGATATTAAGGTAGAAACCACTGACCTCTCTGAGGCTGAGACTAATAGATTAAACTTTGTCCATGGAGAGCTCAAGAAAATCTGGCTTTAAAGAGAAATCAAAGCCAAACAAAGGTCTAGAGATAGGAACATTAAGGAGGGTGATAGAAATACTGCTTACTTCCATGCAGTAGCTAACCACAGGAGGAGGAAAACCCTCATTCACTCCCTTGATGGCCCTAATGGCCCTGTTACTGAGGTAGATGAGATGCTGAAACTGGCTAGTGACTTCTACAAAGACATGTTTAAGAAAGAAAACCCTTCTGGGTTCTCTCTACAAAACAATATTTTATATGCTTCTGAAAAAGTCTCTCCTGGTGAAAATGAGCTGCTAGAAGCCCCTTTTTCAGAGACAGATGTGAAGGAAGCCATTTTTAGCTCTTATCCTGATGGGGCTCCTGGTCCTGATGGGATTCCCTTCTTGTTTTACCAGCATTTTTGGGACTTGGTGAAAAATGATCTCTTAGATCTTTTCCAAGCCTTTCATAGAGGAGAGTTGGATCCAGCAACTTACTCATGGGGGGTCTGTTGGGGTCAAGTTAAATAACTGTGAAAGTAATTTTTTTTCCTTGCTGGTAAAGGCCTTAGGCAAGGTGACCCCATCTCCCCGCTTTTGTTTAATTTAGTAGTGGACGTTCTTACTAAAATGCTGAGCAAAGCTGCTAATCATAGTCTGATTGCAGGGCTCTGTCCTGAGGTCTGCCCTGGTGGCATCATCTGCCTTCAATATGCAGATGATACCATCCTTTTCTTAGACAATGACTCCACACATGCTAGCAATCTGAAAACTGTTCTAACCTGGTTTGAACAAGTCTCAGGCATTAGAATCAACTACTCTAAAAGTGAACTCATCCCTATCAACATGGATGATCAGGAGATAGCTGACTTCCTCTCTATTCTAGTCTGTAATAAAGGTAACTTCCCCATTAAGTACCTAGGTATCCCTCTCCACTATGATAAACTAAGGAGAGAGGATATCCAACCCCTTCTGGATAAAATCATTAAAAGGATTGCTGGGTGGAGGGGCAAACTTCTCTCTTATAGAGGTAGATTGATCCTCATACAAGCTTGTTTGGCTAGCATTCCAGTGTATCTCCTCTCCTTCTTCAAGTTCCCTAAATGGGCAGTGAACCTCATCAATTCTCAGATGTCTCATTGCTTGTGGAATGATTTTGAGGGAAATAGGAAGCTACACCTTTCTAATTGGGCCCTAGTCTCTATGAAAAAAGATTTTGGAGGCCTAGGCATACCTAACCTCCAAGAAATTAACATCTGTCTTTTAGGGTCTCGGATTAAAAGATTCTATGAGGAAGACCTGAAACCCTGGAAGCTTCTTATTGCCCATAAATACCTAGGAAATAAACCTAATGTTTTTGTCCCTTCCTCCAACCCTAAGACCTCTAGATTCTGGAAAGGATTAAAATCTATTATGCATGCTGTGAAATTTGGCTACATATGGAACATAGGGGATGGGAGCAGAACCAGGTTCTGGGAAGATACTTGGTTTGGCACATCCCCCCTAGCAGTCCAATTTTGGCCTATTTACTCTGTCCGCAATGAGCTTAACAAAAGTGTCAATGAAGTTTGGGACGGTCAATGCCTAAAACTCTCTTTTAGAAGTAACTTTAGTGATAGTCTCATGCAACAATGGTTCCAGTTGGAGGAAATTGCCAAAAGCATTACCTTTACTGCCGAGCCGAATGCCCTGATTTGGCAGCTGGACAATAAGGGGAAGTATTCCTCTAGCTCCCTCTATCATGTTATCAACTTTAGAGGGGTTCAACCCATGTTTATCCCTGCTGTCTGGAAATTGAGAGTTCCCCCTAAAATTCATGTATTTCTCTGGCTTCTCTCCAAAAACAAATTGATGACTAGGGATAACCTTAGGAAGAGACACATCATCAAACCCCTTGATTGTGTTTACTGCTTGGAACAAGAGTCTTGTTCTCACCTATTTTTTGAATGTATAGTTGCTAAACATCTCTAGGCCCACATTGAGGAATATTTCTCTAGTCAGATTGGCTCATCCTTCGAATCTGTCGCCAGATTCTGGATTGCTACCAAAAAGTGCTCAGTTTTAAACACGGTTAGCTCAGCTGTCCTTTGGTGCCTCTGGAAATATAGAAATGCTATGATTTTCAGTAACACCTCCTGGATTTCCATTCCGCGGGTCTTGAGGTTGATCAGGAACATGGTGAGGAACTGGGCGATTCTCTCCTCCGGATCGGACAAGGACAAGTTGATGAGCTTCGTGGAAACCCTAACAAGATCCCTCCAGAAAGCATTGGCGATCACTTCTGGCTGAACAAAGCTTGACCTGCTCTAGGGCTGGACCCGTGGGCTCGTCTCAAGATCTCTAATGAAGATGATGGGCACCTGGCGCCGAAAAAGAGGGACATCCACCATGCTACGCCTTCCAGCCCGGTGTCTCCGCTTGCTTACTGGTCGCCGCAGGCTGACACGGCCCCTCGTCTGAAGACCATGAAGGCTTCGCTGGACCCTCCTTGTGTCATTTGAGTGCTCTATCTGCTCTCCCTTTGGCACCGCTCAGGTGATTTGTGTTATTCAGAGAACATGTTCATCCACCCCCCTAGTTTGTAGCTTTTCTACCTTTGCTTTCGAACTGCTCTTTGAGCTGCTGTATCAAAATATGTTGTGGTTTCGTTCTCAGCAATGGAACCGGGGATATGCTCCCTGTTCTTCTAAAAAAATTATTTTATATGTTATTATATAAAGCTTGGTAAGACTGTAAATTTAAGGACGAATGTAATAATATCACTTATTATTTAAATATATTTATAACAAAATGCTCAGCCCCTTTTTATTTTTTGATAACATTGCTGGCCCAACCCAACATTATAATTAGAATCAGCCCAGCAAAATCGTGTATTTCGAGAAAGTGCAAATGGGCTGTAATTTTTTAGGAAATAAAATAAACGGGCCGCATGGACGCTACATTATTTGTTCACCCAGGCCAGCTAATGGCTGTAATTCAAAAAAAAGATCAAATTGACTGTAAATTCTACCGTGCAAAAAAAGACTGTAAATTCTGAAAAAATGGGTTGAATACGTGCCACATTTTGGAGGCTCAAATGTGGGCCAATAGGTCGAAGCCAATGCAAGTCGTTGTCAATTTAGTCAACAAATGATTCTGACATGTTAGCCGTTGGATTTACATCCAACGACCGACATCCATCATCAATCTCTCGTCTTCTTCCTCCAGCGCTGCCGGGACCACCTCCGGCCTCCTGCTGCTAGCAGCTCTGCTTAGCACGCTTCGCTATGAAGCGCTACTCCACCGTTGGCCAGGCCATCCCTCCACCCCTCCACACCTCCTGTTCTTCTCCACCGACTGCCAAACCACACCGCATTAGAACGAGTTAACCCTAGTACACTTCTCTGTCTGCGACTCTACTCCCGCGTCTTCCCATCTCCGGCTTGTTGTTGTCCGGGGCCTCGCCGTCGTCCACCACCTTGGATGCGCTCGGCGCGGCGTGGTCAACGAACGACACCATCTGAAGTAGAATGTGTGTGGAGAGGCTGACAGCTGGGTCCACAGCTGCACACAAGGAAATGCCTCCTTATTACGCGCAAAATAATGATTCCTCCACCTGACATCTGGGACCCACCGGAACGGCCTTTGTATTTCGCGAAATAAAGTACCCCCCGCTGACATGTCGGACCCACCAGCTATCTTCGCATGCAAGGAAGTGCCTCCTTATTACGCACAAAAAATGAATATTCCCACTGCCAGCTGGAACCTAGCATAGTGGGAGGCTGACTTGTGGGCCTACCAAGTTGACGGGGATGGAGGGCTTTGTCAACTTAGTCAATATGAACGATTCTAGCTCCTATTACCGTACGATATTCATCCAACGGTCGTAGTGCTTCTTCAACCTCTGATCTTCTTGCTCCAGCCGCCCAATCCAGCGCCGGTCGTGCCGCGTGCTCCTGCCTCCAGTGGCCGGCTGTGATGTCGCGAAGGCCTCACCGTCCCCTACTACTCCCACTGCTGGCCAGGCCATCCCTCTACTCACACACACCCCCTGTTATTCTGCGGAGACAGCAGCCTCACACCGCAGCCGAACCAGTGAACCCTCATACTCCTCTTCGCGTGGGCATCCACTGCTGCGTCTTCCCCGGCTCCGAGTCGTCCCCTTCCTAGTCCTCGCCATCGTCCACCGCCCTGGTGCTCTCGGCGCGGCGTGGTCAACGTGGTCAACGACCGACTTCCACCGGAAGTGTACTGTACGTGGAGAGGCTGACAGTTGGGTCCATGGTAGCCGCAAGGAAGTGCCTCCTTATTACGCGGAAAATAATTATTCCTCCACCTGACAGCGGGGACCCACCAGACGGGCCACCAGTATTTTGCGAAAAAAATCATTTCCCCTGACTGCTGGGACCCACTGGACGGGCCACCGTATTTCGCTAAAAACGTTCCCCCCACTGTCAGCTCGGGCCCATCGGAAGTGCCTCCTTATTACGCACAAAAAAATGAATACTCCCCCGGCTAGCTGGGACCCACCTTGCTGGGAGACTGACTTGTGGGCCTACTAAGTTGACGGGGACGAAGGGCTTTGTCAACTTAGTCAATATGAACGATTCTAGCTCCAGTGACTGTACGATGTCCATCCAACGGCCGTAGTGCTTCTTCAACCTCTGGTCTTCTTGCTCCAGCCGCCCAAAGCAGCACAGGTCGTGCCGCATGCTCCTGCCTCCCGTGGCCGGCTGTGCTGCCGCAGAGGCCTCCCCTACTATTCCCACCGCTGGCCAGGCCCTGCGGCCACGGCAGCCTCACACCGCAGCCGAACCAGTGAACCCTCGTAGTCCTCTCCGCGCGGGCTTCCACTGCCGCGTCGTCCCCTTCCTAGGCCTCGCCGTCGTCCACCGCCATGGTGCTCTCCGCGCGGCGTGGTCAACATGGTCAAGGAACGACTTCCATCGAAAGAGTACTATACGTGGAGAGGCTGACAGCTGGGTCCACGACCACAGCCCAGTTTTTTTGTGATTTGCCAAGTAAGTCGCTTTGTCAGGCCTGTTGGGCTGCAAATCTTTCAAGACGAGGAGAGCTTTCATTCGACTGGCCGAGAAAATGGCCCACCAGTAATGAGCAATGGGTTGTACATTTTTAAAACACATCAAACCAACAATTAGTTTCAAATATCTTTTTTCCATTTCAAGATTTTAAATTACATTAATTTTTATGCGTGGAGAATTTGTTGGATTTTATATTGATATACATTTATTTTTAAAATCAGTTTGAATGTGAGTCGAAATTTCGGGATTAAAAACAGTTCGGACCGCACCAAAATATGCAAAATTTCGTATAATTTTTTAACCGTTGCCACAATATCGGCTGTAATGCTAACAAAAATAATATGGGCTCCAAAAAAACCTTAAGAATTAGCAAATGGGCTGTAAATTATTAGAAATAATGGTAGATGGGTTGTATGCTGTTTTCCACAGATTTGAGGCTTTCCTAAAAAAAGGTTGACGCACAAGCACTGATTGTTGGATGTCCATCCAACGACCGTCGTGCTTCTTCAATCTCTGCTCTTCCTGCTCGAGTCGCTCAAACAAGCGTTGGCGGGACTGCCTGCTCCCTCCTCCTCGCGGCCGGCTGCGCTGCTGCGCAGGCCTCACCGCCCGACCGTACTCCCATCGCTGGCCTAGCCATCCCTCTACTCACCCACACCTGTTGTTATTCTCCGACGACGGCAGACGAACCAGTAAACCCCCGTACAGTCGTACTCCCCTCCGCATGGGAAACAACTACCGAGTCTTCCCTGCCTCCGTGTCGTCCCCTTCCTAGACCTCGCCGTTGTCCACCGCCCTGGTGCTCTCGGCGTGGCATGGTCAACGTGGTCAAGGAATGACTTCCATCGGACGTGGACTGTACGTGGAGAGGCTGACAGCTGGGTCCACGGCCGTAGCAAGGAAGTGCCTCCTTATTATGCGGAAAATAATGATTCCTCCACCTTACAGCTGGGACCCATCGGACGGGCCACTGTATTTCATGAAAAAAAACGTTTCCCCCTGACTGCTGGGACCCACCAGCTACATCTTTGCACGCAAGGAAGTGCGTCCGGGCAACAAAATGATTCGCCCCCTGACTGCTGGGACCCACTAGCTACATCTTCACAGGCAAGGAAGTGCCTGCCAGTCCGGACCCACCTAGTCGAAGCGTACGTAGCGTTGTCATTCTGGTCGCGAACGTGTATGTACATACTGGTCGATGTAGAGGCGTGCACGTGTCGTAGTAGAGGCGTGCACGTAGCATTTACACGTACGTACAACGGCCAGGGTGCAAGAAAGAAAATACGGCCACGTATGTGTACATACGGGCGGGGTCTCGAACACCTACTCACGCATAAGTACGGCCAGGGCTCGTGTACATGGCTGGGTCGGAACAGAGAAACAGCGCCGTCGTCGTGTTCATGGGGAGGCAACAGAATGCATCGTGTTCATGGGGAGGCAACGGAATGCGTCGTGTTCATCGGGAGGGCTTGGACGGAACAGGCGATGGAAACGAGGCGTGGCGTACCGCAGAACGAAGGAAACGGCCTTGTGTTCGACCGACCACGTTCAAAATGGGATCCTGTTCATCGGGAGGGGTCTGGCGTACCGCAAAACGGAGGAAACGAACCTCCTACGGTCGAAACGGGGGTCCTGTTGATCGGGAGGGGTGTTGCGTACCGCAAAACGGACGAAACGGACTTGTGTTGGAGCGCTACGGTCGAAACGGGGGTCCTGTTCATCGGGATGGGTGTGGCGTACCGCAAAACGGGACTCCACGGGTATTGTTCATCTCCACCGTCGACCCCCTCCAGCCTCCACGAGCTACTATTCATCCACCGTCGACCTCCTCCAGCCTCCACCTGCGACTGTTCATCCACGGGCTCCTGTTCATCCAGCCTCCACCGCGCGCTACTCCACCGGCTACTGTTCAACCACCCCTCCACCGTCTACTGTTCATCCAGCCCTCCACACCACGGGGTCCTGTTCAACCACCCCTCCACCGTCTACTGTTCATCCAGCCCTCCACACCATGGGGTCCTGTTCATCCACCCCTCCACGGGCACCCCTCCACCGTCTACTGTTCATCCAGCCTTCCACCACACCACGGGGTCCTGTTCATCCAGAGGCAATGCCACCGCTCACTGTTCATCCAACCCCCCCCCCCCCCCGCAATGCTCACTATTCATCCCATCGATCGGCTTCAGTTAGTAGCAGTAGCGAAAGAATCGCTCGATCGGGTTCAGTTAACAGCCATCGATCGATCGCTCGGGTTCAGTAACGTGTAGCCTGTAGTGCAATCGCTCGGGTTCATTTAGAGCCCAACGCCTCGCTCGGGTTCAGTTAGAGCCAACGCCTCGCACACACGCACGTACGTGTACGAGAGAAACGCGCATCGCTCGGCCCCCGACCTCCCACCGTAACCGGGAACTCCCTGAAATTTTCCTCCCCCTCGCTTCTACCACGGTTTTTTCCGTCATGGACAGCCCAAAGAATGTCATGCAGCTGCGTCTCCGGCCCGCCCAGGACGAAAAGCCCATTTTCTATCATGATTTTTTTTCATAGAAGTAGGAGCCCACCACATCTATGATGATACCGGGTTTTGTCAGAATTATCATCATAGAAGTGTCATATGTATGACAGAAAAAAAATTCGTTCGGCCCAAAATGTCACGGATGTGTCTTTTTTTGTCGTGATTGCAGCAAATATATTCTCAAACATGTCATTCTCATCAAACATAGCATCCCCAAGCTTGGGCCTTTTCATATAATAAGCATAATCACTCTTATCATTAATAGTATGGATAGCACCGATAGTATAGCAATTATCATCATCACAATGAGTAAGAGGGGCAACATCATTTGGGAGGGATACCTTTTCACCTTTACTTCTCCGTCTTTTCTTTTTCTTCTTCACATTATGTGTGGGTTCAATCCTCTTTTTGGAGCTCCTTATTGATGAGATTGGTTGAATAGAATGCTCCTCCTCGTTACCTGATTCATCATAAGAAATAATAGGAGGATATTGGGAAGCCTCTTCCCTTTCATTAGTATTATCTTCATCCTCTACTTGTTTTCTTTTCTTTATGTAATTGGCAATATAAGGATTTCAATGCAATTCACTGCAAAATACATAAAAATTTCTTCTAGATCAATATCGAGGAATTTCTCAAGGTTATATTCTGGAATATGCTTAGTTATACATTTCATTTCTTCATAACCCAAAATAAAACTAAGTTCATTATGATGTGCAAGGGAAATCAAATCATCACAATTTTTGGACACGATGTGATCATGAAACATTTTACATTGGAGATTTAAATGACCATGTTCATTGCAAAAATCACAAGTAGGTGAAGAAATTTTAAATTTTCAGCACAAACATCTAGCCTCTCTTGCAACCATTTGGTTTAGAAATAATTATGCCTCTTGCAAAATCTATCTTCCCTATTTGGTGTGTACTTGCAAACTCTATGCACTCCACAAAAATTGACATGCTTACAAGAGACATTTTCATTATGACTAGTGAAATCATCACTAGCACTATGGATATTCAAGGAGTTCATACTAAAAACATTGCAATCATGCTCATCATTCAAATATTTAGTGCCAAACATTTTATAGACTTCTTCTTCTAGCACTTGAGCACAATTTTCCTTTCCATCATTCTCACGAAAAATATTAAAAAGATGAAGCATATGAGGCAAACTCAATTCCATTTTTTTGTAATTTTCTTTTATAAACTAAACTAGTGATAAAACAAGAAACTAAAAGATTTGATTGCAAGATCTAAAGATATACCTCCAAGCACTCACCTCCCCGGCAACAGCGCCAGAAAAGAGCTTGATGTCTACTACGCAACCTTCTTCTTGTAGACATTGTTGGGCCTCCAAGTGCAGAGGTTTGTAGGACAGTAGCAAATTTCCCTCAAGTGGATGACCTAAGGTTTATCAATCCGTGGCAGGCATAGGTTGAAGATAGTCTCACTCAAACAACCCTGCAGCCAAATAACAAAGAGTCTCTTGTATCCCCAACACACCCAATACAATGGTAAATTGTATACGTGCATTAGTTAAGCGAAGAGATGGCGATACAAGTGCAATATGGATGGTAGATATAGGTTTTTGTAATCTGAAATTGTAAAAACAGCAAGGTAACCAGTAATAAAAGTGAGCGTAAACGGTATTGCAATGCTAGGAAACAAGGCCTAGGGTTCATACTTTCACTAGTGCAAGTTCTCTCAACAATAATAACATAATTGGATCATATAACTATCCCTCAACATGAAACAAAGAGTCAATCCAAAGTCACTAATAGCGGAGAACAAACGAAGAGATTATTGTAGGGTACAAAACCACCTCGAAGTTATTCTTTCGGATCGATCTATTCAAGAGTTCATACTATAATAACACCTTAAGACACATATCAACCAAAACCCTAATGTCACCTAGATACTCCAATGTCACCTCAAGTATCTGTGGGTATGATTATACGACATGCATCAAACAATCTCAGATTCATCTATTCAACCAACACAAAGTACTTTAAAGAGTGCCCCAAAGTTTCTACTAGAGAGTCAAGACGAAAACGTGTGCCAACCCTAATGCATAAGTTCACGAGGTCACGGAACTCGCAAGTTAAGCACCAAAACATACATCAAGTAGATCACGTGATATCCCATTGTCACCACAGATAAGCACATGCAAGACATACATCAAGTGTTCTCAAATCCTTAAAGACTCAATCCGATAAGATAAATTCAAAGGGAAAACTCAATCCATTACAAGAGAGTAGAGGGGGAGAAACATCATAAGATCCAACTATAATAGGAAAGCTCGTGATACATCAAGATCGTGCGATATCAAGAACACGAGAGAGAAAGAGAGAGAGAGAGAGAGAGAGAGAGAGAGAGAGAGATCAAACACATAGTTACTGATACATACCCTCAGCCCCGAGGGTGAACTACTCCCTTCTCATCATGGAGAGCGCTGGGATGATGAAGATGGCCACCGAAGAGGGATTCCCCCCCTCCGGCAGGGTGCCGAAACGGGTCTAGATTGGTTTTTGGTGGCTACGGAGGCTTCTGGCGGCGAAACTCCCGATCTATTCTGCTCCTTGATGTTTTTAGGGTATATGGACATATATAGGCGAAACAAGTCGGTCAGGGGAGCCACGAGGGGCCCACGAGGGTGGGGCGCCCAGGGGGTAGGGCGTGCCTCCCTTCCTCGTGGCTTCCTCGAAGCTTCCCTGACGTCTACTCCAAGTCTCCTGGATTGCTTCCGTTACAAAAATAACTCTCCCGAAGGTTTCATTCCGTTTGGACTCCGTTTGATATTCCTTTTCTTCGAAACACTGAAATAGGCAAGAAAACAACAATTTGGGCTGGGCCTCCGGTTAATAGGTTAGTCCCAAAAATAATATAAAAGTTTTTAGTAAAGTCCATAAACATCCAAAACAAATAATATAATAGCATGAATACTTCATAAATTATAGATACGTTGGAGACGTATCAAGCACTACGTGAATATGACTGGAGGAGTAAACCATGGAGAGAGACGCCGCACACGGCTCGGAATAATTGGTGTGTCTCCAAGGGGTGCCCTGGCCACGTATATAAAGGGGGGAGAGGAGGAGGCCGGCCACCAGGGGCGTGCCAAGGAGGGGAGTCCTACTAGGACTCCACTCCTAGTAGGATTCCCCCCCCCCCTTTCCTTCTCATGGACCTCCCCTAGTACAATTCGGACTCCCTATGGGACATGGGCGCGGACACCCCTTGTGGGCTGCCTCCCCTCTCGCCTATGGCCCATGTAGGACCAATACTTCCCCGGGGGGGTCCGATAACCCCTCGGTTCTCCGAAA
Organism: Triticum monococcum; assembly: GCA_034509565.1. Taxonomy (NCBI): domain Eukaryota; kingdom Viridiplantae; phylum Streptophyta; class Magnoliopsida; order Poales; family Poaceae; genus Triticum; species Triticum monococcum. The sequence continues at coordinate 107,144,924 of CM067843.1, forward strand.
AATACCCAAACTATTCCGAAACCATTCTGGTGTCCAAATATCATCGTCCAATATATCAATATTTACCTCTCAACTATTTTGAGACTCCTCGTCATGTCGGTGATCTCATCCAGGACTCTGAACAAACTTCGGTCACCAAAACACATAACTCATAATACAAATCGTCATCGAACGTTAAGCGTGTGGACCCAACGGGTTCGAGAACTATGTAGACATGACCGAGACACATCTCCAGTCAATAACCAACAATGAAACCTGGATGCTCATATTGGTTCCTACATATTCTACAAAGATCTTTATCGGTCAAACCGCAATAACAACATACATCATTCCCTTTGTCATTGGAATGTTACTTGCCCGAGATTCGATCATCAGTATCCTCATACCTAGTTCAATCTGGTTGCCGGCAAGTCTATTTACTCGTTGTGTAATGCATCATCCCGTAACTAACTCATTAGTCACATTGCTTGCAAGGTTTATAGTGATGTGCACTACCGAGAGGGCCCAGAGATACTTCTCTGGTGCACGGAGTGACAAATCCTAATCTTGATCTATGCCAACCCAACAAACACCTTCAGAGACACCTGTAGAGCATATTTATAATCACCCGATTATGTTGTGACGTTTGATGGCACACAAGGTGTTCCTTCGGTATTCGGGAGTTGCATAATCTCATAGTTAGAGGAATATGTGTAAGTCATTAAGAAAGCAATAGCAATAAAACTTAACAATCATTATGCTAAGCTAACATATGGGTCTTTTCCATCACATCATTCTCCTAATAATGTGATCCCATTCATCAAATGATAGCACATGTCTATGGTCAGGAAACTTAACCATCTTTGATTAACGAGCTAGTCTAGTAGAGGCATACTAGGGATACTTTGTTTTGTCTATGTATTCACACATGTATCAAGTTTCTGGTTAATACAATTCTAGCATGAATAATAAACATTTATCATGATATAAGGAAATATGAATAACAACTTTATTGCCTCTAGGGCATATTTCCTTCACCTGGCAACGACGCTAGAAAAAGAATCTTGATGACCCACAAGTATAGGGATCAATCGTAGTCCTTTCGATGAGTCAGAGTGTCGAACCCAACGAGGGGTAGAAGGAAATGATAAGCAGGTTTCAGCAAGGTAATCTCTTCAAGTACTAAAAATAGCAGATAGTTTGATAGCAAGATAATTCGTAACAAGTAGCAATAGTAACAAGGGTGCGGCAAGGTGGAGCAGTCTTTTTTATAGCAAACGACAAGCCGGAACAATCTCTTATAATAAGCAAAGCGTTCTTGAGGACACATGAAAATTATCATCTAGTCATTTTCATCATATTTAGTTGATTCACGTTCGCTGCTTTAATAATTTGATATGTGGGTGGACCAGTGTTTGGGTGTTGTTCTTACTTAAACAAGCATCCCACTTATGGTTCCCCCTCTCACAAGCATCCACAACTATGAAATAAGAATTAAAATAAATCTAACCATAACATAAAACATATGGATTCAATTCAGCCCCTTACGGAATAACGCATTGAAGGAAATATGCCCTAGAGGCAATAATAAAGTTATTATTTATTTCCTTATACCATGATAAATGTTTATTATTCCTGCTAGAACTGTATTAACCGGAAACTTAGTACATGTGTGAATACATAGACTAACAGAGTGTCACTAGTATGCCTCTACTTGACTAGCTTGTTGAATCAAAGATGGTTAAGTTTCCTAGCCATAGACATGAGTTGTCATTTGATTAACGAGATCACATAATTAGAGAATGATGTGATTGACTTGACCCATTCCGTTAGCTTAGCACAATGATCGTTTAGTTTGTTGCTACTGCTTTCTTCATGACTTATACATGTTCCTATGACTATGAGATTATGCAACTCCCGAGTACCGGAGGAACACTTTGTGTCCTACCAAACGTCACAACGTAAATGGGTGATATAAAGGTGCTCTACAGGTGTCTTCGATGGTGCTTGTTGAGTTGGCATAGATCGAGATTAGGATTTGTCACTCTGATTGTCGGAGAGGTATCTCTGGGCCCTCTCAGTAATGCACATCACTATAAGCCTTGCAAGCATTGTGACTAATGAGTTAGTTGCGGGATGATGCATTATGGAATGAGTAAAGACACTTGCCGGTAACGAGATTGAACTAGGTACGAGGATACCGACGATCGAATCTCGGGCAAGTAACATACCGATGACAAAGGGAACAACGTATGTTGTTATGCGTTTTGACCGATAAAGATCTTCGTAGAATATGTAGGAGCCAATATGAGCATCCAAGTTCCGCTATTGGTTATTGACCGGAGACGAGTCTCGGTCATGTCTACATAGTTCTCGAACCCATAGGGTCCGCATGCTTAACGTTCGGTGACAATCGGTATTATGAGTTTATGTGTTTTGATGTACCAAAGGTAGTTCGGAGTCACGGATGAGATCGGGGACATGGCAAGGAGTCTCGAAATTGTCGAGACATAAAGATCGATATATTGGACGACTATATTCGGACATCGGAAAGGTTCCGAGTGATTCGGGTATTTTTCGGAGTACCGGAGAATTACGGGAATTCACCGGGAGGGTCAATGGACATTCATGGGCTTTAGTGGAAATAGAGGGCAGCAAGGAAGTGTGGGGTGCGCCCCCCCATAGGCCCAAACCGAATTGGTTTAGGGCTTTGGGGGCCGTCCCCCTCTTTCCTTCTCCTCTCATCCTCTTTCCTTCCCCTCCTAGTTGGACTAGAAAAGGGGGAACCTACTCCTAGTAAGTGTAGGATTCCCCCCCTTGGGGCGCACCCTATGAGGCCGTCGGCCCCCTCCCCTTGCTCCTTTATATACATGACCAGGGGGCACCACATAGACACACAAGTTGATTGTTCCAAGCCGTGTGCGGTGCCCCCCTCCACCATAATCCACCTCGGTCATAACGTAGCGGTGCTTAGGCGAAGCCCTGCGTCGGTAGCAACATCATCACCGTCATCACACCGTCGTGCTGACGGAACTCTCACGTGAAGCCCTGCTGGATCGGAGTTCGTGGGACGTCATCGAGCTGAACGTGTGCTGAACTCGGAGGTGTCGTGCGTTCGGTACTTGGATCGGTCGGATCGTGAAGACGTTCGACTACATCAACCGTGTTCGCATAACGCTTCCACTTACGGTCTACGAGGGTAAGTAGACGATACTCTCCCCTCTCGTTGCTATGCATCACCATGATCTTGCATGTGCGTAGGATTTGTTTTTGAAATTACTACGTTCCCCAAAAGTGGCATCAGAGCCAGGTTTATGCGTAGATGTTATATGCACGAGTAGAACACAAGTGAGTTGTGGGTGATACAGGTCATACTGCTTACCAGCATGTCATACTTTGGTTTGGCGGTATTCTTGGATGAAGCGGCCCGGACCAACATTACGCGTACGCTTACGTGAGACTGGTTCTACCGACATGCTTTGCACATAGGTTACTGGCGGGTGTCAGTTTCTCCAAGTTTAGTTGAACCGAGTGTGACTACGCCCGGTCCTTGTTGAAGGTTAAAACAACACTAACTTGACGAAATATCATTGTGGTTTTGATGCGTAGGTAAGAACGGTTCTTGCTCAGCCCGTAGCAGCCACGTAAAACTTGCAACAACAAAGTAGAGGACGTCTAACTTATTTTTGCAGGGCATGTTGTGATGTGATATGGTCAAGGCATGATGCTATATTTTATTGTATGAGATGATCATGTTTTGTAACGGAGTAATCGGCAACTGGCAGGAGCCATATGGTTGTCGCTTTATTGTATGCAATGCAATCGCCCTGTAATTTCTTTACTTTATCACTAAACGGTAGCGATAGTCGTAGAAGCAATATTTGGCGAGACGACAACGATGCTAAGATGGAGATCGAGGTGTCGCGCCGATGACGATGGTGATCATGACGGTGCTTTGAAGATGGAGATCAAAGGCATAAGATGATTATGGCCATATCATATCACTTATATTGATTGCATGTGATGTTTATCCTTTATGCATCTTATTCTGCTTCATTGACGGTAGCATTATAAGACGATCTCTCACTAAATTTCAAGGTACAAGTGTTCTCCCTGAGTATACACCGTTGCCAAAGTTCGTCATGCCGAGGCAGCACGTGATGATCGGGTGTGATAAGCTCTACGTTCACATACAACGGGTGCAAGCCAGTTTTGCACACGCAGAAATACTCGGGTTAAACTTGACGAGCCTAGCATATGCAGATATGGCCTCGGAACACTGAGACCGAAAGGTCGAGCGTGAATCATATAGTAGATATGATCAACATAGTGATGTTCACCATTGAAAACTACTCCATCTCATGTGATGATCGGACATGGTTTAGTTGATTTGGATCACGTGATCATTTAGATGACTAGAGGGATGTATATCTAAGTGGGAGTTCTTAAGTAATATGATTAATTGAACTTTAGTTTATGATGAACTTAGTCCTCATAGTATTTGCATAATTATGTTGTAGATCAATAGCTCGCGATGTAGCTCCCCGTTTATTTTTTGATATGTTCCTAGAGAAAAACTAAGCTGAAAGATGTTAGTAGCAATGATGCGGATTGGATCCGTGATCTGAGTATTATCCTCATTGCCGCATAGAAAAATTATGTCCTTGATACACCGCTAGGTGACAGACCGATTGCAGGAGCAGTTGCAGACGTTATGAACGTTTGGCGAGCTCGATATGATGACTACTTGATAGTTTAGTGCACCATGCTTTAAGGCTTAAAATCGGGGCTTCAAAGACGTTGTGAACGCCATGGAGCATATGAGATGTTCCAAGAGTTGAAATTAGTATTTCAGACTCATGATCATGTCGAAAGGTATGAGACCTTTGACAAGCACTTTGCCTACAAGATGGAGGAGAATAGCTCAGCTAGTGAGCATGTGCTCAAAATGTCTGAGTACTACAATCACTTGAATCAAGTGGGAGTTAATCTTCCAGATAAGATAGTGATTGACAGAGTTCTCTAGTCACTACCACCAAGTTACTAGAACTTCGTGATGAACTATAATATTCAAGGGGTAACGAAAACGATTCCCAAGCTCTTCATGATGCTGAAATCGATGAAGGTAGAAATCAAGAAAAGCATCAAATGTTGATGGTTGACAAGACCACTAGTTTCAAGAAAAGGGCAAAGGGAAAAAGGGGAACTTCAAGAAGAACGGCAAGCAAGTTGCTGCTCAAGTGAAGAAGCCCAAGTCTAGAACTAAGCCCGAGACTAAGTGCTTCTACCGCAAAGGGACTGGTCACTAGAAGCAGAACTGCCATAAGTATTTGGCGGATAAGAAGGATGGCAAAGTGAATAAAGGTATATTTGATATACATGTTATTCATGTGTACTTTACTAGTGTTTATAGCAACCCCTTAGTATTTGATACTAGTTCAGTTGCTAAAGATTAGTAACTCGAAACAGGAGTTGCAAAATGAAGAGAGACTAGTTAAGGGTGAAGTGACGATGTGTGTTGGAAGTGGTTCCAAGATTGATATGATCATCATCGCACACTCCCTATACTTTCGGGATTAGTGTTGAACCTAAATAAATGTTATTTGGTGTTTGCGTTAAGCATGAATATGATTTGATCATATTTATTACAATACAGTTATTCATTTAAAGTCAGAGAATAATTGTTGTTCTGTTTACATGAATAAAACCTTCAATGGTCATACACCCAAGGTGAATGGTTTATTGAATCTCGATCGTAGTGATACACATATTCATAATATTGAAGCCAAAATATGCAAAGTTAATAATGATAGTGCAACTTATTTGTGGCACTGCCGTTTAGGTCATATTGGTGTAAAGTGCATGAAGAAAATCCATGTTGATGGGCTTTTGGAATCACTTGATTATAAATCAGTTGATGCTTGCGAACCATGCGTCATAGGCAAGATGACTAAGACTCCGTTCTCTGGAACATGGAGCAAGCAATTGACTTATTGGAAATAATACATGCTGATGTATGCGATCCGATAGGTGTTGAGGCTCGTGACGGGTATCGTTATTTTCTGACCTTCACAGATGATTTGAGCAGATATGGGTATATCTACTTAATGAAACATAAGTCTGAAACATTTGAAAAGTTCAAAGAATTTCAGAGTGAAGTGGAAAATCATCATAACAAGAAAATAAAGTTTCTACGATCTGATCGCGGAGATGAATATTTGAGTTACGAGTTTGGTCTTCATTTGAAACAATGCGGAATAGTTTCGCAACTCACGCCACCTGGAACACCACAGCGTAATGGTGTGTCCGAACATCGTAACCGTACTTTATTAGATATGGTACAATCTATGATGTCTCTTACCAATTTACCACTATTGTTTTGGGGTTATGCATTAGAGACAGTTGCATTCACGTTAAATAGGGCACCATCTAAATCCATTGAGACGACACCATATGAACTGTGGTTTGGCAAGAAACCAAAGTTGTCGTTTCTTAAAGTTGGGGGTTGCGATGCTTATGTGAAAAAGTTTCATCCTGATAAGCTCAAACCCAAATCGGAGAAATGTGTCTTCATAGGATACCCAAAGGATATAGTTGGGTACACCTTCTATCACAAATCCGAAGGCAAGACATTCATTGCTAAGAGTGGATCCTTTCTAGAGAAGAAGTTTCTCTTGAAAGAAGTGAGTGGGAGGAATGTAGAACTTGATGAGGTAATTGTACCTTCTACCGAATTGGAAAGTAGTTCATCACAGAAATCAGTTCTTGTGATTTCTACGCCAATTAGTGAGGAAGCTAAATTATGATGATCATGAAACTTCAGATCAAGTTACTACCGAACCTCGTAGGACAACCAGAGTATGGCCCGCACCAGAGTGGTACGGTAATCCTTTCTGGGAGTCATGTTACTAGACCATGACGAACCTACAAACTATGAGGAAGCGATGATGAGCCCAGGTTCCATGAAATGGCTTAAGGCCATGAAATCTGAGATGGGATCCATGTATAAAGAACAAAGTATGGACTTTGATTGACTTGCCCAATGATTGGCAAGCCATAGAAAATAAATGGATTTTCAAGAGGAAGACGGACACTGATAGTAGTGTTACTATCTACAAAGCTCGAATTGTCACAAAAATGTTTTCGACAAGTTCAAGGTGATGACTACGATGATTTTCTCACTCGTATCGATGCTTAAAAGTCTGTCCGAATCATGTTAGCAGTTGCCGCATTTTATGAAATCTGGCAAATGGATGTCAAAACTGCATTCCCTAATGGATTTGTTAAAGAAGAGTTGTATATGATGCAACCAGAAGGTTTTGTCGATCCTAAAGGTGCTAACAAAGTGAGCAAGCTCCAGCGATCCATCTATGGACTGGTGCAAGCATCTCGGAGTTGGAATATATGCTTTGATAAAGTGATCAAAGCATATGGTTTTATACAGACTTGCGGTGAAGCCTGTATTTACAAGAAAGTGAGTGGGAGCACTACAGCATTTCTGATAAGTACATGTGAATGACATATTGTTGATCGGAAAGAATGTAGAATTTTCTGGAAAGCATAAAGGAGTTTTTCAAAGAAAGACCTCGATGAAGCTGCTTACATATTGAGCATCAAGATCTATAGAGATAGATCAAGACGCTTGATATATTTTCAATGAGTACATACCTTGACAAGATTTTGAAGTAGTTCAAAATGGAACAGTCAAAGAAGGAGTTCTTGCCTGTGTTGCAAGGTGTGAAGTTGAGTAAAGACTCACAACCCGACCACAGCAGAAAATAGAAAGAGAATGAAAAGTCATTCCCTATGCCTCAGTCATAGGTTCTATAAAGTATGCTATGCTGTTTACCAGTCCTATTGTATACCTTAGCATGATTCTAGCAAGGGAATACAATAGTGATCTAGGAGTAGATCACTAGACAACGGTCAAAATTATCCTTAGAAGACTAAGGAAATATTTCTCGGTCATGGAGGTGACAAAAGAGTTTGTCGTAAAGAGTTACATCGATGCAAGCTTTTTTCATCGATCTAGATGACTCTAAGTCTCGATCTGGATACATATTAAAAGTGGGAGCAATTAGCTAGAGTAGCTCCGTGCAGAGCACTGTAGACATAGCAATTTGCGAAATACATACGGATCTGAATGTTGCAGACCCGTAGACTAAACTTCTCTCACAAGCAAAACATGATCACTCTTTGGGTGTTAATCACGTAGCGATGTGAACTAGATTATTGACTCTAGTAAACCCTTTGGGTATTAGTCATATGGAGATGTGAACTAATCACATAAAGATGTGAACTAGATTATTGACTCTAGTGCAAGTGGGAAACTGAAGGAAATATGCCCTAGAGGCAATAATAAAGTTATTATTTATTTCCTTATATCATGATAAATGTTTATTATTCATGCTAGAATTGTATTAACAGGAAACTTAGAACATGTGTGAATACATAGACAAACAAAGTGTCACTAGTATGCATCTACTTGACTAGCTCGTTGAATCAAAGATGGTTAAGTTTCCTGGCCATAGACATGAGTTGTCATTTGATTAACGGGATCACATCATTAGAGAATGATGTGATTGACTTGACCCATTCCGTTAGCTTAGCACAATGATCGTTTAGTTTGTTGCTACTGCTTTCTTCATGACTTATACATGTTCCTATGACTACGAGATTATGCAACTCCCGAGTACCGGAGGAACACTTTGTGTGCTACCAAACGTCACAATGTAACTGGGTGATTATAAAGGTGCTCTACAGGTGTCTCTGATGGTGCTTTTTTAGTTGGCATAGATCGAGATTAGGATTTGTCACTCCGATTGTCGGAGAGGTATCTCTAGGCCCTCTCGGTAATGCACATCACTATAAGCCTTGCAAGCATTGTGACTAATGAGTTAGTTGCAGGATGATGCATTACGAAATGAGTAAAGAGACTTGCCGGTGATGAGATTGAACTAGGTATGAGGATACCGACGACCGAATCTCGGGCAAGTAACATACCGATGACAAAGGGAACAACGTATGTTGTTATGCAGTTTGACCGATAAAGATCTTCATAGAATATGTAGGAGCCAATATGAGCATCCAAGTTCCGCTATTGGTTATTGACCGGAGACGAGTCTCGGTCATGTCTACATAGTTCTCGAAACTGTAGGGTCCGCACGCTTAATGTTCGGTGACGATCGGTATTATGAGTTTATGTGTTTTTATGTACCAAAGGTAGTTCAGAGTCCCGGATGAGATCGGGGACATGACGAGGAGTCTCGAAATGGTCGAGATGTAAAGATCGATATATTGGACGACTATATTCGGGCATTGTAAAGGTTCCGAGTGATTCGGGTATTTTTCGGAGTATCGGAGAGTTACGGGAATTCACCGGGAGGGTCAATGGGCCTTCGTGGGCTTTAGTGGAAATAGAGGGCAGCAAGGAAGTGTGGGGTGCGCCCCCCCCCCCTAGGCCCAAACCGAATTGGTTTAGGGCTTTGGGGTCCGGCCCCCTCTTTCCTTCTCCTCTCCTCCTCTTTCCTTCCCCTCGTAGTTGGACTAAGAAAGGGGGAACCTACTCCTAGTAAGTGTAGGATTCCCCCCTTGGGGCGCACCCTATGAGGCCGCCGGCCCCCTCCCCTTGCTCCTTTATATACATGACCAGGGGGCACCACATAGACACACAAGTTGATTGTTCCAAGCCGTGTGTGGTGCCCCCTCCACCATAATCCACCTCGGTCATAACGTAGCGGTGCTTAGGCGAAGCCCTGCGTCGGTAGCAACATCATCACCGTCATCACGCCGTCGTGCTGAAGGAACTCTCACATGAAGCCCTGTTGGATCGGAGTTCGTGGGACGTCATCGAGCTGAACGTGTGCTGAACTTGGAGGTGCCGTGCAGTACTTGGACCGGTCGGATCGTGAAGACGTTTGACTACATCAACCGCGTTCTCATAATGCTTTCGCTTACGGTCTAAAAGGGTACGTAGACGATACTCTCCCCTCTCGTTACTATGCATCACCATGATCTTGCGTGTGCGTAGGATTTTTTTTGAAATTACTATGTTCCCCAACACGCATAAACTAGGGTTTAAGCTTCTGTCACTCTAGCAACCAATCATCTACTTATTAATCCACAATACCTTCCCTTAGGCCCAAATATGGTGAAGTGTCATGTAGCGACATTCACATGACACCACTAAAGGAAGCAACAACATATGATCATCAAAATATCGAACGAATATCGAATTGACATGATTACTTATAACAAGATTTCTCCCATGTCCTCAAGAACAAAAGTAACTACTCAAAATCATATTCATGTTCAAGATTAGAGGAGTATTAAATATTATTAAGGATCTGAACATATAATCTTCCGCCAAATAAACCAACTAGCATCAACTACAAGATGTAATCAACACTACTAACAACCCACAGGTACCAATATGAGGTGTTGAGACAAAGATTGAAAAGAAGAGATGAACTAGGGTTTGAGATGAGATGGTGCTAGTGAAGATGTTGATGAAGATTGGTCCTCCCATGATGAGAGGATCGTTGATGATGTTGATGGCTTCGATTTCCCCCTCTCAAAGGGAAGTTTCCCCGGAGGAATTGCCTCGCTAGAGAGCAAAAGTGCTCCTGCCCAGCTTCCGCTTTGAGACGGCGGCCCTTCGTCCCGAAAGTCGTTTTCCCTTTTTTTTTCTAGGGCAAATAGCCTCATATAGCAGAAGATGGGCACTGGAGGCCTGCCAGGGGGCCCACAAGCTCACGGGGCGCGCCCTACCCCCTGGGCCCACAAGCTTGTCGCTCCCTGGTGGCCTCCCTTTTGATATTTCTTTTGCCAATACTTTTTATATATTTCAAAACAATTCTTCATAAATTTTTAGGCCATTTGGAGTTGTGCAACAGAGTAGCTATCTCCGTTGTGGCCTTTTCCGGTCCAGAGTTCCAGCTGTCGCAATCTCCCTCTTCATGTGAAACTTGCAAAATAAGAGAGAAAAGACATAATAATAATATCATAAAGTAAAATAATGACCCAAAACATAATAAATAACAGTAGGAAAACATGATGCAAAATGGACGTATCAGAAGGTGATGGAGGTGTTGATGAAGATGATGGAGTTGTTGGAGTAGATCATCGGCACAGGATAATTGCCCCGACGGTGTTCTGGCGCCACCAGGAGACAGGGGAAGAGATCCCCCTCCGCCTTCTTCTTCTTCCTTGGTCTCCCCCTAGATGGGAGGAGGGTTTCCCCTCTGGTTCATGGCCGCCATGGCTCCGGGAGGGCAGGAGCCCCTCTGAGATTGTATCTCTCTCTGTTTCTCTTTTGTTTCGCGTCTGTTTTCGGACCCCTTCACCATTTTTTATATTCTCAGAGATCCGTAACTTCGATTGGGCTGAAATTTTGAGGGAATTTTTCTCTGAAAATTATCTTTCTTGCGTCGAAAGAAGGGCTCCAACCGACTGACGAGGGAGTCACAAGGCAACATGGCACGCACTACCCCCCAGGGAGCGTCCTGTTGCCTTGTGGCCACCTTGGGCACCGTCCTGATTCCCCCCCCCCCCCAAATCACATATATTCCAAAATAAATCTTCATAAAATTTATCGCGTTTTGACTTGTTTGATATGGATTTTCTAAGAAACAAAAAACATGCAAAAAAACAAGAACTGACACTGGGCAGTGAATCAATATGTTAGTCTCAAAAATAATATAAAATATTGCCAAAAGTATATGAAAGTTGTAGAACATTTGACATGAAATAATAAAAAAATTGTAGATACAACGGGGGATATGTATCAATCGCCCCAACAACATCGTCAATTTTGCAAAGTCTGTCGCTACATAACATTGAAGGTGTCGCTATAGTTGCAGTCGCCGCCATTTGCAACACTTTCAACGTGGCAGAAGCATGCCATCACCACAACAACCCCCCTCCCCGAAGCACCAGTGGTTCGCTCTATTGCAGCATCGAGCTTCGCCAGCCATCTCATCACAGTGACCATCTAGCTAGTTGTTGGTCGGCTCCTCCTGAAATACCGGGAAGGTCGCGCAAGGGTGAGTTGCAACAACACGGTGGCTCCCTTGAAAAGCACCGGTGGCCGGTGGGACACCTCCTTTGCAACAATTTATGATAGTCCTAGAAGCATCGAGAGCCAGCTTGCGGTGGTCCCTATAGCATCGAGCGGTGGCCGGCTTGAACTTCCTACAAGGATCGGTGTCTGTCATTGTGTGCACGTAGACAAATAGAAAGAAGTTTGCAGCAGTGGTGACAGTCGACTTGCCGACGCTTGGCATGATCAAGAGGAAGGGAAAAGGACGAGGCGAGGGAAGTGTCGTGGAATTGTCACGATAGATGTCCTAGCAAAAGGACTTAGTCATAGGGCCATCGCAACTAGGAAGCTTAAAGGGGTTAATTGGGACAAAGGACACGAGAGGTTTTTATACTAGTTCGGCCCCTTATGATGAAGGTAAAAGCCTACGTCTAGTTGTGTTGGAATTGCTGGGGTTTCGATCACCAAGAGGCTAATCCGCCGGCTTGGATCTTGATCTCTTGTTTCTTGCCCTAAGCGGCCGCCGGGTCGTCCCCTTATATACACGGGTTGATGCCTGGCGGCCTACGGAGTCCCGGCCGGCTCATAAAACGTGTCCGGCTCGGTGACTTCTTTTATATGCCTTTCTTTACAAGTCTTTCCTTACATACGGCGGTTTACAATATTGGGCCTAAAACCGCCTCTGGGCTTAGGCCTTCTATAAGCCTTAATAAACTATCGCCTTGAATGTTATTGGGCTTCCTTTGGGACCCTCCATTGGGGCTGACCCGGCCCCTCCTGGGCGGGTCATACCTGGTAGCTATATCCCCAACATTAGGCCTCAGGTTGACTTTGAACTTTGTTCTTTGTCAATCTTCAATACTTAGACGAAATCCATCTTCCTCTCTTCGCAGAAATTTTTGTAACCCGCCATGACGTCATTTCTTGGAAACACGAAAAACTATTATGACATCATCTCTCAACGAATCTTTATCCTTTAATGCCTTCCGAGAATCGAGGCGTCCGTTTAGTTGGATAATCATTATTCGGGTCTTCCTCGATTTTCGCACCCGCCTGTTCGCTTATCCCCTTATAAATAGGCACGCCCCGGTCTTTCTCATTCTTCTCTCTTCTTCGCCTTCTACCTCTCGCAACCCCCACTGATGCTCGAGCTCCGCCACCGTCAGAGAGCACCTCACCTCCGTCGACTTTGGCCGCTACATCAACTGGAATCGGTCCAGAGAACGGCGGCGACTCTCCGCGGAAGATTTGTGGCTGTAAGTGTTTCCCTTCTTGCTCCTCACATCTGCATTAGGGCTTTCTAGGTCTCTGCGTGTTCTTCGTAGTTCATCACAGTTTCTTCGTAGTTCTTCCACTGCAGCCTCTTCTTGATCCAAAAAGATATATATACTTGTGCGGTAGTTGCTTTGTGCCTACCCTTGATACTAGTAAATCCCTTTTCCCAGTATAAAGGCCTCATTAGGACTCACGAACTCATCTGCGCTAGACTTTTAGGTCTAGAATATTTTCCATTTTGAATAGCCATTTGATCTAGAATAATATCAAGCAATTAGGAAACTTGTTTGTCTCAACACTTAGCCGAATATGTTTTCTCAAATATCTGTAGTCATGGCGGCTTATTGCGCCGGCTTACTTTTCCTTATATGACATTAGCCCTTATTTAAGCTGCCATTACTCCTTTGTACCATCATCACTTAACTTCACCATTATCATTGAATTGAACCGGCATGTCACTTTCTTTTCAGTTCATCTTTTGAACATCATGCCGTCAAAAGCACCAACTGTCTGCAACTGGGTTCCCTCAACAGTAATTGAGGATAATTTGAAGGACTTCTTCTCCATAGGATTTTTGCCAGGGAAGAATATTATGTCTTATCGTGCACCTGACCCGGACGAGGAACGGGCCAATCCAAAAGATGGTGAAGTCATTGTCTTTTCTGACCACATGAACCGTGGCTTTTCACCACTCGGCTCAAAGTTCTTCAGAGATGTCCTCCATTTTTTCAAACTCCGCCCTCAAGATCTCGGGCCCAATTCCATATCCAATATCAGCAATTTCCAAGTTCTCTGTGAGGTGTACCTTCAAGAAGAACCGATTGTGGAACTCTTTAGAGAGTATTTTTATCTGAACCGCCAGAACGAGTGTACCAATGGCCCTAGCTTGGAACTTGGAGGCATCTCGATTCAGCACCGACAAGGCGCCGTCTTCCCCCTCATAGTCTTGCCGAGTCATCCCAAAGACTGGAATCAGACCTGGTTCTATTGTCAAGACACTTCACCAGCCAACGAGAAACCACTGCTGGGTTACCGCGTGGAGCGTCTAGATTCTAAGTTTGTGCTCCCTGACAAACTCACTGCTGCTGAATGCAAGAAGCTTATTCCATCAATTAAAAGGATTAACGCTTTATTGGGGAACGGCTTAATCGGAGTTGACTTGACCCGTTGCTGGGTCTCATGGCGGGTCATCCCTCTAAGCTGCCGATCCAAATTGATGTATGAATATGGTGGAGGCCCAAATGACTCTCTTCGTCACAACTCCATTCAATTAACTGAAGAAGATATTGTTTCAATGTCGACCCTTTTGGTGAACGGCAAATATGAAGACTGCAGTAAAGTCGGGTAAAGGTAAAGAACCTCTGACCTCTTTCTCTTTGCATTTTTCTCATCCGTTTTAAATACCTGCATGACCTTTCATCTTGTTTATTTGTTTACAGGCCAAATCTGATTTCTGGAAAGCCAAGTATGACCACGAAGCCGCCAAGAAGGCTAGAGCCACCGCCATGACCGCCAAGAAGACGACCTGGAGGTCTAAGAAGAAGAAGAAGAAGAGCACCGTTGAGGACCTGTTAAAGCTTGACGATGATACTTCTGAGTCGGAGGTAGCCCTTGACTCCCTTGGCCAGTTTTTTAATAACCTTATTGAGACTGATTATTGCCAGGACGACACGGGGGCCAGTCAGGCTGGAGAAGAAGAGGTAATTATTTCCTCCGACTCAGACCATTTGTCGAGACAGAAACTTCGACGGGTAACCCGGAAAGTAAGGTTTTCACACCCTTTGGCTTATTTGGACCCTCATTTTCTTTTGAAAAACAGCAACACGAGAGCCGTCGTCAAGCCCAGAACAATTATGAGCCGCCTTCTATTGTACAGCAAACTCCTCAAAACGCCAAAATGAGGTCTATTTTATATTCCTCTTCGGCTTTCATTAATGAATCTATTCTCTTGTGTTAGTGACATTATTTGCCCTTTGAAGGAGGTTTCTCGCTCTTCTGGCGACTCATCTCAGACGCAATTTCCGGCCTTCAAGACTACCCCTGGGTAAGGAAAAAATCATCTTTCCTCTGTGTCTTTAAAAATTGCACCGTTGCACTAATTGTCTTATAAAATCTTTCTTAGTGGCCAAGCCAAATCCAAGAAGGCCAAAGTGGTTAAACCAGTGGAAGACCCGTCAGTTCTTACACCTGAACCGGCTATGCCAACTTCTCCCCCTCAAACTGAAGCGCCAGAAGATCCGGCTGTGACGGCTCAATCGGACCCTCCTGAATCGTCAGCTGATGAGACCACTCTCAACCCGGCTTTAACTGAACCATCCAGTTCAGCTAACCCACCGACAACCTCTCACACTGACGTCTTGGTTACTGGTAGCCGGTTTGTTGAGCCAGGGAACCCCACTGTATTAGCTCGACACACTGCTAAACAAGAAGCCTTAGAGAAGCAGAAGGTGCGGTTTGATGTCTCCCATTACACCCATCTCAATGTCAATGACGTGCTGTCCGGCTATCTCATTCATGTGCACTCCAGCCGTGACTTGGAAATCGAGATGGTCAAGCAATTGCAGTTGAAGTATGAGGTATGTTCTTACGGCTTACTTATATTCTGCCAGTCCCCAAGTCTTTAGATTATGATAAAACCTGAATGATATGTAGACTTATGATATAGGCTAAAGCTTTACCTTTAGATTTTTCTAAAGTCCAATAAAGTAATATAAACTTCACCTGTAGTCCCCAAGGGCCGGTTCACTTGATCATAAATGAGCTGGTACTTAATTTCATAACTGTCTTGTGCCGAACCCAACAAACATTGTAATCCGGCTTAATCTTGAGAGACTTTCTGAATATCATGCATTAGCCCCCAAGTGCCAAGTGTTGTTACTTTGTAAGGTACTTGGGACTTGAAATATATTAGAGTCATAAGAAATTATTTTGGCATACATTAGCCCCCAAGTGTCAAGTGGTTTTTGCAGTGCAAAGAACTTGAGACTTGAATCTTGAACTTTTAGTTTAAACCTTGACACACATGTGTATGTTTTGTAGAACGCTTATCTGAATTGGGCAACCAATTAACTGATGCCAAGACCCGGCTGGCGGATCAAGAGGCAGAAATCAAGTATGCTGATTCTAAACTTCAATTAAGTCTTACTGAGACAAAAAAACTGAAAACCAGCTTGACTGCCAAAAATAAATCCTGGGCTGAAGAAAAGACGCTGCTGACACAACGCGTCGAAAAATCTAAAGCGGCTCTTGAGGAGGTTACCACGGAGCTGACCAGTTTAAAGAACCGGGTGTCTCAAATGGTTTCCGCCATCTTTGGTAAGCCATCTGTACTGATCTTTTTTACCTTCTTTTGACCCGGAATATAAACCGCCAGCTGACCCCTTGTTTACAAAATATGTGCAGGCCCGCGAAGCAAGAATCTGAGCCAAGATAATGTGACTAAACTGAAGGCGGTCTATACCTTAGTGGAGTAGTTGTACACTGGCGCTCAACGAGCACTTGCTGCTATCTCTCCTGCCAATCAAGGACCCAACTGGCTCAGTGATGTCTTGAAAAAATTGTCAATCTTACCCGACAGGTTCCAAGAAGTCAAACGATCTTGTGCCAGAGCCGGAGCCTTGACTGCCCTGAGCCGCTCCAAAGCCTGGGTGCCAGATCTAGACCCGGCAGATGTAGCCAAGGGGTACCCTGCCGTGAAGGAAGACGGGTCTCTATTTGAGCAGGATGACTTCGTTGCTTATGTGAGGGGAGTTCGACCTTAGGCTACCATTCTTGGAGATGAAACCAATATTGACAAATATCAGACGGGTTTTGATTTGGAGAATAAGAAGATGGCAACTCCCTCTTACAAGGTGACATATCTAATCCCACCGGTTCGTCGACATACATTTGCTCCGGGAGTTGATCCGGCTGGCCTGATTGATGAAGAAGCAGAATTCATTGCAGTGAACGGTTTTGACTGGTCAAAATCCAGATTCCAATCAGCAGAGGGAGGTGAACCGGCGACGGAAGAGTGAGAACCATCTTCATGGGCTCTTTAGAGCCTTGTAATAGATTTAGCTTGAAACAACCGCGTACTTTGCCTATGCCATCGTGCATCAGATGTCGTGTGTGACTCTTTGTTTCCTGATGTCAATATATGCGTCACATTTATGGTTATCTCTGTAATATTTCGGCTCTGTTCCTGTAGAAAAGGAAAAAAGTGGTTTGGTAGTTTAGCACTGAACGGGTCAGAACACCCTGTATATAACCAATGGTTTATCATAGTAGAAGAAATAGAACCAGATGCAAAAATAAACAAGGTTGAAACAACCTTTGATTAACACAGAAACAACTATTCATAAATAACAGTCATACCTGTATTTTTTACCTCTGGACCACCGGTTTATATGACCCGGGTGATGAGGTTGATGATCCAGTCCTTTTGAGAAGTCAATGCTTCTGTACGCCTGATGACTATCATACCTTGGTGGTTTATTGTCAAATAATCAAGCCGGTGAAAAAACCGTGCTGATCGTTTAAATTTGAAACAACAAAGACCAGTAAAACAAATAGCAGATTTCAAATAATACAAACTAACTTTGTAACTGAAAGTGGGGGATTTCTGATTCGAATACGACCAGTAAACCGGACCAAAGGGGTTAAGCTAAGATTCGAATACGGTCATATAGCCCATAGTGGCTTTGGCGTTGCGCTGATCAAAAGGGTACCGACAGCTATATTCTCTTTGGTTCGAATACGACCTATGTTTGAACAAGAGGCCCCCAAATGACCTTGAGAGGTTTTTAATGACCCTGATTCGAATACGATCCAAGTCGGACCCAAAAGGGGTTAAGCTATGATTCGGATACGATCAAGAAGCCCCCTAGTGAGTTTGGCTTTGAGCCAATCAAGAGGGTTACGACAGCTATGTTCTCTTTGGTTCGAATACGACCTATGTTTGAACGGGAAGCCCCGAAGTGATCATGAGGTTTACATCTAGATTCGAATACGATCATAAGCCGGACCAGAAAGGTTAAGCTAAATTCAGATATGATCAACTCCTTTAATAGTCATGAAAAATAGTAAAGATATATAACCTTTGAAGAGGAAAAAGGACAGAGGTCCTGCTTTATTACTTATCATAGTATATACAACGTCAAAGTATGTACATGATGAGAGCCGGTGGCTCAGGTGTAGTATGGCCGAAGTTGAGCAATGTTCCACGGCTGGTGGGTCTCTTCCTCTGACTTACGTGAGTCTTTGTGCTCTCGAACGTCAATGAGGTAATATGACCCGTTGTTTAAGTTCTTGCTGACCACAAAGGGTCCTTACCAAGGCGGGGATAGCTTGTGTGCATCTGACAGATCCTGGATGAGCCGGAGCACCAGGTCACCTTCTTGAAAAGTCCTGGACTTAACCCGGCGGCTATGATAACGGCGCAGGTCCTGTTGATAAATTGTTGATCGAGCCGCTGCTAAGTCTCTCTCCTCATCTAACAAGTCAAGTGCATCCTGTCTGGCTTGTTCATTATTAGCTTCAACATAAGCCGCCACACGAGGCGGGTCATGACGGATGTCACTAGGCAACACCGCTTCCGCTCCATAAACCATGAAGAAGGGTGTATAACCCATGGACCCGTTAGGAGTGGTGTTGATACTCCACAGTACCGAGGGTAACTCCTCTACCCAACAACCCGGCGTCCGTTGTAAGGGAACCATGAGCCGAGGTTTGAGACCTTTTAAGATTTCCTGATTTGCTCTCTTAGCCTGCCCATTAGATTGAGGGTGAGCTACAGAAGAAACATCAAGCCGGATATGCTCACATTGACAAAAATCCTCCATAGCCCCTTGAGATAAATTAGTGCCATTGTCAGTGATAATGCTATGTGGAAAGCCAAAGCGAAAGATCACATTTTTCATGAACTGAATTGATGTGGTTGCATCACACTTACTCACTGGCTCTGCCTCAACCCACTTTGTGAATTTATCAACTGCCACTAAAAGATATGTCTTTTTATCTTTAGACCTTTTGAAAGGTCCAACCATGTCAAGCCCCCAGACCACAAACGGCCAAGTTATTGGGATCATCCGCAACTCTTGAGCCGGCGCATGCGCTCGTCATGCAAATTTTTGACATCCATCACATCTACTGACCAGATGTTCTGCATCAGTATGAGCCGTCAAACAGTAAAAACCATGACGAAAAGCTTTGGCCACAAGAGATTTTGACCCGGCGTGATGACCACAATCCCCTTCATGGATCTCACGAAGTATTTCTTGGCCTTCTTCAGGAGAAACACACCGCTGAAATGCTCCAGTGACGCTGCGATGGTATAATTCTCCATTAGAAATCATCATTGACTTGGACCGCCGGGTTATCTGTCGGGCCAGGGTCTCATCCTCTGGTAACTCGCCCCGGGTCATGTAAGACAAGAACGGTACTGTTCAATCTAGGATGACGTGAAGAGCCGCCACCAACTGCGCCTCCGAGTCAGGAACGGTCAAATCTTCTTCTGTAGGTAACTTAACAGACGGGTTATGCAAAACATCCAAAAAGGTGTTAGGTGGCACCGGCTTATGCTGAGATCCCAACCGGCTTAAGGCATCAGCCGCTTCATTCTTTCTACGGTCAATGTGTTCCACTTGATAACCTTTAAAATGTCCAGCAACAGCATCGACCTCACGGCGATAAGCCGCCATGAGAGGGTCCTTGGAATCCCACTTGCCTGAGACCTGCTGAACCACCAACTCTAAATCGCCAAGGCACCGGACCCAGTTTAGACTCATTTCTTTAGACATTCGAAGACCATGGAGCAAGGCTTCATATTCTGCTGCGTTGTTAGTACAAGGAAACATCAATCGCAACACATAACAAAATTTGTCACCCTGAGGGGAAGTTAATACAACTCCAGCCCCCGAGCCTTCCAACTGTCTGGACCCATCAAAGTGAATCGTCCAATATGTTTTGTCTGGTTTCTCCTCTGGCATTTGCATCTCTGTCCAGTCATTAATAAAATCAACCGGCGCTTGAGATTTGATCGCAGTACGTGGCACATACTTCAACCCATGAGACCCAAGTTCAATGGCCCACTTGGCGACTCGTCCAGTAGCTTCTCTATTTTGAATGATGTCTCCCAAAGGAGCAGAGCTAACCACAGTGATTGGGTGACCCTGAAAGTAATGTTTGAGCTTCCGGCTTGCCATGAACACCGCACAAACGAGCTTCTGCCAATGTGGATATCTTTGTTTAGATTCAATCAACACCTCACTGACGTAGTAAACCGGCCGTTGGACCGGATGTTCCTTGCCAGCCTCCTTGCGTTCCACCACAATCGTCACACTAATAGCTCGTGAGTTAGCAGCTACATATAACAATAGCGGCTCTTTCTCAACCGGAGCAGCAAGAACCGGCGGCTCAGCAAGCTGTTTCTTTAGATCCTCAAAGGCAGAAATTGCAGCTTCACTCCAAACAAAGTCATCCGTCTTTTTCATCATCTGATACAAAGGCATCGCCCTAACCGACTTATGAACCGGCTCAAAGCAGCAACACGACCCGCCAGCCGTTGAACGTCATTGATGCATGTTGGTTTGGCCAGGGATGTGATTGCCTTAATTTTCTCTGGGTTAGCTTCAATACCTCGGTTGGACACCAAAAAACCCAAGAGTTTGCCAGCTGGGACTCTAAAAACACACTTGGCCGGGTTAAGCATCATCTTGTAGACCTGGAGGTTATCAAAGGTCTCCTTCAGATCTGTGACCAAGGTTTCCTCTTTTTTGGACTTCACCACTATATCATCCACATAGGCATGAACATTCTGCCCAATCTGATTGTGAAGGCAATTCTGTACACACCGTTGCTAAGTCGCCTAGGCATTTTTAAGCCCAAAAGGTATAGACGCATAGAAGAAGGCTCCAAACGGAGTGATGAAAGCTGTTTTCTCCTGGTCCTTAACTGTCATCTTGATCTAATGATAACCTGAGTATGCATCCAAAAAACTCAAATGCTCGCAACCCGCCGTAGCATCAATGATCTGATCAATACGAGGGAGAGCAAAAGGGTCAGCCGGACAAGCCTTATTCAAGTCGGTGTAATCCACACACATACGCCAGGTGCCGTTCTTCTTGAGTACAAGCACTGTGTTAGCCAACCATTCTGGGTGAAAAACTTCCACAATGAACCCGGCCGCCAAGAGCCAGGCCACCTCTTCTCCTATGGCCTTGCGCCTTTCCTCGTTAAACCGCCGAAGGAACTGCCTGACCGGCTTAAACTTCGGATCAATATTAAGAGTGTGCTCACCGAGTTCTCTCGGGACACCCGGCATGTCAGAAGGCTTCCATGCAAAGATGTCTTGATTCTCACGGATGAACTCGATGAGCGCGCTTTCCTATTTTGGATCCAAGTTGGCACTGGCGATGAACTATTTGGATGAGTCGCCTGGCACAAAATCAACCATTTTGGTGTCATCAGCCGACTTGAACTTCAACACCGGTTCATGCTCCGTAGTTGGCTTCTTCAAAGACGTCATGTCCGCCGGCTCAACATTATCTTTATAAAACTTCAACTCCTCTGTCGCGCAAACAGACTCTGCATAAGCGGCATCTCCTTCTTCACACTCCAGGGTTATTTTCTGGCTTCCATGTACTGTAATGCTGCCTTTATAACCCGGCATCTTGAGCTGCAGATATACATAACACGGCCGAGCCATGAACTTGGCGTAAGCCGGCCGTCCAAATAGAGCATGATATGGGCTTTTGATCTTAACCACCTCAAAAGTTAACTTCTCAGCCCTGGAATCATATTCATCCCCAAAGGCTACTTCCAGTTCAATCTTACCAACTTGCCAGGTACAACGCCGTGAAAAACAGTGTTGGATTGCTTAAGACTCTTATCAGTCAATCCCATCCGACGGAATGTCTCATAGTAGAGGATGTTGATGCTACTGCCTCCATCCATGAGCACTTTAGTGAATTTATATCCACCAACCTGAGATGCCACTACCAAGGCTAAGTGACCCGGATTATCAACCCGGGGAGGATGATCTTCGCTGCTCCACACAATAGGCTGTTCGGACCACCTCAAATAACGTGGAATCGCCGGCTCAACGGCATTGACAGCCCTCTTATGAAGCTTCTGGTCCCTCTTGCATAAACTAGTGGTAAATACATGGTATTGCCCACTATTCAACTGTTTTGGGTTGCTCTGATATTCGGACTGTTGCTGCTGATTACCTTGGCCGGGTTGTGGATTATAACCTCCCCGGTTACCCGTATGGCCCTGACCGTGAAAACCGCCTCCACCTGAACCGGCGCCCGTGCCATGAAAGCCGCCTCCACCTGAACCTCCGCCAGGCCCGTGACTTCCATCAAACATGTTTGAATTTTTGAATGCCTTCATGATTATACAGTCCTTCCACAGATGGGTGGTTGGCTTCTCCCGGGTGCCGTGTCTTGGACAAGGTTCATTCAATAGTTGCTCGAGGGTGGGACCTGACCCGCCTGACTGAGGGGGTTGCCTACCCTTGCACTGTTGATTGTTGCCCTGTGCATTGGTGTTAGCCACAAATTCGTCAGTCTTGCATTTATTACCTCCTTGATTTGTCGGGTTATGCTGGTGACCCTTGCCGTTGCCGTTCTTCTTTCCCTTCCCTGTTTTTCTTCATCAGACACGGGGTCCTTGGTACTATCAGAATCAACATACTTGACCAGAGCCGCCATTAGCTGGCCCATGTCACTGCAGTCACGCTTGAGCCGCCCCAGCTTCTGCTTTAGAGGTTCAAAACGGTAATTTTTCTCCAACATTAAGACTGCCGAGCCGGCATCCATCTTATTAGATGAATGTATTATCTCCTTGACCCGGCGCACCCAATGGGTTGTGGACTCACCTTCCTCTTGCTTATAATTAGTCAGGTCCATGATTGACATAGGTTGTTTGCATGTGTCTTTGAAGTTCTGAATGAACCGGGCTTTTAATTCCGCCCACGAGCCGATGAAATTGGGGGGTAATCCCTTCAACCAAGTGCGAGCCGTTCCATCCAACATCATAGTGAAATACTTAGCCATTGCTGCATCACTGACCTCCAACAGCTCCATCGCCATCTCATAACTCTCGATCCAGGCCCAGGCTGCAAGTCGGCCGTGTAATTAGGCACCTTATGAGGCCCCTTGAAGTCTTTTGGCAAGCGCTCATTACGTATAGCCGGCACCAGGCAAGGGACACCTCCTATTCTTGTGGCTACTCCTGCCTCCACATAGGTTGCTGGATAAGCCGGAAAAGTTTGATGAGTCGCCTGCTCAGCTGCCAGTTGAACCGCCCGCTCTGCCTCTTGTCGGATCCTCTCCTGATCCGCTAAGTTAAGGGCTCCAGCCTGCACCGGCTCATACCTGCGCGGTTGGTTGCGGCGTTGAGCGTTGCTTGACATATCCGCTGAGTCCATATGCCTGCTATAGCTCGGGCTCCGGCTCGGGCGAGGGGTTGAATGGATTCTGTCTCGACTGTAAGAGTACGCATCCTGCTGCGCCAGAGCCGTCTGAAGAAGTTCTCTCACCCTTCGTGTTTCGATTGTTGTCGGGGAGTCGCCTTCCATCGGGAGAGCCGCCAAATGAGCCGACGCAGCAATGAGGTTTTCCAAAGGATTGGAGAAGTGACCTGGTGGTGTTGGCGCATAATGAGGCGGAGCGGTATACATGCGAGGTGGTTCCATGGCACGCGGCTGAACCGGCGCTCCGGGTGTCGTGATTCGATTTGCCTCCGGCGGGTTACTTGGACCGGCCTCGGGTGTATGGAAAAGGTTCCTAGGATCGAGCGTCAGAGGTAGACGTGACTGAGTTTTCTGATGCCTTCTCCTCATGACCTCATTTGACGCGTTCAGATCCACCGAGAGCTGGAAAGTATCCGCTTGAAGCTGCTGAGCACAAGCGTCCAAAGCCACCCGCTTCGCGGCCATCCTGACCTCTTCTGCTGCTAAATTTTCCTTGGTCCGTGCCATCTCTTCGCATACCCGTGCCACCTCCGCATCATGCTGAACTTTATCCGCCGGCTCTATCACGGCAGACAACAGAGCCGTCAGCTTATCCGTGAGGTCCATTAGCATCTGAGCCGGGGGGCGCACGGGGTCTCCTGACCCGGCCGCTGCCGATCCGGTGGTTGTTGCTGCTGCTGCCGTGGAGTTCTGCCCGGGCTGAGTGCCTGCCATGAAAACTCCGGCTCGATTCGGTGGCTCAAAGGGGTCCGGAATACTGCTGCCATCGGAACAGCCCCAAGCATGCCATCCTGCAGCTGATACAAAGAACCCGTCTCGCCTATTGATGACGTAGTGTCGGAACAGATGGCCGTCTCACCGCCATCCACTGATCCTTCCGAGTATTCACCTCCATGGATGCAACCCACAAAGGCACGCTTTACGGCGGGTCGGACCCGGGCGGGCCTCGCGCGCTGAGCCGTCTCAATGATGTTGGTGCAGACGACCGGCTCAGGGCCTGATTCGCCGATCCGGCCAATGAAGACATGAATCCCGCCGAAAGGGACCCGGTACCCGTACTCAATTGAGCCGGCCTCGGGGCCCCAGCCTTCGTCGTCGATGTAGAGCTTGCCGCGACGACTCTTGATCATCCGGCCCATAATGTATCCCTTAAGCCCTTCTAAGTTGCCCTTCAAGAACTCAAATCCACCGTGCGCTGGCCCCACGGTGGACGCCAACTGTCGTGGAATTGTCACGGCAAATGTCCTAGCAAAAGGACTTAGTCATAGGGCCATTGCAACTAGGAAGCTTAAAGAGGTTAATCGGGACAAAGGACACGAGAGGTTTTTATACTAGTTCGGCCCCTTACGATGAAGGTAAAAGTCTACGTCTAGTTGTGTTGGAATTGCTGGGGTTTCGATCACCAAGAGGCTAATCCGCCGGCTTGGATCTCGATCTCTTGTTTCTTGCCCTAAGCCGCCGCTGGGTCGTCCCCTTATATACACGGGTTGACGCCTGACGGCCTACGGAGTCCCGGCCGGCTCATAAAACGGGTCCGGGTCGGTGACTTCTTTTATATGCCTTTCTTTACAAGTCTTTTCTTACATACGGCGGTTTACAATATTGGGCCTAAAACCGCCTCTGGGCTTAGGCCTTCTATAAGGCTTAATAAACTATCGTCTTGAATGTTATTGAGCTTCCTTTGTGACCCGTCATTCGGGCTGATCCGGCTCCTCCTGGGCGGGTCATACCTAGTAGCTATATCCCTAACAGGAAGGGAGAGAGATGATTTGCCTTGTGAAGGCAAGAAAACAAAGTCGAAAGGGGAAAATAACCGGTGCTTGTGGGCCAGATACGATAAGGCCGAGACATATGCCTGGCCTATAGATACATGTCGTGCGGTTTATATGAAATCCGGCCGTTTTGAATGAATTTCGTTCGGTTCGTTCGAATTGTTGGCCGGATGTATGCGGGCAGTGTTGTATGGCGGCTCTCCGCATCTGTGTCTGCGACTGGTCCCCTCCCTCTTCACGGACGTATGCGGAAGAAAATTTAAGGGTTGTCGTTGAGATAATAAAGGCCCATAGAATACGTGTCGTGCCTGAGAATCGGCTGATTTCTTTCCCGTTGAGGCCGTTTTACGAAAAGAAAGAAGAAAGTAAGAGCACCGGATGCACGATTCCATGTCGTCTCCCCAACCTCCAGTTCCATGCCGTCACGTCACCGCTCACGCCTGGAACCGATCCGAGCCAACTCAGTTCATGCACGCAGGCACGCCCGCCGCGGCAGGGACCCGGCGACGCACACGCAACCACCCACCCCCGCCCATCGCGTACTACAAATTACAGTACTGTAGAACCCAGCCGCGAGCCGGAGACCGGACGGACGGCGTGCAGTCGTCGTCACCCGCCGCGCAGCCTCCCGGTAAGAAGTCAAGCCAAGCCAAGCAGGCCACTCCTTCCCTCCTCGTTCTCCTCGTGCGGGGTAGACAGACAGAGTAGATCGATCGCGCGTCGCCGTGGACTCGCGGGGTTGGTGGTGCCGTTCGGTGCCGTGCCATCCTCACCCGTGTGACCGTGTCCGCTGTGTGCGCAGCACGGTGGCTGGCTGACCGGGTCTGCCTCCATCTCCGGGCCTTTTTGTTCGCACCTGGATTATACTACTGCCATCTCCCGATTTCCCTGGGAAACGCAAAGCGTGCCTTCCTCGCCAGAGATCTAGCGCCGGTGGCATGACACCTTCCCGTGTTCTTTCTTTATTTATAGCCTCAGCTCCCCACTAGGGGCTCCTTCGATTCAAAGGAATTTAATAAAATTTTTGAGGGATTAAAATCCTTTGGAATTTTTTCTATGTTTGTCCTTTAATTCATAAGATTAAATTTCATAGGAATTTTTTCTTTGAAATCTTTTGTACTACATTTCATAGAAAATCTAACATCCACTTTAACCTTTTTTTACAATTCCTTTACTTTTCATGTGAAATCAAACACTAGTTGCTAATTCTATAGAATTCAAGTAGACATGACACATTAATCCTATGTTTTTTCTATTCCTACGTTCTCAAAATCCTGCGAATCAAAGAGGTCCTATGAGTTTTGTTTCCGTCCACAAAAACCTAACCATTAATTTGACCAGAATTGTCCGCGTTAAATGCCGCCCCCCTAAATCTCGCAGCAGCAGAAATTGGGCTCGCGTTTTATTTTCACACCAAATGGCTGCCAAAAACACTAGTGTTTTTTAGTCCCAAGAAGGAGAGAGAGAGAGAGAGAGCTCAAGGCTTATCCTCCTCCTCCAGCGACCCGGCTGGGCCAAGAAAGTCCAGGGGAAGAGACAGAAAAGAAGAACAAGAAAACAGTGGGAAAAAGAGGCCGGGCTCCTCGAATCTCTCACTAATTTTCTCCTTGTCTGCGTGCCTACGCCTTGCCCCCTTCGGGGTTGGTGAGTGAGCGAGCTCGGGATCAGTTGGGGACTACACACCCAGAGGTTGTTGTCCGAGAATTATTTAGGCCCGCCCCCTTCTTCCTTCCACGCCTTCTTAGCCTCGCCTCGCCTCGCCTCCCTTCTCTGGTCAGTCTTCTCGGATCTCCGGCTCAAATTCGTCTCCCCAATCCCCAGTTCCAGGTTCTTGGAGGAGGGGGGAGGCCATGGGCAGCTTCGCCAAGCTGGCCAAGAGGTGCGTGGAGACGGAGGCGCCGGTCATGGTGAAGGTGATACAGCCCTCCCCACCCCACCCTACCTCGTCAACAATCTCCTGCCTTTATTATCCCCAATTTCTTTGTCTTACTTGGTGGCCTCTTCCTGGTTCCCTTTTTTCTTTCAGATACAAGAGCTGCTTCGAGGGGTCACCGACGTGATGTCGCTTGCGCAGGTAACAACTGCCTCAAATACTTGGCTTCTTAACCTTTCATTGTGTTTGTTCCTGTGATGTTTGGGAAGATTCTAGGCGATAGGATTGCGGAAAGGAAAGAAAGAAAAATGTAAACTAAAATGGATCAGCGAACTCTATCTTGTCTCTGTACATTTTTCAACTTGTAAGGTAATTCAGGAGTAGGTTACACATGACAACTTGATATGTTTCAGATAACACGACTATGGACTGTATATCATACGCTATTTAAACAATGGTTATATAATATCAAGCATGGAGGATTGGAGATTGATAAGTACTCCCTCCGATCCATATTAATTGTCGCTGATTTAGTACAAATTAAAATTTTAATTTGTACTAAATCAGCGACAATTAATATGGATCGGAGGGAATATAATTTATGCCCCTGGTTAGGTTTCTTAAAATGGTGTTTGTGCAAAGTAATACACCACATATCTATTTTGTAACAGAAGCGTATCTGATGTTTTCCTACCAAAGCGAGCAGGTCATGCGTATTTACCAGAAATCGATCCGTTGTCTTCTTGTAATCTTGGGCAGATCTTGACTGTAGGGAATTGTTTATTGGCAACCTCCTGAGGCAGCCCTGAACAAGGTCAAGGAAATTGTATGGGAACCAGCAACCAGTAAATATGGTGCTGATGATGGCCTTCCCGAGCTTCGAGAAGCACTTCTCGAGAAGGTACTTCTTTTCATCTGGAATTATATATTGACTTATCATTGGATCATGTCCCCATGCTAGCAAGCCTTGCACACAAAGCCGTTACCATGCAAGACAAAAGCACCCATGTGCCTTCTGCTAACCCACTGTCATGTTAGTTTTTTACTAGACTAGAGGTATTTGATCTTAGTGCTAGGAGTAATAGCATGAATTGCACTTTAGTTGATTATTCATTAAAGGATAGCAGTATGCCATGTGTTTGCGATAACTATTTTGTATTCATTAACTGAGAAAACAAGTTGATTTTTGGTGTACACTCTGAAAATGCTGTCTAGGAAGTTAAAAGTACCACTTGGATTTCATATGCAATGCGTTTACCAGCTTTCTTCATCCTGATTATCTTCCATAATCATGAAAATGTGATCCAGAAAGTTATTATAGAGTTGAAGTACCACTTGGATTTCATATGCAATGCTACCGTTTATCAACTTTTGAAATCATGAGCTAAATTGTTCCTTTCTATAAAACCTTCAATGCTTATGTAACTGTGTTGCTTACTGGGACAAGATTTTTTTTTTGATAATGTTTGAAGGATTGCTATTATAGAACTTGACTCTTGGTTAGCCCTATCGTTATTTCTCTACATTGTCTTCTTGGCACTATGAACAGTTAGTGTATTCTTTGCTGATTTTTAGGCATTGTTTGCAGCTTCGCAGGGAGAATAAGCTAACCAAGTCATCGGTTATGGTGACTGCCGGTGCAAATCAGGTAAAGCACATTACTTTTCATCTGGTTTATCACAGCTTTCTCGTGCCTCTACTTCTTTTGCATTGTTTAGCATTTAGCTGTCAGGCCATAGGTTACTGTCCCCAATTTATCTCCTGTTTTAGTTCTATGAAATACCTGCTTACTTCCCTGTATGACTGCTACGCCAAATCTTGTATGAAATACCTGCTTACTTCCCTGTATGATTGCTACGCCAAATCTTGTTTTACAACTAGGTTTGTCCAATAAAGTGATCTCTTACATTGGTTCTTCTGTGTTTTGGCAGGCTTTTGTAAACCTTGTTCTGACCCTTTGCGATGCTGGTGATTCAGTTGTCATGTTTGCACCATATTATTTCAATTCCTTCATGTCATTCCAGATGACTGGCGTCACTGATATATTAGTTGGTGCTAGCAATCCCAAGACACTTCATCCTGATATTGGTAATATGACTACCATATATCTAATCTAAAATAAGTTTCCATACCTAGCTTATGAGTGCAATCTATTTTTAGATTGTTAGATCAAGTGATGCCATAGGTCTTTGCCCTGTTATGACCTCTACATGTGGTCCGAGAAAATTTATACAGGTCGCTTGAAATTTAATTTGTTTGGAATGCATATTTTACACCGTGCTTAAAAATGCAGATTGGTTAGAGAAGGTGCTGAAAGAAAATAACCCTATCCCTAAACTTGTTACTGTTGTCAATCCGGGAAACCCTTCTGGAGCTTTTATTCCCAAGCCTATGCTACAGGTTAACTCTCTCCCCTCTCTCACTTATGGGTTCTCTTGTACGCCTGCACACACCCGCACACTTAACATGGAGTTGGCATTTATTATTTCTAATATTGAATTGTCATTTCAGAGAATTTCAGACCTGTGCAAGAATGCTGGTGCATGGCTGGTGGTTGACAATACCTATGAGTAAGTTAATACTGACATACATGCATTTGTTTATTTGTGTTTTCTAAAGCTCCTCAATCCTCTCTCATATTAAAAAAAATCAAAGAAGTGCAGCATAATGTTTTATGCAAAACAATGAGTCACACTTGAAAATTACCACCTTAAATCATGGTTAGAGTTTAGGAGGACTGGTATTATAAGTAAACTAAAATATACAAAAATGACTTTTAGTATACAATTTTAATGTGTATGCATAAGCTATTTTGGAATAAATCAGAATGTAAAATCCCATTTAGCATTGTCTTTAAACAAAAGTCGATAAGCTAATTAACTGCTAATTTTATTGGTAGAGATTCTAAGTAAAGGTAATGCTAATGAACAGATCTATAGAGAGTGACTTGCTAAGATAAGGGATCTATGCTGTGCAGTGGTTTGTCAAATTTAGTTAAGACTCTCCTGCTCATAAACTTCGGAAAGTCCTCCTTTTTGGCGACAAGACAACTCTAGCAGAAGGATTGATGTTTTGGGTCACACTACACTAACAACCCGTCTGCCCCCCGTTGCTTGCGTTGAGGCGCATCTTGGCCTCATTGGTGCCTGTGACATTTGGCGGCGATAAGCTTGTCTTCCGCCATTCCATTCATGCATGTAGCATTGCATGATTCCCTCCTTGTCATGTATGGGGATGCTAGTGATTTTCATTTGCAGTATCACTGCCATGAGCCTGCTTGGTTGATCTACAATGCCTCAAGCAGGTGTGAGGGAGGTGGCTAGCACATCTATCGTTTGAACTTTGTAATAAAAAATCCACCTTTTGATGGTGTCGAAAATAGGCCCTCCAATTCACTTAAAGGTCGATTAACTAACAGGTTAGCCTTTAGGAGAGTGTTTTAAAAGCGAGGGGATTAGAATGAGCCCAAATCCCATGTTGAGTGATTAGTAAAGGACTTCCCCTTTCAGCCTCCAGAAAGCAATCCCAGATTAATCTTGTTATCGGGAAGCGTGGTGACCACTAAGTGGCATCGGAGGGAACAGGATCTGTACTTAGCCCTGTGATCACGCAATCAATATTTGGTTCATTTTCTCCTACTTTGTCCTTTCTCTACATCGCATATCGTGTCTACATCTGTACTTGACTGACTCAATAGTTGACTCATGAATGTTGATCTTGGTTTTGCTATTTTCTTTGCCTGATGTTGATGATTCTTCGCTCATGAATCACACTAATAATAACTTCATATACATATAATATGTATGGACTGACACATGCAACCCAGTAAATTCTTGTATACTTGAGTATTTGATGTGGAGGCGTTCAATTCCCCTATATTTTGTAGGCAATTTGTATTATACGATGCTTGTGTTTCATGTCGTCTTTTGCAATGGTTTTAGATTCATAACTGCACAGAAAATGGCTAATCTTCTACGTTGTATAAATAAATTGTGCGTGGCGCCTGTAGTTCAGTTATAATACTTACACTTTGGCTACAGTATAACTTAGATCTTGAACTCAGTTAAAAAAATTGGTTGGTCTTTTCCAGGTACTTCATGTATGATAAAATGGAGCACTACTGCCTAGAGGATGATCATATTGTCAACCTTTTCTCGTTCTCAAAGGCTTATGGAATGATGGGGTGGCGTGTAGGATACGTAAGTGTACCATGCTCTTTTTTATCTTTTGCTTATGCTTCAGTTGCTGTTATAGGACTGAATATGAACCTTTTCAGTTTCATATATCCTGTCCTGCACAAGTACTTTAATTGTTACTAAGCCAATACTTTTGGACCAGTGAATGCATTATTATTTACAAGTAACCAAAGCCGCTGTGCAATCTGTGTAAGTAAGAAGATGAGCAGTTAGTCTTACAAGGGCTGATCAATTGGCTGCTGCAGATTGCATATCCAAGCGAAGCCGATGGTTTCCACGCGCAGCTCCTTAAGGTGCAAGATAACATACCTATCTGTGCTTCCATCATCGGGCAGCGCCTGGCTCTATACTCATTGGAGGCCGGCCCAGAGTGGATCAGGGAGAGGGTGAACGATCTCGTGAAAAACCGCGAGCTGCTTGTGGAGGCAATGTCTCCCCTTGGTGAGGGTGCTGTCAAGGGTGGGGAGGGTGCCATCTACCTCTGGGCTAAGCTGCCAGATAACTGTTCAGACGACTTTGAGGTTGTCAGATGGCTCGCGACCAAGCACGGCGTCGCGGTGATCCCCGGGAGCGCCAGCGGAGGCCCCGGATACATCCGTGTTTCCTTCGGAGGACTGAAGGAGGAAGACACGAGGCTCGCCGGCGAGAGGCTAAGGCGGGGTCTGCAAGAGCTGGTGACCGATGGGATGGTACAGTAACAACAGCCCGTCGTATGTAAGACAGTAAGAGTACATTTCTACATTCAGATCACACAGGTCCGATTTTTTCGACGATACGATTCTGCTGGGATTAGTTGATTCAGAGGAGCAAAAGCACCATATATCCAAGTCTTTTGTATCTTACAGAATCACCATGCTGGAGGTGCCTGATGGGAATGGCAATTGGTGTACTGAGAATTGGGGCAAAATAAAAAGCCATGCAGCCCCCGTGTCGTAGTTCTCTGTTCGGTACTTCTTGCCGTTTAATTTACCCTTTCCCCCAGCAAACTGTACACAAGTGAAATACGACAATTATAAGGTGTTTTTACACGCTTTCCCCGAGTTGTCCGTGTTTCCTGTTCTTGGCTTGGCTTGCGGTTTCACCAGGGCCTGGAAATTGAAACCGACGAGGTTTCTATAGCTGACAGAACTGATGCGTGAAACCGCCGCAGTTTCTATAGCTGACAGAACTGATGCTTAGACGAACGAACAAACCCACCATGTGTTTTCTGAACATGAATGCCCATGTTTAGTAACTTGGTCGTTTTGCTATGCATGCCTCTTAAGTTGTGCTACCTTCCTAGTTAGTTTTCTTCTTTATCGAGTTATGTTTTACTACTTTAATTCTTCACAGCTCTTGCTGTTTTCGAAGAATTTGTTAAATCTCCCGTTGAACCCTGGGTCGATAATTTTTATCCTAAACTAGCAGGACCAACAAGTGTTTACTGATCATGAATGCCTGTGAGCAGCCAGCACCAATGCAAATCCATACTTACAACAATAACATGTTGCAAATCTAAAATAAATAAATAAATAAATAACATGTTGCAATCTCAACTCTTGAATAAATATTGTTGTGCTCTCTGAATCTATATTTACTGAACATGCACGTAGTTCCTGTAAAGGGCATACAGATTGTCCCCTGAGCAGTGGTTGCGGATCCAGCTGCCTCTAAATAGTATGATCCCATGACGCTGAGGCATCAGCCATCAGGGCTTGGTTGGGCTCTCAGTCTCTCCATCCCCATGCATTTGTAGCAGTATCACTTTCATCGTACGTACGTACGTATACTGAGCGGTCACAGCGACACGCCATCCGCATGCTCGTGACATCAACGCCGTTCCGTGATGGGAAAAGGCCAATGGCATTCTCCGTCTCTGGGAAGGAATTAAGAGCCGTCCTTTTCCTCTCCGCACTTATGGAAAGAAGAAGCGTGAGCGCGATGTGCTGCAGCGGCGCATCAATGGCGTGAAAACGACTGGAAGAAACGTAGCAGCATCGGCCTCAGGGTGCCAGCAGATGCACCGGAGAAGTATGACACTCCTACTAGAAAGTAGAAACACACATGTTTCAATGCCACAAACCATTATCTAAAGTAAGATAAGAAGGTGGTAAAAATTAATTGCTAAGTTGGTGTCCAAAACAAGCCTATCTATCGGTTGCTGTTCGTTGCCAAAGTTTGGGCATGCATGCCACATATGGCAGCTTGCTCAGCCTCAGCTTTGCTTCGTTTTTCTTGCCAGCATTTGACCAAACCTTGGTTATTATTAGTTGCTCTTGCAAAATTTTGGCTACCTAAGTTTTTTATGGGGGTAGGTTCAAGCACCCACCGAAGGCCAGCGATAAGTAGTACTAGTACGCGCAGTGGTCAGGTCACAGCAATGGTTGCAACAGCAAAGGGCGACCACGAGCACCGGCAGGTGGACGGGACGGGTCAAGCAAGAAAATGTTTTGTTTTATTTCGCTGCTGTTGCTGCCGTGTCCGTCCATCAGGCGCATTCAAGCCTTGAAGGAAAAAGGCGAGGCGGCCAGCCGCGCCACGGCGAGTAAATGGGCGCAGAAGAAAGCAGGTGGCGAAGAGAAGCACTGCAGCCGCAGCAATGCGATGCAAGTGCAGACTTTGCAGCTGCCGCGATTCAATGCCATCAAAGCCCCTGAATTATCATGGGGTTGCAACATGTGTTACCAGTACTGTAGAGATTTTATTTATGAGATCCGGCGTGCGTAGCGTGCTGCAGTGGCCTGCGCCGGACGGACGGACGGACGCAGCAAAAGTGAGCAAGAAGCATAGAGCATCTCCAGCCGTTCAGCCCCAGGGCGCCGAAAAAAACGCGGGCGAATCGGCGCTAGATCGGCTTTTGAGGGCGACCTAGCTCCCAGCCACGTCCCCCGGCGCCTCCCAATCCGTAGCAAATTCAAAAGTAATATTCTCGCTCATAAAATAGACATCAAAAATCCGGCAATCATGCGGCCACAGTTCGACGATCGAATAAAAAATTCGGCGTTCAAAAAGAAAGGACGCGCGTGCAGCGCATCAAACGACGAGGTCGGCCTCTGGTATCGGTGGAGTTGGCATGCAGACTTGGCGGGGTCGGAGCTTCTTTCGTGCTGGGCGGCGTCGGCGTGGCTTCTGTGCTGCGGGGAGTCGTGGAGGCATCATCGCTCGGGCTTGGCGGCGTCAGCATCGGCGTGGGCGTAGGCGTGGGAGTTGGCGGCGCCGTCGACGGCAGCTGGTTCAGGATGAGACCACGCTCCGACAAGTACCACGCCTTGACCGCCTTGTCGTTGCTCTGGAGCATGTCCGCCCCGCCCAGCAGGAAAAAGCCAGGTCGGTGTTCCTCTTCTTCGCGGCGACGTTAGTCCGGAGTAGGTCGAGCTTGACGGCGCTGCTCGTCATCAACGCCAACCACCACGTCTCGGTCTTCTCTTCACGCAGGACGACCCGGGCCTGTGCGTCGGCGAGGCAATGCTCGATGGACTCCTGC
The DNA here is from genome assembly GCA_034509565.1 of Triticum monococcum. Lineage (NCBI taxonomy): Eukaryota > Viridiplantae > Streptophyta > Magnoliopsida > Poales > Poaceae > Triticum > Triticum monococcum. Next base: position 107,179,981 of record CM067843.1, read on the forward strand.
ACCCGCGCGGTAGCCGCGTCGACGCGTTTCGCCTTCTTGGCCCCTTTGTTGCCGTCCGGCCGCCCCTCTGACGCGCCCGGCGTCGGCGCGTCCAGCTTGTAGCTCTCCTTGGCCTTGTCGAGGGTACGCCCGACTTCCGCCCACTTCTCGTACTTGTCAATGCGCTTGTAAACGTGGAGGTACTTGAACTCTTGGTCGCGGTTGCCTAGGCGATACAAGGCGAACATGCGCACCAGCTGCGTGGAGGAACAAACAGTTGGCGGGCGCGCACGACGAATAGAAGCGGGAGACTGGCGCGCTGTACCTGATCCTCGACGTTGGCGCCGCTCTCCGGGCGAGCCGCGATCTCCTCGACGATCCGATGCCATTTGTTGCACGCCACCTGGATGAGCCCCCAATGGTTCGCCATTGCCTTCGCCCCGCGCTGCATGTAGACGCCTTTAATGCGCTCCCAGTACGTCTCGATGCTCTGGTTCGTGCCGGTGGTCGGGTCAAGGCAGACGACTTTCCACGCTTCGGCGAGGCATTCCTGTTCCTTGGACGTCCACTTAATGCGCGGCTCGCCGGTCCTGGCCGCCCCCTTCTTCTTCTTGCGCCTCCTCGCCGGGACAGTCGCCGGCTCCTCCTCCTCGTCGCCGTCGTGCTCCTCCGGCTCCTCCTCGCCATACTCGAACTCGTCGTCCATGCCGGTGCTGAGGTCCACCGTGTCATCTTGGGTAGCGAACCCGAGGGACGCGGCGGCCGTGGCCGAGCCTGTCGCGATGATGGCGTCCATGTCGGCGTCGGTCTCGTCGGTGTCGCCGAGGTTCGACATGGAAGTTTGTGAGAAGGGCAGCGCGCCACGACGGAGAAGGGGCGTCGGGCGCGCGTAAGCCGGCGGCGAGTAGTTGTATGGAGGGTACTCCACGCCGGTGAAGGCGGGCGAGGGCATGCGCTGGGTTGGGTGTCCAATAGGAAAGGTGACGTTGGGGTTGAACCCACCGTGCGCGTCCCCGTCGGCGTAGCCCGGCGACGGTGTGCATCCCCATGGTTGCAGCGACGACGAGAAGCCGGACGAAGAGCCGATGCTTTGCTGGCTCCAGGGTACGTACTGGGCGTGGCCGCCTGGTGGATTCATCATCCCCAAGCGAGTCACCTCGGCCTCAGCTTGGTCTGCCGCAGCCGCAGCGGCACGCGCCGCCTTGTTACGTGCCTTCTTGACGATTGCCCTGTTCCGCCGGTCGGCGGGTGACGGCCTTCCGTCGCTGAACTTCCGCCATCCACTCGGTGTTTGTCATGCCCGGTGGCTTGGACGGCGGCGCCCTTGGCTTCCTCTACTTCGGCTGGGTGACGGAGGCGGTCGCGGTGGTCGCAGCGCGGGGGATTACGTACTTCTTCGGCGGCATGGCGGCGGCTGGGAGGCGAGCGGGAGGGAGATTGGCGGGAGGAAAAAAGAGAATGAGAGGAAAGTGCGGGGCGAGGGCGGGAAGAAATGGCGGGAAGAGGCTCTCGACTCGCCGACAGAGCGGCCCCACGCCCCTTTTCGCTTGTGCCGGCGCCCCCAGGCGCGCCCCAACGCGCCGGATTCGGCCTGAGTCCGTCGGCACCAGTTTCGGTCCGAGCCGGCGAAAAGCGGGCTACTGGGGACGTGACTGAGCTGAATTTTGGACGTTGACACGGTAAAAACGTCTGAAGAAGGCTTGTTGAGGCTGGAGATACTTTTAAAAGGGTTAGGTCAAGGTCAGTCAACCGCTGCCAGTATCCCCAACCAACTTCCGCATCTAGTAGTTGTACTAAAACTCTTGAGCGGAATTGCGGGCTAATCCACAGGGACAAGGCAACAAAACTTGTGTGAGTTGTGTGACCAAACTGCGGACGCACCAACTTCCTCATATGGTAGTTCAAATGCTAATAGTGGTACTCAACTCTTGAGCAGAACCATGGGATAATCTACAGGGACAAGCAAACGCCAACAGTTGTGGAGCAAAGTGCAGATGCAACCAGAGTAATGTACCCTATCTGTGTATATATGTCCACGTGCTGATGCTGGCATGGCAATGCCAGCCATTTCGAGTTGGTTGGATGGTTGGTTGGTTGGTTGGTTGGTTGATGATCCCTTTGTCGACCGGCCGCGGGCATATAGACTACTGTAGTATGTATGCCGACTCACTGTGCGCGTACTGCGTACAACTCGAGCTGTGCATGGATATGGGTAGGGAAGATCGGTGAGAGCAGAATCGTTGGCTCCGATCGTTTTGTTCCGCAGCCTGGCGTACTTCTCGTGTGATTCCGACGCCAGTAGAGGGTTCAACGGGATCCGGCGGCACGTCAATATTCGTGCAACCATGTATTACTCCCTTCGTTCCTAAATAGATCACTCAATTTTATATTAAATTTAATACAAATTAGTATAAAGTTGAATCATCTATTTTAAAACAGAAAAAGTACATGGCTAACAGCAAACAGCGGCCAAAAGATAGATGAGAGCTGACCGGTCAAACTTACAAACGCAACGCACACTACACGCACAAAAAGTAAAACAAAGAAAGCATTGCTAGTAAATAGTAATGTCGATGCCCGCCGTACTTCGGCACCAAAGAGAGAAAAAAAACCGACCAACGGCTGATCCTTGTTGCCTTTTTTTTATAGGAAAAAACTCCGCAAACACCGCTCCGAGCGCTAGAGCCGACGTTCGAATGAAAGCGGGCGGGCAACTAACCCAGCTGCCCGGCCACTAGGTCAACGCCCCGTTCTCACTCTGCACCAAAGACCGCCAAGAAGAAGAAGTGTTGAGGATCAGCCTACCGCCTTAATGGATTGTGATCAAGCCTGATCCAAGGGACGGGAGACACCCTATAATCCTTCCCCTCGCCCAGGGAATCCCATCCCCTCGCATAGGATCGAAGGCGAGGATTGATCTTTATTTGAACATGGCAACATCAAAGGACGGGTACTACTCTGAAATTCCCCACAAAAAAAGAGCACCCCTTTGATTTTTTTTTAAATTCAACATACATTAATTCATTTAAAACATTCATACAATCATTCGTTGCAGCTTTCACCATGCAAGACGGAACACTATTCATAACCACACCCATCAGACCTGTTAACAAACCTAAACTTCGCAATCTCATGTGCAATCATATTGCCCTTTATGTTAATCTTGAATTTTTTTAACACCACCTCTAATATTAATTAATTAAAAAAGACGTTACAATCGTTCGTTACAGAATTCACCACACAGGGCGGTACATCATTAATAAGAATACCATCCGATCTATTATCAAAGCAAAACTTTTGCAATTGTAATGAGCTACCCCATTGGCCAAGCGACTAATCTTGTTGATTTGTAAACTAGTAATCAGCTTAGCGATACTCCTTGCTTCCTTCTTCAAATCGAGCAAAGACGAACTATATAAAGACCGGTGATACATGCCCTCAGCTCCGCTTCGTCCACACTTTTACAGCACTCAATGAAATCCCAAGATGATATAATGATGTTCCCAGAAGAATCTCTAGCCACTACACCCACACTTGCGGCGCTGATGCTCTCCACAAAACTTGCATCGACATTAATCTTGATATAACCCGGAGGCGGTGCCTTCCACTCCATCTTGGACACCACCAAATTAGGAGCAGATCTCAGCCCATGCATTGGACATTTTTCTTTATTTTTCGTGTCCACCAGAGGTACGGCATGACAGTGGCGGCACCAGGATTTTGAGGCTGGGTATTCATTGGCACAAAAAAATTACTCTAAATGTATTATAAAGACACCAGTACAACAATAGTAATTTTTTAATGCATCAAACCATACTAATTATACATAAACATAAAGACATCAGTACCTTTTGACTTACAGATTGATGATATCCCATCTTACAATATAACTTTGCGATCGCCTTTTTGGAAGAGATTGATGACATCCTCATCCTTTACTTGATTGAAGAATTCTCTCCCAACAAATGTAACCAAACAATTGTTCAAGTAATCATCACCCATTTTGCTCCTTAGCTTATTCTTCACATAGTTCATTGAAGAGAACACCCTTTCAACACTAGCAGTAGCTACTGGCAGAATTAATACCAACTTAAGAAGCTTGTAAACAATATAGTATTGTTCATGCTTGTTTGTCTCGACAAGCATAACTGAAAGCTCACACAGATTCTTCAAATTTTGAAACCTTTCATCTCTACGCACATGAGTAACATACATGTTTAGTTGCCATGGAAGTCTTGCCAGTTCATCACTTGTGAAATCATTAGCATAAAACTTTGTAGCAAGCCTAACCAATTTCTCTTAATCATAAGCAGCAAATAGACGAAGTGGACAAAATGCTGCCATGCAAGAAAGTAGATCTATGTTTACCTCATCAAATCTGTCATTCAACTCACTAGTTTGCCTATCAATGACACTCACATACATATCAACTTTGAAGCGATGGTAATTCGTTGCACCATTAAAGAAACCCCTTCTAGGCTGGCCGGCGGGAAAGTAAGGACCCGCCATATCAACAATTTTGATCTTATGCTTTGTACAAAAAGATGTGACCTTTTTGAGAAAATCATCCCATCCAGGATCAGTCCTCAAACCCTCCAAGTGATACTTTGTGATATCAACAAGCTCAATAGCATGAACAATATCTTGGTCTTGCTTTTGCAAAGCTCTACTCAACTCATCTGTGTATCCAAATATTTCTTGCATCAAGTGTGCCATGAAAACAAACTCAAATGATCGAAATGGTGTCAATATGGTTAGAGCCGCTTGCGCCCCCGCACCATGGTACTCTTTTCCAATCTTGATGAGGACTCGTCGTATTGCACCATACATACAGATGACATGGTTCACGGTTTTGAAGTGAGAGCCCCAACGTGTATCACATGGCCTTCCCAAACCCATTTCCCGATTCATCCCACTCCCCGTTTCTACTTCTTCCAATTCCAATGCATCAATGAGTTCCTCAGCCTGAGCTATACGAAGCATTCTCATCTTTTTACAAGACATGCCAAGAGCATTTAACAAGTGTGCAAGTTGTTGAAAGAACTAAGTACAATCACCACTCTCTTTAGCAACAACAACAAGAGTTAACTGTAGTTGATGGGCAAAACAATGAACATAGTAGGCAGAAGGAGACTCATCCATAATCAGTTTTCTAGGCCATTAGCATTACCTTTTATGTTGCTAGCTCCATCATATCCTTGCCCACGAACCATTGCAAATGTAAAATTGTACTTCATAAGCATTTGGTCAATTACAGCTTTAAGTGTCAAAGAGGTAGTATCTTGAACATGAGCAAGACCAAGAAATCTTACAATAGCCCTTCCTTTCTTATCAACATAACGCAAGCAAATTGCCAACTGTTCATTCTGATACACATCACTAGACTCATTTGCAAGTATTGCAAAGTGGCCACCATCAAGTTCTTCAATGACTAATTTTGTAGTCTCCTGTGCACAACAGGGCCGGTCTAGGTCAAACCTGACCAGTGGGGTCCACTGGTCAGTGACTCAGTCAACTAACAGGGTTAATTAGCACTAACTAAAAGTTAATCTAAGCTAATTAGTCCGTGGACCCACACGTTAGTGGCTGTGGGTTTAAACTTAAGTTAATTTAACACTTAGCTAATTAACAAGGGCCAGGGCCCACTTGTCAGTGGCTAACCTAACTAACCTAAATAGGATTAGCCCTAACTAACTTAGTTAGCCAGGCGGGGCCCACATGTCAGTGAGAGAGAGGGGTCAAACCCCTGGGCAGACGGGGTCAAACCCCGCCGGTCAAAGCGGTCAACCCGTCGGCGTTTAGCCGCCGGTGACACAAACCGCGGCGGAGATCTTCGGAAATCACCATTCGACGATGGTTCGACGCGCGGCTAGGCTTGCTCGACTCCTAGGAGTGTGCCACATCTAGTGGTGCCACTGGTTGGAGCTGGTGTGCCCGGGAACTACGCCGGCGTCGAGGTTTGGCGGCGGCCGAAGCACGGGTTCGACGGCCGCGGTGCTATGGGGCACAACGAGAGCAGTTGAGGGGCTCCACGGGTTCCTGGGATCACCAGGAGCATGCTGCTACCTCTTGAGTATTGCGTTGGTTTTCCCTTGAAGAGGAAATGGTGATGCAGCAAAGTAGCGTAAGTATTTCCCTCAGGTTTTGAGAATCAAGGTATCAATCCAGTAGGAGGCTACGCGCGAGTCCCTCGCACCTGCACAAAACAAATAAATCCTCGCAACCAACGCGATAAGGGGTTGTCAATCCCTACACGGTCACTTACGAGAGTGAGATCTGATAGATATGATAAGATAATATTTTTGGTATTTTTATGATAAAGATGCAAAGTAAAATAAAAGCAATGAAAATAACTAAGTATTGGAAGATTAATATGATGAAGATAGACCCGGGGGCCATAGATTTCACTAGTGGCTTCTCTCAAGAGCATAAGTATTTTACGGTGGGTGAACAAATTACTGTTGAGCAATTGACAGAATTGAGCATAGTTATGAGAATATCTAGGTATGATCATGTATATAGGCATCACGCCCAAGACAAGTAGACCGACTCCTGCCTGCATCTACTACTATTACTCCACACATCGACCCCTATCCAGCATGCATCTAGAGTATTAAGTTCAAGAGAACAGAGTAACGCCTTAAGCAAGATGACATGATGTAGAGGGATAAACTCATGCAATATGATGAAAACCCCATCTTGTTATCCTCGATGGCAACAATGCAATACGTGCCTTGCTGCCCCTACTGTCACTGGGAAAGGACACTGCAAGATTGAACCCAAAGCTAAGCACTTCTCCCATTGCAAGAAAGATCAATCTAGTAGGCCAAAACAAACTGATAATTCGAAGAGACTTGCAAAGATAACCAATCATACATAAAAGAATTCAGAGAAGATTCAAATATTGTTCATAGAGAAACTTGATCATAAACCCACAATTCATCGGTCTCAACAAACACACCGCAAAAGAAGATTACATCGAATAGATCTCCACAAGAGAGGGGGAGAACTTTGTATTGAGATCCAAAAAGAGAGAAGAAGCCATCTAGCTAATAACTATGGACCCGAAGGTCTGAGGTAAACTACTCACACTTCATCGGAGAGGCTATGGTGTTGATGTAGAAGCCCTCCGTGATCGATGCCCCCTCCGGCGGAGCTCCGGAAGAGGCCCCAAGATGGGATCTCGTGGATACAGAAAGTTACGGCGGTGGAATTGGTTTTGGCTCCGTATCTAATCGTTTGGGGGTACGTAGGTATATATAGGAGGAAGAAGTACGTCGGTGGAGCAACAGGGGGCCCACGAGGGTGGAGGGCGCGCCTAGGGGGAGGGGGGTAGGCGCGCCCCCTACCTCGTGGCCTCCCTGTTGGTTGCTTGACGTAGGGTCCAAGTCTCCTAGATCTTGTTCGTTCCAAAAATCACGTTCCCGAAGGTTTCATTCCGTTTGGACTCCGTTTGATATTCCTTTTCTTCGAAACCCTAAAATAGGCAAAAACAACAATTCTGGGTTGGGCCTCCGGTTAATAGGTTAGTCCCAAAAATAATATAAAAGTGTATAATAAAGCCCAATAATGTCCAAAACAGAAGATAATATAGCATAGAGCAATCAAAAACTATAGATACGTTGGAGACGTATCAAGCATCCCCAAGCTTAATTCCTGCTCGTCCTTGAGTAGGTAAATGATAAAAACAGAAATTTTGATGTGGAATGCTACTTGGCATAATTTCAATGTAATTCTTCTTAATTGTGGCATGAATATTCAGATCCGAAAGATTCAAGAGAAAAGTTTAATATTGACATAGAAATAATAATACTTCAAGCATACTAACTAAACAATTATGTCTTCTCAAAATAACATGGCCAAAGAAAGTTCATCCCTACAAAATCATATAGTTTAGTCATGCCCCATTTTCGTCACACAATAATGCTCTCATCATGCACAACCCCGATGACAAGCCAAGCAATTGTTTCATACTTTAGTAATCTCAAACTTTATAAACCTTCACGCAATACATGAGCGTGAGCCATGGATATAGCACTATGGGTGGAATAGATTATAATGATGGGGGTTATGTGGAGAAGACAAAAAAGGAGAAAGTCTCACATCAACGAGGCTAATCAATGAGCTATGGAGATGCCCATCGATTGATGTTAATGCAAGGAGTAGGGATTGCCATGCAACGGATGCACTAGAGCTATAAATGTATGAAAGCTCAACAAAAGAAACTTGTGGGTGTGCATCCAACTTGCTTGCTCATGAAGACCTAGGGCACTTGAGGAGGCCCATTGTTGGAATATACAGGCCAAGTTCTATAATGAAAAATTCCCACTAGTATATGAAAGTGACAAAACAAGAGACTCTCTATCATGACGATCATGGTGCTACTTTGAAGCACAAGTGTGGAAAAAAAGATAGTAGCATTGTCCCTTTTCATTTCTCTTTTTTGGGGCCTTCCTTTTTTTGGCCTTTCTCTTTTTTTATTGGGACAATGCTCTATTAAATGATGATCATCACACTTCTATTTATTTACAACTCAATGATTACAACTCGATACTAGAACAAGGTATGACTCTATATGAATGCCTCCGGCAGTGTGCCGGGATATGCAATGAATCAAGTGTGACATGTATGAAAGAATTATGAACGGTGGCTTTTCCACAAATACGATGTCAACTACATGATTATGCAAAGCAGTATGACAATGATGAACGTGTCATGATAAACGGGATGGTGGAAAGTTGCATGGCAATATATCTCGAAATGGCTATGGAAATGCCATAATAGGTAGGTATGGTGGCTGTTTTGAGGAAGATATAAGGAGGTTTATGGGTGAAAGAGCGTATCATATCACGGGGTTTGGATGCACCGGAGAAGTTTGCACCAACTCTCAATGTGAGAAAGGGCAATGCACGGTACCGAAGAGGCTAGCAATGATGGAAGGGTGAGAGTGCGTATAGTCCATGAACTCAACATTAGTCATAAAGAACTCACATACTTATTGCAAAAATCTACAAGTCATCAAAAACCAAGCACTACGCGCATGCTCCTAGGGGGATCGATTGGTAGGAAAAGACCATCGCTCGTCCCCGACCGCCACTCATAAGGAAGACAATCAAAGAACACCTCATGTTTCAAATTTGTAACATAACGTTTACCATACATGCATGCTATGAGACTTGCAAACTTCAACACAATATTTCTCAATTTCACAACTACTCAACTAGCAAAACTTTAATATCACTACCTCCATATCTCAAAACAATCATCAAGCATCAAACTTCTCTTAGTATTCAAAACATTCATAATAAAGTTTTTACTAATCTTGAGTACCTAGCATATTAGGATTATTTAAGCAAATTACCATGCTATTTAAGACTCTCAAAATAATCTAAGCGAAGCATGAGAGTTCAATAGTTTCTATAAAACAAATCCACCACCGTGCTCTAAAAGATATAAGTGAAGTACTAGAGCAAAACTATATAACTCAAAATATATAAGTGAAGCACATAGAGTATTCTAATAATCTCCGAATCATGTGTGTCTCTCTCAAAAGGTGTGTACAGCAAAGATGATTCTGGTAAAGTAAAAAGCAAAGACTCAAATCATACAAGACTGTAACACCCTCGATGCGACTATATCTCCCACGTGTCGAGGCACGACTTAGAGGCATAATCGCATTGAAGGCACGGCACTGCGGCGGCGTTCCGGCAAGGGTCGGTGGCGGCGTGAAGCGCCCGAGGCGGCGGGGACGAAGGAAAGGCGCGGCGGGGAGCCTCGGGCCCGAGAGGGCCTGCGGCGGGCCTCGCGGGCTCTGCGGCGTGGTGCGGCGAAGTGGGCACCGAGCGGACAGATGGCGCGCGCTGGTTGGCTAGCGGCGGCGGCGAGGTGACGTGGCAGCCTCTGGTTGGCTGGAGCGGTGTGGAGGGGCGCGGACATGTCCGGTGAAGGTGGGGATTCCGTCCGGCGGCGCGGATCTGGGGATTTTAGGGTTAGGGGAAGAATGAACCGCGAATTTTGGAGGGGGTTGAATATATAGGCGTAGAGGGGGCTAGGAGAGTCCAAATGAGGTGTGGTTTGCGGCCACGCGATCGTGATCGAACGACCGAGATGATGGAGCAGAGTTAGGTGGGTATTGGGCCAAAATGGAAGGGTGTTGGGCTGCAACACACACGAGGCCTTCTCGGTCCCTCGGTTAACCGTTGGAGTATCAAACGAAGTCCAAATGGTACGAAACTTGACAGGCGTTCTACCGGTAGTAAACCAAGGCCGCATGACAAGTCTCGGTCCAATCCGGAAATGTTTAACCCCCACACACAAGAGGAAGGTAGAAATGACCACCGGAGGAGAACGAAGCACCGGAATGCAAAACGGACAATGGGGAAAAAGCTCGGATGCATGAGACGAACACGTATGCAAATGCAATGCACATGATGACATGATATGAGATGCATGAGACGCAAGCAATGACAACGCAACAACAGCGAATAACTGCACGACACCTGGCACATCGGTCTCGGGGCGTTACAACACTCCACCACTACGAGAGGATCTCGTCCCGAGATCTAGAATGGCACCGGAGGGAAAACGGAAGGGAAATAGAAGAGGTAAGTTAAGTTGCTCCTTTGACAAACGAGTGAAACCAAAGAACCTTGAGAGGTTAAGCAAATTCAAGAAAAGAATACCATGAAGGAGAACAAAGTCGAAAACACTCCGTTAGAAAAGAGAAACGAGAAAGAACAAATTCAGGCAGCACTCCGGATTGGAAAGAAAAAGAATTGAATAATAACTTGATAAGGTGAGAAGATATTTGATGAAATCACCACACACTGCCACCGGAACTATTGAATGGATGGAACAAAGGGTAAGAAATATCTCGGACAGCACTCCGGTTGAGAAAGGATGTAAAACTTGATAAGATGAGAGAACTGGCATGAAAAGACGACACTCCGGTTGAGAAAAGGGATGCAAGACTTGACAAGGCGAAAAGAACTTGAACAAAGGAGCACAATACTCCGGTTAAGCAAGATAGGGAAGGAATAAGAGTGATATAATTTGGACAGCACTCCGTCTGTAAATGGAAGGAATTGAACTCGACAAGATGAGAGGATACTTGAAAAGAGGACACAACACTCCAATAAAAGTATAGGCATGGAAAGATCATGAACTTTGACAAAACGAGATGATGGGTTGAAAAGATGAACATCACAATGCCTCCGGAACAAATGAATAGAAGATAGATAGTTGAGACAGGAGAATGGAGAAGAAAATGCCAACTTCTGCCACAAAAGAGCTTGACAAGGCATCTTTAGGAGAAAAGTCGAATAGAATTGTTGTAAAAACAACAACGAAAAGAGTAATCATGATATATATGGTCTTATGGAATACAACTCAAATTATGAGGTGACAACCTGCCACTCACGGGAAGAGAATTGTATTGATAAGAACAAGGAGACAGAAACTTATTTCACCGGGAGAATAAATGAAGAACTTGGATCATTTATAAGCACCATAATAGCAAACATCCTTAGGGAAGGCTTAAGGTGAAATATAATCCAAGATAACTCCAAAGAAGAGATTGATGGATTTAAAATACCTCATTCTTAATAACATGTGAATCATGAACTCAAATTTATTAAGAATGACATAATACCATCTCCAATGATACGGAAGAAAGAATTGCACTCCGGATAGAAAGATGAAGAATGCTTGAGCTCCCTAGAAATGAACCTCGATGAAAACTTCGAGAAGGAATTAAATCCTTTATGAACCATCATGTAGAACCTTCATGAAGAACTCCGGTCATAAAAAGAATGATCCAAAATAATTGAATGATGAAAAGAATAAGATTGAAGCCTCATAATGATTTAGATAGAGATCTCCATGATAATATAATTGAAAGAGGTTGGAACTTCGGTAAAAGAAAGATGAAACAAATGAAGACGAGAATTTGATGAGCCACTCCGAAAAAACAGGAATAGAATAAACTCGATGAAACAAGAATAAGAATTACATTATGCGTATCCTTCAGCAATTAAAATTGATGACAAGCAATGGAATTGGCATACTACTTATTCTCGTAGAAAGGATTAAGAGAGATATAGCGCCAACTTGAGAATGCCTTCAACGAAACACCGGTGGAATCGAAACAACGGATGAATTTGATATGATAAAGAAGGAAGAGAAAATTGTTGAACGAACCATCGTAAGAATTGAAAAGAACGAATAAACGATAATGAATCCCCGGGAAGAATTTGCAAATGAACGAAGACGCTTGAGAGAATTTAGATACAATGAAACAAAGAGATCACGAGCTGATAAGAGAATACTTGAATGAAGCACCGGTAAAATTGAAGAACGAGAGCTGAAAGCTGAGAATGAATAAACCTGACTTGATGGACTCCGGATAACAAACTAAGAAGACTCTGGAATTACTCCGGATGGGTGAAAAGAATTCTCACTATCGAAAAAAATAATTATGAAAGGATGGCAACAAGCTAGAATCCCGAATCTTGAAGAGAATGGAGCAAGATTAAAGAGAAACTCTTCTTCGGTCTTCAAATGATGAGAAAGACGACGAGAAACACCATCGTGAATTATTTAGACACTCCAGAAGAATCAAAACGAAGAGGTTGATCCAATGATGACAAGAACTTGAAATATCTTGAGAAGACATTTGACTGATGATAAATAATTCTTACATCAAACATGGAAAAGAATTTAAGAATACCTCCGGGAAAAAAGATGAGTTAGGTAAGATCCTGGGAAAAGACCTGTGGGTTAGGGCCCACTCAGAAGAAACACTGTTGAAATGATTACTTGAAAAGGAGAATGCACCGGTTTAATTAAAAGGCTTGAATAAGATAGGACCTCGAAATAGCTTGAATTAAAGAAGAGTGGATACACGAATCTTCGAGATATCGTCATCACTCCGGAACAATAGAATAGCAAGCGGGGAATGATTATGAATTGCACCGGCAGGAGAAAACATTGAAATGAGGAAATGACCTGATCAACAACGCTTGACTTGAAACCATCGGAGAAGATAAAAGAAACGAAGAATGATGAACTAGAAGCTCCGTTAGTATCTTCATGAGAATCACCGGATAAGAACATTGAAGGAAAAGAATGGAGAGACTTCGCATCAATAAGATTTATACTCGATTAAGAAATCCGAGTCCTTGAAGAAAAACAAGGGAGGGAGGGCGGGAAAAACAAAGGCAACTTGGGACGAATGAAACCAACACCGTTGAGAAGAAGTGATAATTGATCTTGCGGGAGTTGAAATGAACGGATCCACTTGAGGAGAGACACGCCGGTTGAAAAGAATTAACATGACAATCTCGATGATCAAGAGGGATTAGTATTCTCATCGGAGTATGAGAACACCATTTGGGGAAGGGATGGAATCAACATTTGACTTCGAAGCAACTCGAATACCACAACTCAAAATAAAAACAAAAGATTGGCTTACAAAATAAGCCGGAACAAACACATGATAGAAATTTCGTCCGAAGTATTCATGGTGGGACCTACACGGGCTCGACCGTACAGCACCATCATGTACAAGGCAGTGCACATGACATACGAAGCGTCCCCGAGTCAGCATAGCCAAGGACTCTTTAAGACACAACGAGACCACTGTAAAACCGACCGTGAATAGGCGAACCACTAGACGTCGAACCCCAATGTCATATCATACATCTGTCGGAAAGAGATCCTAAGAGCTACTTGAATTCCCACCTATGAAATTCCCGAAACTTTCCGGTTATGCAATCAGGTGTTGAGGATACAGGGGAAGCATAATATCTCACCCAAGCTAGCAAATCCTACATCCAGCTGCATCCATCCTTCAACACATAACCAAGAAACCTTCAGAAACCATCTATCTCAACCTTCGAAAAGCATCCGTTATACTAGTTATGGCGATACTCCCGAACTCCCGCCCCAGTACTGGGTGGCGTCGAGGTTATCTCACCAACGAACTGCATAAAGGAGATTTTCGATGTCGCGAACATATCTCAAGTATACCAGAATTGCAACGATAGAATTATGATGACAACACCTCAGAGCTCAACTCCCCGGGACACTTCCACTAAACCCCTGACAGGAGGCACCAAGACAGTATTCTCATCATAAGCCATCGGAACAAAACTAAGATACTCGCGTGATCCTAAAATTTTTTTTAGTGAAATTTGAGAAGAGAAGAGTCAAAACTCTACGTCAGGATGCCTCACCAGAGCGACGAAGGGACTGGGGATTAAAAAGAATTCCTAAGCTCTCCGATATATATAATTCCTAAGGACTCAAAACATTTTTCTAGACACAACTCGGCTGCTAAAAACGATCAAGCAATGGGGGCTCCTAAGGTCGGGGAAGGCTCTGATACCAACTTGTAACACCCTCGATGCGACTATATCTCCCACGTGTCGAGGCACGACTTAGAGGCATAATCGCATTGAAGGCAATGTCGCAAGTGAGGTAATCTTCACACAACCCATGTAATATAAATAGGGGAAAAAGTTACATAGTTGGCTTACAATCGCCACTTCACACAATTACATGAATAAGCATTACATCAATCAAATGCACTCATGGTCCGACTACGGAACCAAAATAAAAGAAGAACCCCAAATGCGACAAAGGTCCCCGATCGACCCCAACTGGGCTCCACTACTGATCAACTAGAATGAAACAGCTCAACGGACAAAGTCTTCATCGAGCTCCTCCTGAGCTTGGTTGCGTCCTGCTCGGACTCATCGGCACCTGCAAGCTGGTTTTGGAAGTAATCTGTGAGCCACAGGGACTCAGCAATCTCGCACCCTCGCGATCAAGACTATTTAAGCTTATGGGTAAGGTCAAGGTATGAGATGGAGCTGCAGCAAGCGACTAGCATATATGGTGGCTAACCTATTCGCAAATGAGAGCGAGAAGAGAGGGCGAAGCACGATCGATAAAATATGATCAAGAAGTGATCCTGGACTACCTACGTCAAGCATAACTCCAACAACCGTGTTCACTTCCCGGACTCCGCCAGAAAGAGACCATCACGGTTACACACGCGGTTGATTCATTTTAATTAAGGTCAACTTCAGGTTTTCTACAACCGGACGTTAACAAATTCCCATCTGCCCATAACCGCGGGCACGGCTTTCGAAAGATCAAATCCCTGCAGGGGTGTCCCAACTTAGCCCATGACAAGCTCTCACGGTCAACGAAGGAATAGACCTCCACCCGAGACGTTCCGATCAGACTCGGTACCTCGGTACAACAAGACATTTCGACAGGGTAAAACTAAACCAGCAACACCGCCCGATGTGCCAACATCCTGATGGGAGCTGCACATATCTCGTTCTCAGGGCAACACCGGATAGGTCAAGCTACGAGTAAAACCAGCCCTCAAGTTTCCCCAAGGTGGCCCCGCAGGCTGCCCTTTTCGGACCAACACTTAGACAAGCACTGGCCCGGGGGAGGGGTTAAAATAAAGATGACCCTCGGGATGCGCGACTCCCAAGGGAAAAAGGCTAGGTGGCAAATGGTAAAACCAATGTTGGGCATTGCTGGCAAAGCTTTACTTAAGGCGAACTGTCAAGGGGTTCCCATTATAGCCCAACCGCGTAAGGGACGCAAAATCCGGGAACATAACACCGATATGACGGAAACTAGGGCGGCAAGAGTGGAACAAAACACCAGGCATAAGGCCGAGCCTTCCACCCTTTACCAAGTATATAGATGCATTAATTAAATAAGATATATAGTGATATCCCAACAAGTAAACATGTTCCAACAAGGAACAACATCTCCATGTTCCAACGAGGAACAACTTCAATCTTCACCTGCAACTAACAACGCTATAAGAGGGGCTGAGCAAAGCCGTAACATAGCCAATCAACGGTTTGCTAGGACAATGGTGGGTTAGGGGCTGAACATGGCAATTTGGGAGGCTGACAAGCAAGTGGTAGGCATCGTAGCAATGGCATAGCAGCAGAGCGAGCAAACTAGCATAGCAAAGATAGTAGTGATTTCGAGGGTATGGTCATCTTGCCTGAAATCCCGCAAGGAAGAAGAACGAATCCATGAAGAAGACAAACGGATGAAGTTGAACGGATCCTCACACACTCGACATTACCGGAACCAACCCGAAGAAGCAATCACCGGAAAAGAGCAAATAACATAGTAAACAACCAACACATCAACATGGCATGATGCACAATCAAGTATGATGCATGTCCGGTTTAAAGAGGCATGGCATGGCAAAGTGCACAAACAATCCTACAAATTAAGTGGAGCTCAATATGCAACGAGTTGCATATTGACGGAACACCACGTGATTTATTTAGTTCGATCTCGTTTATGTACCCAACAATATTAAATGTTGATCAACATGGCAAGAGGTGAAGCACAACAAAACTACCTATCTAGGCAAGTTTAAATGAGGCCGGAACAACAAAACAACAAGTCCGGAAACTCCTCATGTGCAAATATTAGGTTTGGTCCTGATCTGTCCTAAACACAATTTTAGAGTTGTTTAACCTGCAAAGTGAGGCCACCACGTTAAACTAGGCAAAATTCTACCCCATTTACATATAAAGTTTATTTAATTCGGAGCTACGGTTATTTAGTTATGAATTAAATCATTTTAGCATGGCATAGGGGCAAATTAATGCAAACAACATTTTAAACATTTTAACCATGGATGAAAGTGGCATATTATGAAACTAAACACAATTTTAAGCAAGTTTCATATTAAGTTTGCTTAGATCCGATGCACGGTTCAATAGTTATTAAATGCATGATGATCGGGGACTAATCTGCAAAACTGCAGTGCTCTGGAAAATTAGACAAATCGCAGATCTGGGAAAAAACGGCTATGGGCCGAAACTGCATGGCCCAACAGAACAGGAAAAAAAAAGAGGAGGCGCTGGTGGGGGCCTCACCATGGGCCTCGGCCCGTGAAGGAGGAGAAGGCAGGCCGGCCGACGCGGGGCTGCACTGGCGCGGGGCGGATCTGGCCCGGCCGGGCCTGGCGCTACGCTGGGGAAGCAGGCCGGGCGGGGAGGCGGCACGCTAGGCCTTGGATGCGGCCCATGCGGCTGGTGAAGGGAGCTGGGGAGGAGGCCGAGCGAGGCCGGCGCTGGAGATGGGCCAGACTCGGGCGTGGCCCACGCGGAGGGTCAACGGCGTCGATCGGGGTGGCTGGTTCCTCCCGATCCACCGATGGCGGCGGCGGCGAGAGGAAGCTCGGCTCCGGCGACGGATCTGGAGGCAGGCGACCTCCCGGGGCCCCTCCTGGGACGGATCGAGGCAGCAGCGAGCTGGACGGCGGCTGGGAAACGAAGGGGCGACGGGGGCGGACTCCGGCGAAGGTTGGTGATGACCGGAGCCCAGTCCGGCGCGGCACTGCGGCGGCGTTCCGGCGAGGGTCGGTGGCGGCGTGAAGCGCCCGAGGCGGCGGGGACGAAGGAAAGGCGCGGCGGGGAGCCTCGGGCCCGAGAGGGCCTGCGGCGGGCCTCGCGGGCTCTGCGGCGTGGTGCGGCGAAGTGGGCACCGAGCGGACAGATGGCGCGCGCTGGTTGGCTAGCGGCGGCGGCGAGGTGACGTGGCAGCCTCTGGTTGGCTGGAGCGGCGTGGAGGGGCGCGGACATGTCCGGTGAAGGTGGGGATTCCGTCCGGCGGCGCGGATCTGGGGATTTTAGGGTTAGGGGAAGAATGAACCGCGAATTTTGGAGGGGGTTGAATATATAGGCGTAGAGGGGGCTAGGAGAGTCCAAATGAGGTGCGGTTTGCGGCCACGCGATCGTGATCGAACGACCGAGATGATGGAGCAGAGTTAGGTGGGTATTGGGCCAAAATGGAAGGGTGTTGGGCTGCAACACACACGAGGCCTTCTCAGTCCCTCGGTTAACCGTTGGAGTATCAAACGAAGTCCAAATGGTACGAAACTTGACAGGCGTTCTACCGGTAGTAAACCAAGGCCGCATGACAAGTCTCGGTCCAATCCGGAAATGTTTAACCCCCACACACAAGAGGAAGGTAGAAATGACCATCGGAGGAGAACGAAGCGCCGGAATGCAAAACGGACAACGGGGAAAAAGCTCGGATGCATGAGACGAACACGTATGCAAATGCAATGCACATGATGACATGATATGAGATGCATGACACGCAAGCAATGACAACGCAATAACAGCGAATAACTGCACGACACCTGGCACATCGGTCTCGGGGCGTTACAAAGACGCTCCAAGTAAAGTTACCGATAGAAGTAGACAAAAGAGGGGATGCCTTCCGAGGCATCCCCAAGCTTTGGCTTTTTGGTGTCCTTAGATTATCTTGGGGGTGACATGGGCATCCCCAAGCTTAGGCTCTTTCCACTCCTTGTTCCATAATCCATCAAATCCTTACCCAAAACTTGAAAACTTCACAACACAAAACTTAAAGTAGAAAATCTCGTGAGCTCCGTTAGCGAAAGAAAACAAAAGACCACTTCAAGGTACTGCAATGAACTCATTATTTATTTATATTTGTGTTAAACCTACTATATTCCAACTTCTCTATGGTTTATAAACTATTTTACTAGCCATAGATGCATCAAAATAAGCAAACAACACACAAAAAACAGAATCTGTCAAAAACAGAACAGTCTGTAGTAATCTGTAGCTAGCGCAATATCTGGAACCCCAAAAATTCTAAAATAAATTGCTTGACGTGAGGAATTTATCTATTAACTATCTGCAAAAAGAATTAACTAAATAGCACTTTCAAAATAAAAATTTTAGCAGTTCTCGTGAGCGCTACAGTTTCTATTTTTTACAGCAAGATTAACAAGACTTTCCCCAAGTCTTCCCAACGGTTCTACTTCGGCACAAACACTAATTAAACACAAAAAACACAACCAAAACATAGGATAGATAAATTATTTATTACTAAGAAGGAGCAAAAAGCAAGGAATAAAAATAAAATTGGGTTGCCTCCCAACAAGCGCCATCGTTTAACGCCCCTAGCTAGACATAAAAAGC
Organism: Triticum monococcum; assembly: GCA_034509565.1. Lineage (NCBI taxonomy): Eukaryota > Viridiplantae > Streptophyta > Magnoliopsida > Poales > Poaceae > Triticum > Triticum monococcum. The sequence continues at coordinate 107,198,976 of CM067843.1, forward strand.
AAGGATAGATCTAGGTATTGCCATCTTTGGTAGTCAATCCATAAGTGTCTCTCATAATAGATTCATAATATAATTTAATTTTATTTCTAGGAAAGTGTTCCATGCCTTCCCTTAATGGAAATTGAAATCTAATATCCTTCCTTCATATCAATAATCGCACCAAACGTTCTAAGGAAAGGTCTACCAAGAATAATAGGACATAAAGGATTGCAATCTATATCAAGAACGATAAAATCTACAGGCACATAATTCCTATTTGCAACAATAAGAACATCATTAATTCTTCCCATAGGTTTCTTAATAGTGGAATCCGCAAGGTGCAAGTTTAAAGAGCAATCATCAAAATCACGGAAACCTAACAAATCACACAAAGTCTTTGGAATCGTGGAAACACTAGCACCCAAATCACACAAAGCATAGCATTCATGATCTTTAATTTTAATTTTAATAGTTGGTTCCCACTCATCGTAAAGTTTTCTAGGGATAGAAACTTCCAACTCAAGTTTTTCTTCATAAGATTGCATCAATGCATCAACGATATGTTTGGTAAAAGCTTTATTTTGGCTATAAGCATGAGGAGAATTTAGCACGGATCGCAACAAGGAAATACAATCTTTCAAAGAGCAATTGTCATAATTAAATTCCTTGAAATCCAAAATAGTGGGTTCATCAATATTAAAAGTTTTGACTTCTTCAGTCCCACTTTTAACAATTTTAGCATCAAGATCTAAAAACTCCGAATTTTTGGAACGCCTTCTAGGTAAAGGTAGATCATATTCAGTCCCATCATTATCAAGATTCATATTGCAAAACAAAGATTTAGTAGGGGACACATCAATAACTTTTAGATCTTCATCTTTATTATCATGGAAACTAGAAGAACACGCTCTTATAAAGGAATCTTTCTTAGCACGCATCCTAGCGGTTCTTTCTTTGCACTCATCAATGGAAATTCTCATGGATTTGAGAGACTCATTGATATCATGCTTAGATGGAATAGATCTAAGTTCCAAAGAATCAACATCAAGAGAAATTCTATCAACGTTCCTAGCCAACTCATCAATCTTAAGCAATTTTTCTTCAATCAAAGCATTGAATTTTTTTTTGCGAAGTTATAAATTCTTTAATATTAGATTCAAAATTAGAGGGCATCTTATTATAATTTCCATAAGAATTGTTGTAGGAATTACCATAATTATTAGAGGAATTGCTAGGATAAGGCCTAGTATTAAAGTTTCCTCTATACGCGTTGTTACCAAAATTATTCCTACCAACAAAATTCACATCCATAGATTCATTATTATTCTCAATCAAAGTAGACAAAGGCATATCATTAGGATCAGAAGAAACACTCTTAGTAGCAAATAATTTCATAAGTTCATCCATCTTTCCACTCAAAACATTAATTTCTTCTATAGCATGCACTTTTTTATTAGTAAATCTTTCAGTGTGCCATTGAGAATAATTAACCATAATATTATCTAGGAGTTTAGTAGCTTCTCCTCAAGTGATTTCCATAAAAGTGCCTCCCGCAGCCGAATCTAAAAGATTTCTAGAAGCAAAATTCAATCTGGCATAAATTTTTTGTATAATCGTCCACAAATTCAAACCATGTGTTGGGAAATTACGTATCATCAATTTCATCCTCTCCCAAGCTTGTGCAACATGTTCATGATCAAGTTGCTTAAAATTCATAATATCGTTTCTAAGAGAGATGATCTTAGCGGGAGGAAAATACTTAGAGATAAAAGCATCTTTGCACTTATTCCAAGAATCAATACTACTTTTAGGCAAAGACGAAAACCAAGCTTTAGCACGATCTTTAAGCAAAAAAGGAAATAGCTTCAATTTAACAATATCATTATCAACATCTTTCTTATTTTGCATATCACACAAATCAGCGAAGCTATTTAGATGGGTAGCGGCATCTTCACTAGGAAGGCCGGAAAACGGATCTTTAATGACAAGATTTAGCAAGGCAGCATTAATTTCACAAGATTCAACATCGGTAATAGGAGAAATCGGAGTGCTAATATAATCATTGTTGTTGGTATTGGTAAAGTCACACAATTTAGTGTTATCTTGAGCCATCGTGACAAGCAAGCAAGCCAACACACAAGCAAACGACGAGCAAGCGAAAAAGAGGCAAATAGAGAAAGAAAGGGAGGATAGAGAGAGAGAGAGAGGGCGAATAAAATGACAAGGGTGAAGTGGGGGAGAGGAAAACAAGAGGCAAATGGCAAATAATTTAATGCGGGAGATAAGGGTTTGCGATGGGTACTTGGTATGTTGACTTTTACGTAGACCTCCCCGGCAACGGCACCAGAAATCCTTCTTGCTACCTCTCGAGCACTGCGTTGGTTTTCCCTTGAAGAGGAAAGGGTGATGTAGCAAAGTAGCGGAAGTATTTCCCTCAGTTTTTGAGAACCAAGGTATCAATCCAGTAGGAGGCTACGCGCAAGTCCCTCGCACCTGCACAAAACAAATAAATCCTCACAACCAACACGATAAGGGGTTGTCAATCCCTACACGGTCACTTACGAGAGTGAGATCTGATAGATATGATAAGATAATATTTTTGGTATTTTTATTATAAAGATGCAAAGTAAAATAAAAGCAATGAAAATAACTAAGTATTGGAAGATTAATATGATGAAGATAGACCCGGGGGCCATAGGTTTCACTAGTGGCTTCTCTCAAGAGCATAAGTATTTTACGGTGGGTGAACAAATTACTGTTGAGCAATTGACAGAATTGAGCATAGTTATGAGAATATCTAGGTATGATCATGTATATAGGCATCACGTCCAAGACAAGTAGACCGACTCCTGCCTGCATCTACTACTATTACTCCACACATTGACCCCTATCCAGCATGCATCTAGAGTATTAAGTTCAAGAGAACAGAGTAACACCTTAAGCAAGATGACATGATGTAGAGGGATAACTCATGCAATATGATGAAAACCCCATCTTGTTATCCTCGATGGCAACAATACAATACGTGCCTTGCTGCCCCTACGGTCACTGGGAAAGGACACCGCAAGATTGAACCCAAAGCTAAGCACTTCTCCCATTGCAAGAAAGATCAATCTAGTAGGCCAAACCAAACTGATAATTTGAAGAGACTTGCAAAGATAACCAATCATACATAAAAGAATTTAGAGAAGATTCAAATATTGTTCATAGAGAAACTTGATCATAAACCCACAATTCATCGGTCTCAACAAACACACCGCAAAAGAAGATTACATCGAATAGATCTCCATAAGAGAGGGGGAGAACTTTGTATTGAGATCCAAAAAGAGAGAAGAAGCCACCTAGCTAACAACTATGGACCCGAAGGTCTGAGGTAAACTACTCACACTTCATCGGAGAGGTTATGGTGTTGATGTAGAAGCCCTCCGTGATCGATGCCCCCTCCGACGGAGCTGCGGAACAGGCCCCAAGGTGGGATCTCGTGGATACAGAAAGTTACGGCGGTGGAATTAGGGTTTTGGCTCTGTATCTGATCGTTTGGGGGTACGTAGGTATATATAGGAGGAAGAAGTATGTCGGTGGAGCAATAGGGGGCCCACGAGGGTGGAGGGCGCGCGTGCGGGGGGGGGGGGGGGTGGTAGGCGCGCCCCCTACCTCATGGCCTCCCTGTTGGTTGCTTGACGCAAGGTCCAAGTCTCCTAGATCTTGTTCGTTCCAAAAATCACGTCCCCGAAGGTTTCATTCTGTTTGGACTCCGTTTGATATTCCTTTTCTTCAAAACCCTAAAATAGGCAAAAACAATAATTCTGGGCTGGGCCACCGGTTAATAGGTTAGTCCCAAAAATAATATAAAAGTGTATAATAAAGCCCAATAATGTCCAAAACAGAAGATAATATAGCACAGAGCAATAAAAAAATTATAGATACGTTGGAGACGTATCAAGCATCCCCAAGCTTAATTCCTGCTCGTCCTCGAGTAGGTAAATGATAAAAACATAATTTTTGATGTGGAATGCTACTTGGCATAATTTCAATGTAATTATTCTTAATTGTGGCATGAATATTCAGATCCGAAAGATTCAATAAAAAAGTTTAATATTGACATAGAAATAATAATACTTCAAGCATACTAACTAAGCAATTATGTCTTCTCAAAATAACATGGCCAACGAAAGTTCATCCCTACAAAATCATATAGTTTAGTCATGCCCCATTTTTGTCACACAAGAATGCTCTCATCATGCACAACCCCGATGACAAGCCAAGCAATTGTTTCATACTTTAGTAATCTCAAACTTTATAAACCTTCACGCAATACATGAGCGTGAGCCATGGATATAGCACTATGGGTGGAATAGATTATAATGATAGGGGTTATGTGGAGAACAAAAAAAAGGAGAAAGTCTCACATCAACGAGGCTAATCAATGAGCTATGGAGATGCCCATCGATTGATGTTAATGCAAGGAGTAGGGATTGCCATGCAACAAATGCACTAGAGCTATAAATGTATGAAAGCTCAACAAAAGAAACTTGTGGGTGTGCATCAAACTTGCTTGCTCATGAAGACCTAGGGCACTTGAGGAGGCCCATTGTTGGAATATACAAGCCAAGTTCTATAATGAAAAATTCCCACTAGTATATGAAAGTGACAAAACAAGAGTCCCTCGCACCTGCACAAAACAAATAAATCCTTGCAACCAACGCGATAAGGGGTTGTCAATCCCTACATGGTCACTTACGAGAGTGAGATTTGATAGATATGATAAGATAATATTTTTGGTATTTTTATGATAAAGATGCAAAGTAAAATAAAAGCAATGAAAATAACTAAGTATTGGAAGATTAATATGATGAAGATAGACCCGGGGGCCATATGTTTCACTAGTGGCTTCTCTCAAGAGCATAAATATTTTACGGTGGGTGAACAAATTACTGTTGAGCAATTGACAGAATTGAGCATAGTTATGAGAATATCTAGGTATGATCATGTATATAGGCATCACATCCAAGACAAGTAGACCGACTCCTGCCTGCATCTACTATTATTACTCCACACATCGACCCCTATCCAGCATGCATCTAGAGTATTAAGTTCAAGAGAACAGAGTAACGCCTTAAGCAAGATGACATGATGTAGAGGGATAAACTAATCCAATATGATGAAAACCCCATCTTGTTATCCTCGATGGCAACAATACAATACGTGCCTTGCTGCCCCTATTGTCACTGGGAAAGGACACCGCAAGATTGAACCCAAAGCTAAGCACTTCTCCCATTGCAAGAAAGATCAATCTAGTAGGCCAAACCAAACTGGTAATTCGAAGAGACTTACAAAGATAACCAATCATACATAAAAGAATTTAGAGAAGATTCAAATATTGTTCATAGATAAACTTGATCATAAACCCACAATTCATCGGTCTCAACAAACACACCGCCAAAGAAGATTACATCGAATAGATCTCCACATGAGAGGGGGAGAACTTTGTATTGAGATCCAAAAAGAGAGAAGAAGCCATCTAGCTAATAACTATGGACCCGAAGGTCTGAGGTAAACTACTCACACTTCATCGGAGAGGCTATGGTGTTGATGTAGAAGCCCTCCGTGATCGATGCCCCCTCTGGTGGAGGTCTGGAACAGGCCCCAAGATGGGATCTCATGGATACAGAAAGTTAGGGCGGTGGAATTAGGGGTTTGGCTCCGTATCTGATCGTTTGGGGGTACGTAGGTATGTATAGGAGGAAGAAGTACGTCGGTGAAGCAACATGGGCCCCACGATGGTGGAGGGCGCGCGTGGGGGGGGGGGGGGTAGGCACGCCCCTACCTCGTGGCCTCCCTGTTGGTTGCTTGACGTAGGGTCCAAGTCTCCTAGATCTTGTTCGTTCCAAAAATCACGTTCCCGAAGGTTTCATTCCGTTTGGACTCCGTTTGATATTCCTTTTCTTCAAAACCCTAAAATAGGCAAAAAACAGCAATTCTGGGCTGGGCCTCCGGTTAATAGGTTAGTCCCAGAAATAATATAAAAGTGTACAATAAAGCCCAATAATGTCCAAAACAGAAGATAATATAGCATGGAGCAATCAAAAATTATAGATACGTTGGAGACGTATCACATGCCAGGGTGACGACCACAAGCGGAGGAGCTCGGAGACTACGCGTGCAACGACAATGGCGGGCGGCGGCACAGGAGCTCTCGGGGCAGCTGCTGCAGCACGAACTTGAGCAAGGGGCGGAGGGGAAATGAAGAGGAGCTCACGGAGCATCAAACGAGTAGCTTAGTGGGCTTGGGGACGGTTCGGAGGCGACGAAACCACGACGGCGATCTCGGGTGCCCGAGGAGGAAGACAAGGGCGAGGCGGCTCCATAGGGCGTCCGGGCTCGTGCAGCTCGGTGGAGAGGAAGAAGACGTCGATGCGGACCTCGGGGGCAAGCTGGCTAGGCAAGGGGGGCTCGGTGGCTGTGGTGGTGACGAGCGGCGGAGGCGGGCTCCGTTTGGCGAAGAGAACAGAGGAGGGGGAAGAGAGAGCTGCGTGGATGGGGGAGGTGCAGAGGGTCGAGGGGAGTGCGTGGGGCCCTCAGGTGCTTCCAACGGCGAGCAGGAAAGCAGGAGGTGGCGTACGGTGGCCGCGCGCGCGTCGGGCACGCGCTGTGCATCCGACTGGCGGGAGGAAGAAGACCTCCCTTCCCCTGGTGGGCTGGGCCAGCCAGATGGGCTGCCAGGTGAGTGCCTGGTGAGTCTCTCTCTCTCTTTTATTTCTGCGTTTCTATTTTCTGCTGTTGTTTTTGATTTAGTAAAAATACTAAACCACTTGGTAAAATCTTGAAAATAATTTTAGGCACCTTTGAAATATTTCCCAACAGCCCTCAAGTACTTTCAGGATTATTTGGACATTTAAAAATATTTATAAGATTTAAATGTCCAAATTCAAATACTTATGAATTAATTCAAAAATCCAAGGTGTCCTAGAAAATGTGCACCATTTTTGGCAGAGGTTCTAGACCAATTAAAAGATGATGAACTTTTGTGAAGGGAATCTTGGGTTCATTGAAATATTTTTCAGTTGATCCTGGTATTTTCAGGGTGGGTGCTGGGGTTTGTTGATCCCCATTTCAAGTTTAAAGAAAATTTAAATATGATGCACACATGACTAGCTGGTCTAGGTCATACCGGAACTAGGGATGTGACACAAGTATTCTGCTTGTGCAAAACTGGCTTGCACCCGTTTTATGTGGACGTAGAGCTTATCACACCCGATCATCACGTGGTGTCTTAGCACGACGAACTGTCGCAACAGTGCATACTCAGGGAGAACACTTATACCTTGAAATTTTAGTAAGGGATCATCTCATAATGCTACCGTCGTACTAAGAAAAATAAGATGCATAAAAGATAAACATCGCATGCAATTAAAAATATGTGACATGATATGGCTATCATCTTCTTGTGCCTTTGATCTCCATCTCCAAAGTACCGTCTTGATCTCCATCGTCACCATCATGACACCATGATCTCCATCATCTTAATCTCTATCAATGTGTCGTCACATGGTCGCCTCGCCAACTATTGCTTTTGGAACTATTGCTATCGCATAGCGATAAAGTAAAGCAATTGTATGATGCTTGCATCTTATGCAATAAAGAGACAACCATAAGGCTCCTGCCAGTTGCCGATAACTTTAACAAAAACATGATCATCTCATACAACAATTTATATCTCATCACGTCTTGACCATATCACATCACAACTTGCCCTACAAAAACAAGTTAGATGTCCTCTACTTTTTTGTTGCAAGTTTTACGTGGCTGCTACGGGCTTAGCAAGAACCGTTCTTACCTACGCATCAAAACCACAACGTAGTATAGTGATTTCTTTTTGATCTCCAGAGAGAACCCTGTTCATTGAAACCGGTTCAACTAAAGTTGGAGAAATAGACACCCACTAGCCACCTGTGTGCGAAGCACGTCGGTAGAACCAGACTCGCGTAAGCGTACACGTAATGTCGGTCTGAGCCGCTTCATCCAACAATACCGCCGAATCAAGAATCAACTAGTGACGGCAACCAATATGTATATACCCACGCCCACAACTCCTTTCTGTTCTACTCGTGCATATAACATCTATGCATAGACCTGGCTCGGATGCCACTGTTGGGAAACACAATAATTTCAAAAATTTCCTATGCACACGCAAGATCCATCTAGGTGATGCATAGCAACGAGAGGGGGTGAGTAAGTCTACGTACCCTCGTAGACCGAAAGCGGAAGTGTTATGACAACGTAGTTGATTTAGTCGTACGTCTTCACGATCCGACTGATCCTAGCACCGAAGGTACGACACCTCTGCGATCTGCACATGTTCAGCTCGGTGATGTCCCACGAACTCTAGATCCAGCTGAGGTCGAGGGAGAGTTTCGTCAGCATGACAGCATGGTGACGGTGATGATGAAGCTACCGGCGCAGGGCTTCGCCTAAGCACTGCAATGATATGACCGAGGTGGAAATCTGTGGAGGGGGGCACCGCACACGGCTAAACAATCAACTTGTGTGTCTATGGCGTGCCCCTGGCCACGTATAGAAAGGAGGGGAGGGAAGAGGTGGTCGGCCCTAGGGGGCGTGCCAGATGTGGGGAATCCTACTAGGACTCCCCAGTCCAAGTAGGATTCCCCTCCCCTTTCCTATTCAGAGTAGGAGAGAAGGAAAGAGAGGGAGAGGGAGAAGGAAAGGGGGGCCGTGCCCCCACCCCTTGTACAATTCGGTTTGGGCAGGGGAGAGGCGCGCGCACCTCTTGGCCCTTCTCCCCTCTCTCCACTAAAGCCCAATAAGGCCCATTACTTCTCCCGGTGAATTCCCGTAACTCCCCAGTACTCCGAAAAATACCCGAATCACTCGAAACCTTTCCGATGTCTGAATATAGCCTTCCAATATATTGATCTTTACATCTCAACCATTTCAAGACTCCTTGCCATGTCCGTGATCTCATCCGGGACTCCGAACAACCTTCGGTACATCAAATCACATAACTCATAATACCAATCGTCATCGAACGTTAAGCGTGCGGACCCTATGGGTTCGAGAACTATGTATACATGACCGAGAGTCATCTTTGGTCAATAACCAATAACAGAACCTGGATGTTCATATTGGCTCCCACATATTCTACGAAGATCTTTATCGGTCAAACCGCATAACAACATACGTTGTTCCCTTTGTCATCGATATGTTACTTGCCCGAGATTCGATCGTCGGTATCACTATACCTAGTTCAATCTCGTTACCGGCAAGTCTCTTTACTCATTCTGTAATGCATCATCTCGTAACTAACTCATTAGTTACATTGCTTGCAAGGCTTATAGTGATGTGCATTACCAAGAGGGCCCAGAGATACCTCTCCGACAATCGGAGTGACAAATCCTAATCTCGATCTATGCCAACTCAACAAACACCATCAGAGACACCTGTAGAGCATCTTTATAATCACCTAGTTACGTTGTGACGTTTGATAGCACACTAAGTGTTCCTCCAGTATTCGGGAGTTGCATAATCTCATAGTCATAGGAACATGTATAAGTCATGAAGAAAGCAATAGCAACAAACTAAATGATCATAGTGCTAAGCTAACAGATGGGTCTTGTCCATCACATCATTCTCTAATGATGTGATCCCGTTCATCAAATGACAACTCATGTCTATGGCTAGGAAACTTAGCCATCTTTGATTAACGAGCTAGTCAAGTAGAGGCATACCAGGGACACTCTGTTTGTCTATGTATTCACACATGCATGCATCAAGTTTCCGGTTAATACAATTCTAGCATGAATAATAAACATTTATCATGATATAAGGAAACATAAATAACAACTTTATTATTGCCTCTAGGGCATATTTCCTTCACTCTTGGGGTGTTAATCACATGGCGATGTGAACTACATTATCGACTCTAGTAAACCCTTCGGGTGTTGGTCACATGGCGATGTGAACTATGGGTGTTAATCACATGGCGATGTGAACTGGATTATTGACTCTAGTGGAAGTGGGAGACTGAAGGAAATATGACCTAGAGGCAATAATAAAGTTGTTATTTTATATTTCCTTGTTCATGATAAAGGTGTATTATTCATGCTAGAATTGTATTGATCGGAAACTTAAATACATGTGTGAATACATAAACAAATACCGTGTCCCTAGTAAGCCTCTACTAGACTAACTCGTTGATCAAAGATGGTTAAGGTTTCCTAACCATAGACATGAGTTGTCATTTGATAACGGGATCACATCATTAGGAGAATGATGTGATGGACAAGACCCATCCGTTAGCTTAGCATAATGATCGTTGAGTTTTATTTCTATTGCTTTCTTCATGTCAAATACATATTCCTTCGACTATGAGATTATGCAACTCCCGGATACCGGAGGAATGCCTTGTGTGCTATCAAACGTCACAACGTAACTGGGTGATTATAAAGATGCTCTACAGGTATCTCCAAAGGTGTCAGTTGAGTTGGCATACATCAAGATTAGGATTTATCACTCCGAGTATCGGAGAGGTATCTCTAGGCCCTCTCGGTAATACACATCATAAGCTTGCAAGCAAATGACTAAGGAGTTAGTCACGAGGTGATGTATTACGGAACGAGTAAAGAGACTTGCCAGTAACGAGATTGAACTAGGTATGAAGATACCGACGATTGAATCTCGGGCAAGTAACATACCGATGGACAAAGGGAATTACATATGTTGTCATAACGGTTTGACCGATAAAGATCTTTGTAGAATATCTAGGAGCCAATATGAGCATCTAGGTTCCGCTATTGGTTATTGACCGAAGAGGAGTCTCGATCATGTCTACATAGTTCTCGAACCCGTAGGGTTGAAGGAAATATGCCCTAGAGGCAATAATAAATTTGTTATTTTATATTTCCTTATATCATGATAAATGTTTATTATTCATGCTAGAATTGTATTAACCGGAAACTTAATACATGTGTGGATACATAGACAAAACACCGTGTCCCTAGTAAGCCTCTACTAGAGTAGCTCGTTAATCAAAGATGGTTAAGTTTCCTAACCATAGACATATGTTGTCATTTGATGAACGGGATCACATCATTAGGAGAATGATGTGATGGACAAGACCCATCCGTTAGCTTAGCATATTGATCGTTCAGTTTTATTGATATTGCTTTCTTCATGTCAAATACATATTACTTTGACTATGAGATTATGCAACTCCCGGATACCGGAGGAATACCTTGTGTGATATCAAACATCACAACGTAACTGGGTGATTATAAAGAAGCTCTACAGGTATCTCCGAAGGTGTTTGTTGGGTTGGCATAGATCGAAATTAGGATTTGTCACTCCGAATATCAGAGAGGTATCTTGGGCCCTCTCGGTAATGCACATCATAATAAGCCTTGCAAGCAATGTGACTAATGAGTTAGTTGCGGGATGATGTATTACGGAATGAGTAAAGAGACTTGCCGGTAACGAGATTGAACTAGGTATGTGATACGTCTCCAACGTATCTATAATTTTTGATTGTTCCATGCTATGATATTATCTGTTTTGGATGTTTAATGGGCTTTAATATGCTCTTTTATATTATTTTTGGGTCTAACCTATTAACCGGAGGCCCAGTGCTAGTTTCTGTTTTTTTTGCCTATTTTAGAGTTTCGCAGAAAAGGAATACCAACGAAATCCAAACGGAATGAAACCTTCGCGACGATCTTTCTTGGACCGAAAGCAAACTAGAAGACTTGGAGTTGAAGTGAGGAACTCCGTGAGGCAGCCACGAGGCAGGAGGGCGCACCCCCACCCTCGTGGGCCCCACGAAGCTCCACCAACGCACTTCATTCGCTTATATATACTCTTATACCCTAGATCGATCGCAGAGAGCCACAAAACCACTTTTCCACCGCTGCAACCTTCTGTACCTGTGAGATCCCATCTTGGGGCCTTTTCCGGCGATCTGCCGGAGGGGGAATCGATCACGGAGGGCTTCTACATCAACACCATAGCATCTTCTATGAAGCGTGAGTAGTTTACCACAGACCTTCGGGTCCATAGTTATTAGCTAGATGGCTTCTTCTCTCTCTTTGATTCTCAATACAAAGTTGTCCTCGATGTTCTTGGAGATTTATTCGATGTAATACTCTTTTGCGGTGTGTTTGCCGAGATCCGATGAATTGTGGGTTTATGAACAAGATTATCTATGAATATTATTTGGTTATTCTCTGAATTCTTATATGCATGATTTGATATCTTTGCAAGTCTCTTCGAATTATCGGTTTAGTTTGGCCTACTAGATTGTTATTTCTTGCAATAGGAGAAGTGATTAGCTTTGGTTCAATCTTGCGGTGTCCTTTCCCAGTGACAGTAGGGGCAGCAAGGCACGTATTGTATTGTTGCCATCGAGGATAAAAAGATGGGGTTTATATCATATTGCTTGAGTTTATCCCTCTACATCATGTCATCTTGCTTAAAGCATTACTCTGTTCTTATGAACTTAATACTCTAGATGCATGCTGGATGGCGGTCGATGTGTGGAGTAATAGTAGTAGATGCAGAATCATTTCGATCTACTTGACACGGACGTGATGCCTATATTCATGATCATTGCCTAGATATTCTCATAACTATGTGATGTTCTATCAATTGCTCGGCAGTAATTTGTTCACCCACCGTAATAAATGCTATCTTGAGAGAAGCCACTAGTGAAACCTATGGCCCCCAGGTCTCTTTCTTATTATATTGCATCTCTTTTATTTACATCACATCTCATTTACTATTTTGCAATCTTTACTTTCCAATCTATACAACAAAAATATCAAAAATATTTACTTTACTATCTTTATCAGATCTCACTTTTACAAGTGACTGTGAAGGGATTGACAACCCCTTTATCGCCTTGGTTGCGAGGTTCTTGATTGTTTGTGCAGGTACTAGGTGACTTGTGCATTGTCTCCTACTGGATTGATAACTTGGTTCTCAAAAACCGAGGGAAATACTTACGCTACTTTGCCGCGTCACCCTTTCCTCTTCAAGGGAAAACCAATGCATGCTAAAGAGGTAGCAAGAAGGATTTCTGGCGCCATTGCTGGGGAGATCTACGCCAAGTCAAGACATACCAAGTACTCATCCTAAACTCTTCTCCCTCGCATTACATTATTTACCATTTGCCTCTTGTTTTCCTCTCCCCCACTTCACCTTTGTCGTTTTATTCGCCCTTCTTCCGTTCGTCTCTTTTTGCTTGCTTCTTGTGAGTTTGTGTGTTAGATCGTTTGTTTCATCCTCATGGATAGCCCTCCTATCATTTTTAATACTCCCGATAATGAAGTTCTTAATTTTAAACAAAGGTAGGGAGAAAACCTAAAAGATGCTTGGTATAGAATTTGCAATGCTCAAAATAGATCTACTAGAAAGCAATCTACTTCCGTACTTCTTCGCAATTTTTACGTAGGCATCACTCCTTGGAATAGATATGTTCTTGACAACATTACCGGAGGTAATTTCCTGGGAAGCCACACTTTTGATTCTTACAATGCTATCATTGATTTGTTAGGCCCACCACCTCTTTTGGTTAATGGAACTATTTTAACTTTGGAACATGTGATGCAAAGGCTTGATATTATTGAAAATAAAATTGCCACTGTAGAGCTAATCGAAAATTTGGATAAAAGATCCATAGCCAAATTACCCAATATGGATCTAAGGTAGGAGTTACTCTGAAAAATCTTAAGGAAAAGGAACCCACAGTTAATGAGAAGATAGACCAAGATTCTACTAGAATTGATAAACTCGAAGGTATTATTACTAACTTGGGGCCCGCTTTCTCTGCAGTTAAAAATACCTCAAATCCTCCTGCTACCAAAGTTGCCAAGTTTATCTATGTTCCTAAAAATAAGGGTGAATCTTCTAGTAAGAAAAATGAAGACCTCAAATCAATAAGTGTTCACCCCAACTTTTTCGATATCATTAAGGAACCTTCTGCTACAAATGAATTTCTTGATTTCCTGCCTAGGAGTTTGATCATTAGCAAAAACAAAGAACCTCCTAAGGGTTATGAGTGTTCAATAGAGGAATTGCATACCGAAGATGACAATACCTAGATCTATTGTTGTTTTTATGCCTAGCTAGGGGCGTTAAACGATAGCGCTTGTTGGGAGGCAACCAAATTTTATTTTTGTTCCTATTTAGTAATAAATAATTCATCTAGCTTCTGTTATGATTGTGTTTTTATGTTTAATCACTGTTTGTGCCAAGTAAGGCCTCTAGGATCTTCTTGGGTGATTGTTGTTTGATCTTGCTGATAAAAATAGAAAGTATACGAAAATAATTTTCATTTTTTTACCAGAGAGCAATAAAATACCAATTCCAACTGTAGTAGATCAATATAAAAATTATCCTGGTCTTCCTAATTTATCAGTAGTGTTGGAGTTACATAAGTATTCAAATCCTTCAGATTTGTACAGACTGTTCTATTTTTGACAGATTCAGTTTTTACGCATGTTGTTTGCTTATTTTGATGCATCTATGGCTAGTATTGGGCCATATGAACCATAGAGAAGTTGGAATATGGTAGGTTTAACACCAATATAAATAAAGAATGAGTTCACTACAGTACTTTAAAGTGGTGGTTAATTTTCTTATACTAACGGAGCTCACGAGATTTTCTGTTGAAGTTTTGTGTTGTGAAGTTTTCAAGTTTTTGGGTAAAGATTTGATGGATTTTGGAATAAGGAGTGGCAAGAGCCTAAGATTGGGGATGCCCAAGGCACCCCAAGGTAAAATTCAAGGTCAACCAAAAGCCTAACCTTGGGGATGCCCCGGAAGGCATCCCCTCTTTCGTCTTCGTCTATCGGTAACTTTACTTGAGGCTATATTTTTATTCACCACATGATATGCGTTTTTCTTGGAGCGTCTTGTATGATTTGAGTATTTGATTTTTAGTTTACCACAATCATCCTTTCTGTACACACCTTTTGGGAGAGACACACATGAATCAGAATTTATTATAATACTCTATGTGCTTCACTTATATCTTTTGAGCTAGATAATTTTGCTCTACTGCTTCACTTATATCTTTTTAGAGCACGGTGGTGGTTTTATTTTATAGAAATTATTGATCTCTCATTCTTCACTTATATTATTTTGAGAGTCTTTTAGAACAACATGGTAATTTGCTTTGGCTATAAAATTAGTCCTAATATGATGAGCATCCACGATGGGTATAATAAAAACTTTCATATAAAGTGCATTGAATACATTGAGAAGTTTGATTAATTATGATTGTTTTGAGATATGAAGATGGTGATATTAGAGTCATGCTAGTTGAGTAGTTGTGAATTTGAGAGATACTTGTGTTAAAGTTTGTGATTCCCGTAGCATGCATGTATGGTGAACCGTTATGTGATGAAGTCAGAGCATGATTTATTTTTTGATTGTCCTCCTTATGAGTGGCGGTCGGGGACGAGCGATGGTCTTTTCCTATAATCTATCCCCCTAGGAGCATGCGCATAATAATTCGTTTTGATATTAATAAATTTTTGCAATAAGTATGTGAGTTTTTTATGACTAATGTTGATTCCATGAATTATACGCACTCTCACCCTTCCACCATTGCTAGCCTCTCTAGTACCGCGTAACTTTCACCGGTACCATAAACCCACCATATACCTTCCTCAAAACAGCCACCATACCTACCTATTATGGCATTACCATAGCCATTCCGAGATATATTGCCATCTAACTTCCCAACGTTCCGTTTATTATGACACGCTCCATCATTGTCATATTGCTTTGCATGATCATGTAGTTGACATCATATTTGTGGAAAAGCAACCGTTCATAAATTTTCATACATGTCACTCTTGATTCATTGCACATCCTGGTACACCGTCGGAGGCATTCACATAGATTCATATTTTGTTCTAAGTATCGAGTTGTAAATAAATAAAAGTGTGATGATCATCATTATTAGAGCATTGTCCCATGTGAGGAAAGGATGATGGAGACTGTGATTCCCCCATAAGTCAGAATGAGACTCCGGACAAAAAATAAAAAAAGGGAAAAGAGAAAAAAAGAGAAAGACCCAAATAATAATAATAATAATATATGAGAGAAAAAGATAGAAGGGACAATGCTACTATCCTTTTTCCACACTTGTGCTTCAAAGTAGCACCATGACCTTCATGATAGAGAGTCTCCTATTTTGTCACTTTCGTATACTAGTGGGAATTTTACATTATAGAACTTGGCTTGTATATTCCAATGATGGGCTTCCTCGAATTGCCCTAGGTCTTCTTGAGCAAGCAAGTTGGATGCACACCCACTTAGTTTCATTTTGAGCTTTCATACACCTATAGCTCTAGTGCATCTATTGCATGTCAATCCCTACTCACTCACATTGATATCTATTGATGGGCATCTCCATAGCCCGTTGATACGCCTAGTTAATGTGAGACTATCTTCTCCTTTTTGTCTTCTCCACTACCACCATTCTATTTCACCTATAGTGCTATGTCCATGGCTCACGCTCATGTATTGCGTGAATATTGAAAAAGTTTGAGAACATCAAATGTATGAAACAATTGCTTGGCTTGTCATCGTGGTTGTGCGTGATTTAAATATTTTGTGTGATGAAGATAGAGCATAGCCAGACTATACGATTTTGTAGGGATAGCTTTATTTAGCCATGTTATTTTGAGAAGACATGATTGCTTTATTAGTATGCTTGAAGTATTCTTATTTTTATGTCAATATTAATGTCGGCGTACTAGAGTAGGGGTACCCTAGTATCCCGATCTTGTGCACGGGCAGTCGCAGCATCCTGCGTAAGGCTTGCCGGGTGACCGCCAAGGTCCTCCGTGGTTCCTTTGGAGCCATTCAAGAACAAAGTATCCAAGACCCCGGCAAGAGGAGCTTGCCGGGAAGGAGACAAGACCCCGGCAAGAGGAGCTTGCCGGGAAGGCCAACCAAGGCATCTCAAGGAACTTGCCGCGACGCGCTTCGCGTCCCGGCAAGGCCCGGTGAGCGACAAGCTCCCGGACGCGACAAGACAACGACCGCGGCAAGGCACTTGCCGCGGCAAGCCTCCACTCTGTATCTGCGCTCTAGCACATCCGCCAACATGTCACTCTGGGACCCTTCCAGGCATACGTGGCGGGAGGCTGTGCAGCCAGCGGTACACGGTGGCAAGCGGCGCTGACAAGATCGCCATCGTGGCGAGCGGTGGCGTCCCTGGCGGTCCCTTTCTGCACCGTCTAGGCGACGTAGACAGGCATTTAATGCCCTTGTCCCCTGCCGTCAGGGTTAGGTATGATACACTATAGTAGGCGGCGGTGCCAACCGCAACGCCTTTTCCATTTTTACCCTCGTCTACGTTGCCACCTGTCGGTGACCCCTTGAGCATATAAAAGGAGGCCCATGCGCAACGTAGAGGGGGTCGGCCAACAGATCACACTCACGCTCGGTCTCGTTAGCTGCTGGAGTGTACTGTAGCACACAGCGCTCCCGAGCAAGAAATCAATACAAACCACAAAGCAGGACTGGGGTTTTACGCATCCGTGCGGCCCAAACCTAGGTAAACTGATCGTGTGCTCGTGCGCTTCGCCTCGATCTGCTCTTCGTGCTCTCTCCGCCCCCTGCCGAACCAAAAGGGGCTCGGTCCGCTGGTCCCATAGGTGTCCGTGGGATTAGCACCCCCGACATCTTTGGCGCGCTAGGTAGGGGGTGCGTCGAGGTTGTGTGAACCCGATCCGGCGTTCGCACGAGCAAAATCTTCATCGTCTTCATCGACATGCCGCCGAAGAAGAAGGCTTCGGAGGCGGCTGCTCCGTCCGCGCCGAACCCACCATCGCCGGAGCAAACGGCTGGTGGGGTAGACGCCGGCGGAAGAACGGGCGTTGACGAGGGAGCTCATGGTGCTGCCAAGTCCAAGGACAAGGCTGCGCTCCCCATCGGCGGCACAGTCGGCTCCCACAACGACCGGGCGCACTCCAAGACCTCGGCGTCCGTACACGCACCGCGCCCATCCCAGGAGACGCGGGACCAGCAGCGTCATGGTACTCACAGTACCATACGTTTGCTGGACCAAGATCGAGCTAGTGGATCTCGGAGTGCTCAAGACCAGCATGCACGCCAACATGCTGGCGCGAGCGGAGCACGGTCGCCTGGACGGGATACTGCTCCTTATAACAGGGTTAGAAGTCTGAGCATATCCCGCTCCTCGCACCGTTCGCCACCGCCGCCCGATACTCCGGCAGAAGCTTTGGCGCGAGCTCAACTGCTCCTAGACTAACATCCAGCGGCAGACAAGATCGACGACTGGAGGGCCACCATCCAGAGTCTCATCGGCTTCGCCAACGGCGACATCCCACGGCAGCCGAGTACTTCGCAGCCGCGGCAAGTCAGCCAGGCGCGAGCCGGTGACGACAAGACCGGTGGGGGCGCAACCACCGTGCACTCTCCGCCCAGAAGGCCAAGATCGCCGACTCGCCGGATCCACCTCGACAGCGACTCCACCGCGTCATCAGATCCACGAGCTTGTCGCGATCAGCGCCAAGTTCTTCACGAACGACAGCAAGAAGACGCTCATACTCGCATCGAGCGCCGAAGAGAAGCGCGGCGTCAATCAAACCTGCGCGCTGGGTCTTCTGTCGACATGCATGCGCCCGGAGAACCAGGCGACTTGCCGTACGCGGTAGGTTGCCCTGCGTTTACCCGTGAGCTGCGGAAAGTCCAGTGGCCCAGCCAGAAGAATTTCAAGCCAGACGTACCAGAGAAGTATGACGGCAAGTCGCACCCATCGGAGTTCCTCAGCATCTACACCATCGCGGTGCAGGCTGCCGGGGGGCGGGACGACAAGGTCCTTGCCAACTACTTCCCGCTGGTGCTCAACCCCGACGTCAGGTCCTGGCTCATGCAATTGCCGGACAACTCCATATCCTCTTGGGCAGACCTATGCCATCAGTTTGTCGGCGCCTTTACAGGCGGCCACAAACCTCATGGCCAAGAGAGTGACATTCACCTGATCGCCCAGAAGGAAGGAGAACCCCTGCACAAGTACATTCAGAGATTCAGTCGTGTACAGCGTAACATCCCAGATATCCACCCTGCCGCGGTCATCAGCGCGTTCCATCAGAACGTGCGTAACCGCAGGATGCGGGAGGAGATGGCGATGTGCAGGATCAGGGACGTCAGTGAGCTATATGCCCTGGCCGACAAATGTGCACGTGCTGAGGAAGGGAGGAAACTCCCCGGAGAGAATACTGGAGCAGGAGGATCTGACAGCGAGGATGCTACCCCGGCAAAGAAAAACCGGCGGCGCAATAACAGGAAGAAGAAAGGCAAAGAGGTGCTAGTCGTTGAGCAGTCCGGCAACGAAGGTGGCGCCAAGAAAGCCAAAGTTGGTAGCTCCGGCAAGGAGATTGCCGCATGCACCAACTGCCAGGCTGTGGCGGACGCCGACAAGCAGGACGGCACCGACAAGCAGTACTGCAAGATCCACCGCACCAAGGGCCATGACCTCCAGAGCTGCAAGAAGGTCGAGCAGCTTGTCCAGCAGCAAAAGGCTAAGTACGAGCGGCGCGACAAGGAGAGGGCCCAAGGAGGCGCTGGAGAATCCGGCAAGAAACGCCCCGGCCGGGGAGGACGCCGCGGCAAGGCCAAGCAGCGGCAAGGAGACAGACCTCCCCGCGGCCGCGACAAGGATGAAGATGACAACGACGACGAAGACATGGATGATGTCGAGACCAGTGAGCAGGAGTTCCAGAAAGCCACAGAAGTCTTGTGCGTTGACGGCGGTGCTTCTCTGCATACTTCACACCGCCAACTCAAGCAGAACCACCTGTCGAGTCGCGCAAGCTTTTGAAATGGTCCAGTACGCCTATCATCTTTGATATTGAGGACCACCCTGAACGCACAACTGCGGTCGGGTGCTTGCCGATGTTGGTTTCACCAACTATCCGCAACCTCAAGGTCACTAAGATGCTAGTTGACGGCGGGGCCGGCTTGAACCTGATCTCCTCCATTGTACTCCAGAAACTCCAGATCCCTGACAGCGAGCTCGAAGAGACCGGCACATTCCAAGGAATCAACCTGGGAAGGAGCAAGTCGAAGGGGAAGGTCACGCTGCTGGTAACATTTGGCAGCGAGTTGAACTTCAGGACTGAGAGGGTCACTTTTGACGTTGCCGATTTTCCATTGCCTTACAATGGAATACTCGGCCGTCCAGCACTTGCCAAGTTCATGGCAGCCTCTCACTACGCATACAACATGCTGAAGATGCCAGGCCCGGTAAGCATCATCTCTGTCCCTGGCGACAAGAAGGATGCTCTTATCTGCACAGACAAGATCTACCGGGAAGCGGCAGCCGCAACGGATCGCAAGTTACTTGCCGCTGAAGCTCCCGGGGGGAAGAAGAAGACCAGGTCCGGCAAGAGTTCTGATGCCCACTCCGTCAAGCGCACCTCTTCAGAGTGCTGCGCTACCGTCGAGGACGCACCATCGAGCTCCACCGGCAAGTGCAAGAAGGCAATGGCAGCTCTGCCAGAGACCAAGGAAGTGTACGCCAAGGAGGACGGCATTGGTGGTATCTTCACCATCAGTGCCACTCTTGACCCTAAATAGGAAAGCGCGCTCATTGCTTTCCTGCGGGCGAACGTCGACGTGTTTGCGTGGCAACCGTTTAACATCCCCGGTGTTCCCAGGAAAGTAATTGAGCACCACCTTGCCGTTTTTCCTCATGCGCGGCCCGTCAAGCAGAAGGTCAGGAAGCAAGCAGTGGAGCGCCAAGAATTCATCGCAGAAGAAATCAAGAAATTGGAAGCAGCAGGCCTTGTCAGAGGAGTGCTCCATCCTACGTGGTTGGCCAATCCTGTAGTCGTGCGCAAGGCAAACGGGAAATGGAGGCTTTGTATCGACTTTACTGATGTTAATAAAGCTTGTCCCAAAGACCCATTTCCCTTGCCGCACATTGACCAGATTGTTGACTCCACAGCCGGATGTGAATTGCTTTCATTTCTTGACGCATACTCAGGATACCATCAAATCTTCATGGCAGAAGAAGATGAGGAGAAAACCGCATTCATTACTCCGTGTGGCACATACTGTTTCATACGGATGCCTTTCGGTTTAAAGAATGCTGGTTCAACATTTGCAAGAGTAATCCATGTCGCTCTTAAGCCACAAATGCACAGAAATGTGGAAGCATACATGGATGACATAGTGGTCAAGAGCAAGGACAGGGCAACTCTGATTCAAGATTTAGACAAGACCATTGCAAATCTGCGCAAGATCAACCTGAAGCTCAACCCCGAGAAGTGTGTGTTCGGAGTCCCCTCCGGCAAGCTTCTCGGGTTCTTCGTGTCTCAGCGGGGAATTGAAGCCAATCCCGACAAGATCAAGGCCATTGAGAAGATTGAAGCACCAAAGCGCATCAAGGATGTACGAAGACTTGCCGGTTGTGTGGCTGCTCTCAGCAGGTTTATCTCTCGGTCTGCTGAGCGCGCCCTGCCGTTTTTCAAAATTTTGAAAAAGGCAGGTCCAATGAAATGGACTCCGGAAGTGGAGGCTGCGCTGCAGGACTTGAAGAGATACCTGTCCTCCACTCCAACACTTGTCGCACCTAAGCCACAAGAGAAGTTGCTGCTGTATATAGCGGCAACTAATCAAGTGGTTAGTGCTGCGTTAGTGGCGGAGAGGGAGGCAGATGACGAGCCAGCAACCGCAGCAAGCGCATCCGGCGACAAGCAGGGGGCTTCCCTGACAAGCTCTGGTCCCAACAAGGATGGATTTGCACGGGTGCGCGAAGAGATGCAGAAGAGAATGGTGCAGCACCCAGTTTACTTTGTCAGTTCCCTTTTGCAGGGGGCTAGGTCAAGGTACTCTGGTGTGCAGAAATTGCTTTTCGGCCTTCTCATGGCCTTGAGAAAGCTGCGCCATTACTTCCAAGCACATGAGATCACAGTTGTCACTCACTTTCCGCTGAAGAGGATTCTACAGAATCCAGAAGCGACAGGCAGGATTGTCGAGTGGGCACTGGAACTGTCAAGCTTTGGCCTCAAGTTTGAAAGTACTTCAACTATCCAAAGCAGAGCATTGGCAGAATTCATAGCAGAGTGGACGCCAACACCTGATGAAGAAATTCCAGAAACGAGCATCCCCGTCAAGGAGGCAAGCAAAGAGTGGCTCATGTACTTTGACGGTGCCTTCTCGCTGCAAGGCGCCGGTGCTGGCGTGCTGCTTGTCGCACCCACCGGAGAGCACCTCAAGTACGTAGTCCAGATGCACTTTCCCAAGGAGCAAGTGACAAATAATACTGCAGAGTATGAAGGCTTGCTTGCCGGTCTCAGGATCGCGGCAGACCTTGGGATCAAGAAGCTCATTGTCAGGGGTGACTCGCAGCTTGTCGTCCGCCAAGTGAACAAGAGTTATCAGAGTCCGTTTATGGAAGCCTACATTGACGAAGTGAGAAAGCTGGAAGAGCACTTTGACGGCCTACAGATGGAGCATGTCCCAAGAGCTCAGAACGACATTGCCGACGGCCTGTCAAAGTGCGCCGCACTTAAGTTACCTGTGGAACCAGGGATCTTTGTGCTCAAGCTGATTCAACCGTCCGTAACGCCGTCAACTGGACAGAGCAAGAAGAGGAAGTTGATTTCTGGTGACTATTTTCCGGCAGTGCTTCCCGAAGCCGCCGCCAAGAAGGTCCCCAAGATCAACACCAAGAGTGCTGAGGAGCAGTCTGCTCCGGCAAGCCCTAGGGTTTGTTCCGTTGAAGCAGACGCTCCCGACAAGTTTTGCTTCGGCAAGCTTGCCGGGGAACGTCAAGCTCCGGCTGAGCCGCAGGTTCTCGCCGTAGAAGCAGATGTTCCCGCAGCAGCAGATGTGCCTTTAGTCCTTGTTGTCGAGCCACAGGCTCCAGCATGGGCACAGCAGATTGTCCTTTTCCTTCAGACAGGAGAACTTCTCGAAGAGCAAGAAGAAGCGGAAAGAGTAGCCCGGCAGTCAAGTATGTACCAGTTTGTCGACAGCACACTGTACAGAAGAAGACTCAATAGTGTGAAATTGAAGTGTATTCACCGGGAAGATGGACAAAAGCTATTGGCAGAGATACATGGAGGCATATGTGGTCACCACATTGTCGCAAGAGCACTTGTCGGCAAAGCATTCCGGCAAGGTTTCTTCTGGCCGACAGCCCTCCAGGATGCAACTACACAAGTAACCAAGTGTGAAGCGTGCCAGTTCCATTCAAAGCAGATACACCAGCCAGCTCAAGCTCTCTAGACGATCCCTTTATCCTGGCCATTTTCAGTCTGGGGGCTCGATATCCTCGGCCCCTTTCCCCGAGCAGTCGGGGGCTTTGAGTACTTGTACGTTGCAATCGACGAGTTCACAAAATGGCCGGAAGTGGAAGCAGTGAGGAAGGTGACAGCACAGTCAGTGGTCAAGTTCTTCAGGTCGATTGTTTGCCGCTTCGGGATCCCTAACAGGATAATCACCGACAACGGTACGCAATTCACGAGCCGCACCTTCATGCAGTACGTCCAAGATCTTGGCGCCAAGGTCTGCTTCGGTTCTGTTGCTCACCGGAGAAGCAACGGTCAAGTGGAGAGGGCAAATGCTGAAGTGCTGCGCGGGCTCAAGACCAGAACTTTCGACAGGCTGCACAAGTGCGGAAGGAACTGGATCGAGGAGCTGCCGGTGGTTCTTTGGTCGATCAGGACGACGCCAAATCGAGCCACTGGCCAGACACCTTTCGCTCTAGTCTATGGAGCAGAGGCAGTTCTCCCCACGGAACTCGTATACGGGTCACCTTGAGTGCTCGCTTATGATGAGCTTGAGCAAGAGCAGCTGCGACAAGATGACGCGCTGCTCCTTGAGGAAGACCGTCTTCAGGCTGCTGTGCGAGCTGCTTGCTACCAGCAAGCTTTGCGCCGCTACCATAGCTGCAAAGTTAACGCCAGAAGTCTCGAGGAAGGCGACCTTGTTATTCGGCGTGTTCAGTCCGCCAAGAATTCCAACAAGTTGAAGCCGAAGTGGGAAGGCCCTTACCGGGTGAAACGAGTCACTAGGCCTGGCACTGTCTGCCTTGAGACCGAAGATGGCATTCCAGTGAGCAACTCCTGGAACATTGAGCATCTTCGCAAGTTTTACCCGTAAGGCACGGTTGCCGGAACCCGTTCCGGCAACCACCTTTTGTACAAGTCTTGCCGCTGTTGCATGTAATCCTTTGTACAAAGCTGGGCGCAGACCCCGTGCATAAAGATTATGTGCTCCGCACATCTTGTCAATTTCATGCTTTTTATTTTTTGAATGTGTTAACTGACACTTTGTGCAGCACTTACCCCTGGTAAGCAACAACGAGCCATAAGGCTCCGTATATTTTCTCCTCTTTCTTTTTTCTCAAGGAAAGGAAGGTTCCCTCGCACACAAGTTTGCCGGGGGGAAAGGAGAAGATATGGTATGGACCAGGCGTCGTTCAAGAAAGTTTCGCCTTGCCGGGAAGCAAACAACAGAAAAGATAAGTTGCCAAAGTTTGAGCAATCAGATTTTTAAAATTTTTAAGTTATCTTCCTTGAACGACCGTGCTTTGTATGGAAAACCTGTGTGCGGAGGAACCAATTCGTAGCTAGTTGCGCCCTTACTTTGTTTCGAGTCCGCTCAACAATTTAAGTGAGCTGCGACTAGTTGCGACAAGGTTTCTTGCCGGTAGCGGCGCCGCCAGCAGGCTGCTGATGTTCCGCACTCAGCGCTCGCGGCCAAGGTGCCTGCACCGGCAAGTTCCCTAAAAGCGTAGGGCAAAAACATACAAAGGAAGGAATCAAGTAGAGGAAATAACGTTGCAATCACTACCCAAAATAAAGTTATATTACAAGATAGCTTGTCGCGGCTCTAACAGAATGTTCTCATAACATGGATAGCAATGACAAGAAAAGAAGAAAACAGGCGGCCTAGTCTACGCGATCGCCCTCAACCCTCTTAATCCCGCTTACCTTGTCCACAATGGGTGCGACAAGGGTCTTGAGCGCCTCCAGATCAGCATCCGGCAGCAAGGACCTGAGGACGTTGGTGAGGTTGAGGCCCGGATTGCGGAAGGCCACCTTCACCAGCACCTTCTAAAGAGCTCCCGCGCAGATCTTGCGTGACTCGTCGGCCAGCTGCTTTGGGATCCTCTCCCGGAGTCGCCGGAGGGCTGTCGCCACGCCTTTGAAGAACGAGGTGAGCTTGGCGCTGGGCTGGAGGTTCTCATCGGAGGGATACCCGAGATCCTCCATTCCCAGCTGCGCCAGCTCCCTGTCGATGCCTGCGGCAACATCCACGAGACCCTCCGTCCAGTGCTCCACGTTCTCCCGAAAAGTGCTCTGGGCGGCAGCGGCACTCGCCAGCAGCGCCTTGCCGGCCTTGACCTCCTCCTCCAGGGCCGTCTCCTG
The DNA here is from genome assembly GCA_034509565.1 of Triticum monococcum. NCBI lineage: Eukaryota > Viridiplantae > Streptophyta > Magnoliopsida > Poales > Poaceae > Triticum > Triticum monococcum. The sequence continues at coordinate 107,224,391 of CM067843.1, forward strand.
CTCCTTGGAGCTGTACAGCGTCTTGGTCAAAGCGATCAGCTTCAACTCAAGATCTGCATTGGAGTCCTTGGCGGCGTCAAGCTCCTTGCCCTTCTCGGCGAGACGGGCCTGCAACTCTGAATGGCTGTGGGCGTCCTTCTCCTGCTCAAGCTTGAGCGCGGCAAGCTCGTCACCGCTCGCCTTGAGATCGGCCTCCAGCTGCGCTACCTTCATCTCCAGCTCCTTCTTGGCGGCCTCGGCAGCTGCGGCAGCGTCTTCTGCTTGCTTGAGGGCTCCGCCAAATGTTCGCTCGCGCACGGCAAGCTCCTCCTCGTGGCTGTCAAGATCGACTTTCCGCTGCACCAGCTCGCCCTCCCGCACAGACAGCTTCTCAGCGGCAAGCCTTTGTTGCTCTTCGACTTCAGCCTTCTCGAGGAGGAAGGCCCTCTGCTCCTTGGCAAGCTGCTCCCGCTCCACTGCCAAGGACCGGAGAGCTTATTGATTATGACCCCGGAGCTCCTCCGCGCGCTTCTCGATGTCGACTCCCGCCTTCGCGACAAGCGCCTCGCGGGATTCCAGCTTGGCTTTCCGGGCGCGGTAGAGCGACACCAGCTTCCGCAGCAGCCGCTCCTCCTCAGGCTCGCTGCTGCTGCTTGGCGCGTCAACCAGCGCCAGCCCGGCGGAAGCAAGCACTTCTCCGTCGAAACTCTCTCCTTCGACCGGCGCCCTGGAGCTTGACGCCCAGGGGAGGTTGATGAAGATGTCGTCGCCGGCCTTCAAGTAAACGCCTGGCTGGGGCTCTTCGGGGCCCGACGCTGCGGCAGCGGCGGAGGGATCGGCGGTCGACGTAGCGCCTGGCGCTCCTACGGCCTCAGGGTTGTCAGTACGATCGCCAGATCCCCCGCCTGCTTCTGCGGCGACAGCTCTGGTGGCCTCTTCACCGGCGGGCTCGTCAGCACCGGCTGCTTCCTCGGCGGCAGTAGCATCTTCGACGGCAACCTCGGTCTCCATTGGCTCCGAAGCAGATGGATCTGACAGCCGAAAAAGGGGAGAAGAGTCAAGCAAATATCCAAACAAAAAAGAAGATCAAAAGAAGAAGAACCCAAGGGAAGTTCTGAAGCGAGAAGATTACCTGTGCCAGGTTCTGCAGTCGTGGTCTACGCCGCCAGGGGGCCGCTGGTGCTGTCCCTTGCCGGAGAACTCTCCCTTGTCGGAGACCCCTCCCTTGCCGGAGACTTCTCCCTTGCCGGGGGGCTCTCCCTTGCCGGAGACCTCTCCCTTGCCGGAGGACTCTCCCTTGGCGTTTCGGGGGCGGCCTCCGGGCACTCCTGGTGGGGCTGCTCTGCTCCTGCACAAGTCAACAGCCAGATATCAGCAAAGAAAGAATCTTCGTGCGCGCCCAATAGCGGAAAGCAAACCATATACTTACGCTGGGGGCTGCTCTGGAGAACAGTTGCCGGGTCCGGCAAGGTTGTCTCAGGCGCATCCCCTGCTGACGTGGTGGGTTCGTCCTCGGTGACAATCCCGGGGCCTTGGCTCTCTTCGCTGCTCTCTGGGCCAGAGTCCTAAGAAGGAATAAGTTCAGAGTAAAGCAAGTGAGATACAAGACAGAACAGCAAGGATTGAAGAACTGCAAGTACAACAAGAGGATCTTACTCTTCTTCTTCTTCCTCGTCGGAGCTGAACGCGGAGAAGTCGAAGTCCGGCTCGCGTCCGGCGTGAGAAGGTGGAGGAGTAGGTTCCCTTGGCCGCTTGGCGGGAGCAGAAGCGGTGGTCCGGGAAGACCCCGCTCCAGTTGCAGCAGCAGCATGGGGCGCTCCCGCGGCAACAGTGCTTGCCGCGGTAGAGCGTGTCGCGCGGTGCGGCGACTGTCGACTCGCCTGCCGCCTCGCTACGTCCCCGACCTTGCGAAGACGCCTTCTTGGTGGAGATGGAGGCTCTGCTTGCGGCGAGCTGTCTGAGGATGAGGAGGAAGAGGAGTCGATCTCCAACGAGCCGCTCGTATCCTCGGCGGGCTCGCTCGGCTCGGCGTCACGCCCGGCAAGATCTTTCTTGCTGGCAAGCTCCTCTTGCCGGGCAAGATCTTTCTTGCCGACAAGCTCCTCTCGCTCGGCACGGTTTGCCGCCTCTGCTGCCTCTGCCTCCTCCAAGGTGAATCCAAACTCGCCCGTAGCTGCGGCTGCCGCCGCCTCTTCCAACCTGGTGGCGATGCGCTTCAACTCCGCATCGGTGGTATCGCGAGTGAGGCCATTCTTCTCATCGGAGCGGATCGGCACTTCTACCAAGCTGTCGAAGAATTCCTGCACGACCTCGTCTAAAGGCTCTTGCCAAGTTGGAACAATCCCGTGTGAATCGCACAGCGGCATCATTGCACGGATGCGGTCAAGCGCAGAGTTGTTGCACAGCGGAACGACGCCCTGCGGCAACCTGAACACTTCGGGATGATCAGGATCATACTTGAAGAGCTCCTGGAGCATCGCGTTGAGCTCCAAGATGGTGAAGTTGTAGTTGAGGCCTGGACGCAGCCTCATGATATCTGCCGCATTCTTGAACTCCCAGGCGGGCCTCCTCCGTTCCTGCAGGGGGGCCATGCGGCGGCGAAGAAAATCTGCGCCAACGGCGCCTACAGTGAGTCCGGCAAGCCTTAGGCATTGGATCCTGGTGATGGCGATCTTCAGCCTATCGTCCTCCAGGGCCACGTGCTCCAATCGCTGCCGCGTGTCGCTGGGGCTTGTCGCCGGGCGGTAAATGGCTGCGGGCTCTCCTCGACAATCCAGCACCAATCTGCTCTCCACTCCTCCCACTTGCCGCAGAACTCGCCCTCCAGATAAGAATCCTTCTTGCCGGCCCTCGAGATCCAAGCGATCCCGCCAGATAATGGCTCTCCTCTCTCTACTCAGGGCATAAAGAAGTGGCAGAAGAGGGCTACATTGGGATGGACTCCGACAAAGTTTTCGCAAAGATGCGCGAAAACTGCCATGGTCAGAACGACATTGGGGGTGAAATCTAGGAGGTAGAGCCCGTAGGTGTTCATGATGTCGCAGAAAAATTCAGAGAAGGGCGGGCAGAGCCCGCAGTAGAAGAACACGGCGAAGAAGGGATATCCGTGTGGAGCCATCTTATGAGCGGTGGCTGGAAGTACCTTCGTGCTCGGATGCGCTCGCGTCTCCGTCGACCAGAAGAGGTAGTAGTACTCCCTCAGGTCCTTCGCGGCAAGCTTGGGGGGGGAGATTGCCCACTCCTTCCGCAGCGCCGTGAGCCGCTGCACCTTGGTCGACTTCACAGCCTTCCCCTTGTCGGCTTTTGGAGCCATGGCGAAAGTGGTGGAGGAGGTCGACGGCGTTGGTTGTGCTGGTGGCGATGGGGGGGGCAGGGCGCGGCTCTCTTTTCTACTTTGGGAAGACGGAGGAGCGGCGGAGGCTTCCGAGGTTGGAACGGAAAGGGGGCGAGTGGGCGCACTACCCCTGTTTCCCCCGCTTATAAAGAGGGAGGGGGCGCACGTTCCGCCTTTCCTAATAAAGAAACCACCCACGATCTCTCCCACGACGCCGCGTTCGACGCATGCCGTTCGGGAAGGGCGCGGTGGATGCGGAGTGAGATACGGCGTAACCCAGGCCGCACGTGCCCGTGCCCTGTTTTGGGCTTGGCCCAACAGCGCTCGGCACCGTGTATGGCCCAGGCCCGGGGGCTCCTGTCGGCGTACTAGAGTAGGGGTACCCTAGTATCCCAAACTTGTGCACGGGCAGTCGCAGCATCCTGCGGCAAGGCTTGCCGGGTGACCGCCAAGGTCCTCCGTGGTTCCTTTGGAGCCATTCAAGAACAAAGTATCCAAGACCCTGGCAAGAGGAGCTTGCCGGGAAGGAGACAAGAACCCGGCAAGAGGAGCTTGCCGGGAAGGCCAACCAAGGCATCTCAAGGAACTTGCCGCGGCGCGCTTCGCGTCCCGGCAAGGCCCGGTGAGTGACAGGCTCCCAGACGCGACAAGACAACGACCGTGGCAAGGCACTTGCCACGGCAAGCCTCCACTCTGTATCTGCGCTCCAGCACATCCGCCAATGTGTCGCTCTGGGACCCTTCCAGGCATACGTGGCGGGAGGCTGTGCAGCCAGCGGTACACGGTGGCAAGCGGCACTGACAAGATCGCCATCGTGGCGAGCGGTGGCGTCCCTGGCGGTCCCTTTCTGCACCGTCTAGGTGACGTAGATAGGCATTTAATGCCCTTGTCCCCTGCCGTCAGGGTTCGGTATGATACACTATAGTAGGCGGCGGTGCCAACCGCAACGCCTTTTCCATTTTTACCCTCGTCTACGTTGCCACCTGTCGGTGACCCCTTGAGCATATAAAAGGAGGCCCATGCGCAACGTAGAGGGGGTCGGCCAACAGATCACACTCACGCTCGGTCTCGTTAGCTGCTGGAGTGTACTGTAGCACACAGCGCTCCCGAGAAAGAAATCAATACAAACCACAAAGCAGGAGTAGGGTTTTACGCATCCGTGCGGCCCGAACCTGGGTAAACTGATCGCGTGCTCGTGCACTTTGCCTCGATCTGCTCTTCGTGCTCTCTCCGCCCCCTACCGAACCAAAAGGGGCTCGGTCCGCCGGTCCCATAGGTGTCCGTGGGATTAGCACCCCCGACAATTAAACTTTTATTTTGAATCTTTCGTATATGAAGATTCATGCCACAATAAAGAAAATTACATTGATAATTATGTTAGGTAGCATTCCACATCAAAAATTCTGTTTTTATCATTTACCTACTCGAGGACGAGCAGGAATTAACCTTGGGGATGCTTGATACGTCTCCAATGTATCTATAATTTTTGATTGTTCCATGCTATTATATTATATATTTTGGATGTTTAATGGGCTTTAATATGCTCTTATATATTATTTTTGGGACTAACCTATTAACCGGAGGCCCGGTGCCAGTTTCTGTTTTTTTTGTCTATTTTAGAGTTTCGCAGAAAAGGAATACCAAACGGAATGAAACCTTCGCGATGATCTTTCTTGGACCGAAAGCAAACTAGAAGACTTGGAGTTGAAGTGAGGAACTCCGTGAGGCAGCCACGAGGCAGGAGGGCGCGCCCCACCCTCGTGGGCCCCACAAAGCTCCACCAACGTACTTCTTTCGCTTATATATACTCTTATACCCTAGATCGATCACAGAGAGCCACGAAACCACTTTTTCACCACAGCAACCTTCTGTACCCATGAGATCCCATCTTGGGGCCTTTTTCGACAATCTGCCGGAGGGGGAATCGATCACGGAGGGCTTCTACATCAACACCATAGCCGCTTCTATGAAGCGTGACTAGTTTACCACAGACCTTCGGGTCCATAGTTATTAGCTAGATGGCATTTCTCTCTCTTTGATTCTCAATAGAAAGTTCTCCTCAATGTTCTTCGAGATTTATTTGATGTAATACTCTTTTGCGGTGTGTTTGCCGAGATCCGATGAATTGTGGGTTTATGAACAAGATTATCTATGAATATTATTTGTTTCTTCTCTGAATTCTTATATGCATGATTTAATATCTTTGCAAGTCTCTTCGAATTATCGGTTTAGTTTGGCCTACTAGATTGTTCTTTCTTGCAATGGGAGAAGTGCTTAGCTTTGGTTCAATCTTGTGGTGTCCTTTCCCAGTGATAGTAGGGCAGCAAGGCACGTATTGTATTGTTGCCATCGAGGATAAAAAGATGGGGTTTATATCATATTGCTTGAGTTTATCCCTGTACATCATGTCATCTTGCTTAAAGCGTTACTCTGTTCTTATGAACTTAATACTCTAGATGCATGCTGGATAGCGGTCGATGTGTGGAGTAATAGTAGTAGATGTAGAATCGTTTCGATCTAGTTGACACGGACATGATGCCTATATTCATGATCATTGCCTAGATATTCTCATAACTATGCGGTTTCTATCAATTGCTCGGCAGTAATTTGTTCACCCATCGTAATAAATGCTATCCTGAGAGAAGCCACTAGTGAAACTTATGGCCCCCGGGTCTCTTTCTTATTATATTGCATCTCTTTTATTTACATCGCATCTTGTTTACTATTTTGCAATCTTTACTTTCCAATCTATACAACAAAAATACCAAAAATATTTACTTTACTATCTTTATCAGATCTCACTTTTGCAAATGACCGTGAAGGGATTGACAACCCCTTTATCGCGTTGGTTGCGAGGTTCTTGATTGTTTGTGCAGGTACTAGGTGACTTGTGCGTTGTCTCCTACTGGATTGATACCTTGGTTCTCAAAAACTGAGGTAAATACTTACGCTACTTTACTGCATCATGTAACACCCCAAAATTTTGGTTTTGATTTTTATCAGCTTCTTTATTTGATTTAAAGAAGGTCACTTGAATTTTTCAAAAAAAGGGGCTCCTCTTCTCAAATCTTTTTATGACAAATATTTCATGAGTGCTTCCCAATCTTGATTTTTGGTCTTGAAGATTTTTCATCTTGTGTTGGCTCAACACAAATAGTTTTGGAAGGTTTTTACAATTCCTTTTTATTAAAAATAATTCCTATAAATTATGAATTTTATTCTTCCCCCTTCAAAAATTACTCTCTTGCCATGACCTATGTTGAAAACTTTCTTCCCAAACCCACCTCCCCACTTTGGGTCAAGTCAAGCATCAAGTCCAGCAAAGTTCAACTTCCCCTAGATTTTAATTCTATTTATTTTAAACTCAAAATCTTTTTCTGCCATTTATTTGGACCTTAGTGATTTACAAAGGAACTACTAGATTTCCTTTGAGTTTTGGTTCCAAATAAATTCCTCTGGCTAGTCCTTAGTGTCCTCAACCTAGATCCATCAAGATCTGCTAGTCCACAGTACAACTTTTTCAAAATTTGCTTGCTGCAAGCTTGGACTAGATTTGCCATTTTTGGTGAATTTCATTCTTTTTCTTTTCCAAAAATTCTGAGATAATTCAGGCAGTCTCCAGATGCATCAAGAGATCACTTCACCAAGTTTCAGCTCTAGAAGAATTTTCCACGTGCATAAATCATTTCGTCGAACAGGTGGCCGGCACTGTTCCTGTCAAGTTTCAGAAGTTCAGTGTTGGGTTCAGTCGCCAGTGTCGTTTTCGTCAGGGCTCTTCGTCAATCTCACCAGTAGCTGCCTTGGATCATTGCTCACTGCTCCTTCTTCTTATCCAATGCGCCGCACAATTGTTTGGCCGGTCGCGAGCGTCGGGGGCGACGTGTCACGTCAACTCCGGCATCTTACGCGGTGGTAGAACCGCCGTGGCGACCAGCAGGGACCAGCCCTGCAGTACAGCACCGTCCAGCACCGCCACACCACCAGGAGCCTCCGCGTGGTCGTCCTCTTCCCTATGCGTGCTGCAGAACCGTCGCCGTGGCCTGAGAGGCGCAGAGCACGCTCTCTGCCGCCGACGATCCCGTGAGCTCCGTTCCGTCGAGGCCATGAGAGCAGGCCAAATCCGATCAAGCTTAGCTGTTGAATGGAACCAGTGAACCAATCCGGAGGTGCCCAGTCACCTAAATCTCTAGTCCGACCACTGCCTCGCCGTAATTGCTCGTCGGAGTGATCCCGTTCTCGGCAACCGCCTCGGGCCGGCTATAAATAGAGGCCCCGAGCTCGCCTTCGACCCAACACCACCCCTCCACCTCACCAGAGCCGCGCCCAGCCGCTAGAAGGACCTCGAGGAGGCCTTCTTCCCCAACTCCAGCCGCCACGACCCGCTCTGGTAGCCAACTTGATTCACTCGATTCCTTGCATAGCTCTAGCTCAAACTTGGGGAGGAACCTCCTAGTGCACCCACTCCCCTAACCCGCGCTTCAATTTGGCCTTTGGAGCTCTCTTCGGAGGGATCCATCCTCGACCGAACCGCCGTCCGCCAGAGTGGAAGCCGTCGTCGGCGTGGTGCTCGCCGACGACCAAATCCACCACCAACCGACGCGGAATTGTCCCGTGAGTGAAACCATACCCTTGCCCTCCTCTGGATCACCGTCGATCGTCGCCGGCGATCATCGTTTTCTTCTGCCGGCGGTGGGATTTTAAACCTGACATGCGGGACCCCCTCGTCAGCCTCTCCTCTTTTATTCGAAACATTTTCTGAAAGCGCCTTCAGGCAAAGTACGTTTTCCCTTTGGGTTGGCGTATTTCCAACCGAAACGTTTTCTATTTTTTAAACTAGCCCCTAGAAAGTTTCTGTTTCATCACCGATTAGTCCTTGGACTAAAACCTTAACCTCCGTTCCTTGATATAAGGTGTATAGATTTTTGAGAAAAAATCCGAAATATAAGGTGCCTTGCATTGCACCACTCATCTGGATATATTTTTAGAGATTTGATTACATTTACTTACATTAGGCAAGCTCCTCTATTTTCTCATGTCAATTAGTCAAGTGTAACCTCGCCCAAAACTTGTGAAATTTTCACTCCATGTGCGTTCTTTAATTTCCGTGCCAAAAACTATACACCCTATATTTAGGAACAGAGGGAGTAACTTTTAAACAGAAGATGATTTTGAGTTGATTCTTTTTCTGTCATCTTTATTTTTCTATCTAGTTTTTTATCATATTTATTTGAAAAATATTTGGAACAATTTTTATGCACGCACGGTATTTACGTTAATATCCGATTTCTTTTATAGCGTAGATATCGAAGGAGGTGACGGAGCCGCAAACTTCGCCGAGGTAGACTCCGACTACTCCGAACCAGGCAAGCATGTTTGAACCTTTGATATGATGAGTGTTTTTCATGATTGCTTAAGTGGTTTTCTCATGACATGTTTATATAAGCATTTGTGAATGTTATATTTCATGCAAGCGAGCCACAAGTGAGCTTCGAAATTCGATGTGTTCATATGATGGTGAGATAACCTGATCATGTGGTGGCATGATAGGTTGCAAGCTAGTATTGTTGAAGCATGCCAGTTTTATATCAACTGTTTAACTCCAGTATTAACGTGGATCAAGTCTTGTTCCCGTTCGTCCCCTTCCATGCTACCACATGTTTTCTGCAAAGAATACGGTTTAGTAAGTTGCAAACCTCTTTCCTTGTACACACCAAATAGAGGGGCCGTGATGAGGGTTCCATGGCCCTGGATTAAAGCCCGTCATCCGGTCAGGGGGCATGGGTGTTTCCAGTTGGGACCGAGAGGGGGGCACCCCTTAGAGCGCGCGATATAAATTTGATCCCATGCTATTCGAGGTTGTAGCCTCCCCATCTTAGAGTTTTTCTTGAACGTTGCCTAGGGTGATTCCTGGCAGCGGAATGTGGAATGGGTGTGTACTGGTTAGATGTGTTTCTCCTAAAATACCGTAAACGGAACTAGTCCTTTGTGACTACTGAAATCCGTTGGCTGTGGTTAAAGAGTACAAACGGTGCAGTCAAAACCATTCGAGTAACCATGTCCATGGTCAAGGACTTTGATCAACATATTAGTGTCAATCTCAGTATCACTCAGTGTCAGTCTCAGTGATAGTCTCCGGAGAATAAGCATGAAACTAAGAGTGATAAACCCGGCCGAATGTTATTCCTGTGGATGGACTAACCAGTTTATTATCATGTACCAAGTATTCCGTGGAATGATGTTACCTTCATGAGCTACTTGAATTCGAATGATGAGATATAAGCCCTTTATGTGATGTCGCTTAGACGTCTGACTGTGGCATTCTTGTTATTTACTTTTGATATAAGCCCTTTATGTGATGTCGCTCAGACGCCCGACTGCGGCATCCTTGTTATTTACTTTCATTATAAGCCCTTTTCGAGATGTCGCTTAGACGTCCAACTGTGGCACGTACTATCATTTACGTTTCAATATAAGCCCTTTATGTGGTGTCGCCCTGACGCCCGAGTGCGGCATGTTAAGTTATTTTTCCTTTCGAGGCGTCGCTTCAGACACCCGATCGGTCTTCAACTATTTTATTGGGATTTTGGGAGGACTACCACCTGACTTCCTTTTTATTTAACATGCAGTGCAACTTTATTATCTGAGTGCGCATTACTAGTCTGCTCATGTGCATCATGTTTGCATTCGTTATATCTTATGTCCAAACTATCTTGTGAGTACATTCAAAGTACTCACCTGGCTTGTTGATTTGGCTAGATGTTGACGAAGGCGATCTTATGGATGAAGAGTACGATAGCGAGTCCGACGCCTAGAGGAGTCCCAGCCAGTCCCGTGGGATCCTGGAGCTGGTCACTTGTATTATATACGCTTCTGCTACCCTAATAAAATCATCGAGCCTCACTCCGGTGCTTGATGAGCTATAAGATTTTGGAGTCATGTCACCCACTTCACTGTGACATATCCACCACCACTTTTATTATGAGTCAGTAGTTATGCCACCATACCCTTTGTGTCATATCCGCCTTTATGTATAATATCGGCGTGCTTGTAATAAATTGTTGAGCAGCCTCAGCTCAACCTTGTATAATATTTAGTAATTCTGGATTCCTGTATCAAGGATTCGTCTACCAGTAAGGAGGATTCTTCTATACTGGTCTGATATAATGGTCGGTTTTTCAATAAATGTTTTATTGGAAAACCAGCCCTCACACATCACCCTTTCCTCTTCAAGGGAAAACCAATGCATGCTCAAGAGGTAGTAGTATGAAGATACCGACGATCGAATCTTGGGAAAGTAACATACTGATGACATAGGGAATAACGTATGTTGTCATTACGGTACGACCGATAAAGATATTCGTAGAATATGTGGGAATCAATATGAGTATCCAGGTTCCGCTGTTGGTTATTGACCGGAGAGGGTCTTGGTCATGTCTACATAGTTCTCGAACCCGTAGGGTCCGCACGCTTAACATTCGATGACAATTTTGTATTATATGAGTTATGTGATTTGGTGGCCGAATGTTGTTCGGAGTCCCTGATGAGATCACAGACATGACGAGGAGTCTCAAAATGGTCGAGAGGTAAAGATTGATATATAGTACGATGGTATTCGGACACCGAAAGGGTTCTGGGGGTACTGGGTGCATATCGGGTCATCAGAAGGGGTTCCGGGCATCCCCCCGGCAACCACATGGGCCTTAATGGGCCAAGAGGGGGATAGACCAGCCCCTAAGGGGCTGGTGCGCCCCATGTAGGCCAAAATAAAGGGGAAGGAAAGAGGAGAAGGGAGAAAGGAAGCGGAGGGATTCGACCTCCCCCTTCCTTCCTTCCTTCCTCCCTCCTCCTTCCTTCCCTCTCTGGATGAATATGGAAGGGAGGAGGCCGAATTGGGAGGCGCCCAAGTAGGATTCCTCCTACTTGGGGCACCCCCTTCGCTGCCTTTCCTCCCCTCCAACCTATATATATATATATATATATATATATATATATATATATATATATATATATATATATATATATATATATATATATATGAGGGGGGCACCGCTAGAACACAAATCAACAGTTGTTAGCCGTGTGCGGCGCTATAACGCCCCGAGACTGACGCTCCAGACACCTTCCAGTTATTTCATTGCCTCGTGTGTTTTATTTTTGTTTGTTGCATTTCATCATGTCATCATGAGCATTACATCCACATGTTTTCATAGAACTCTCACCCGTTCGTAGTTGTCGCGTTCCCCCTTGCCTTATTTGACCATTCCGAGACCAACCGGGTTTTTCGAGCCCCTCTTGTCCGACCGTTTGACCCTTTCTACACTTTACTTAGACCCCTCGCGCGCGTCCGAAAGTTGTCCCGAACCCGACCCGCTTTGTCATTACCAATGGATTCAGATCATCCCCAAACATCCCTAAATCATCATCAGTTTCTCGTTGGACTCTCCTAAGCTATTTATTCTCGACAGTCCGCTTAAAAATCGGAGGAATCAGATACCCCCTAAACCTAGCCTACTTACCATATAAATAGAGCAACCCTAAAATCTAGGGACCTTGTCCCATCCATCCCATCCCCACGCCGCCGCCACTCTCCTTGTTTTCAGCGCCGAACCAACCAGCCTCCATCTTGCCAGATCCAAATCCAACCACCAACGATCCAAAATTCCTCTCGGCCTCCACCCTGTAGCCTCCGACCACCTCCCTCGTCGTGCGCACCCATCCACGAGCAGCCCAAGCCGCATCAGCCAGCCGCATCGCCTCCCTGCTCGATCGTGTGCTCGAGGCGCCCGAGTTCCTCGCCAGCTGTCACCGGAGGAGCACCAAGGCATCACCTCTTCCTCCTTTTCCTTTCTCCCTCTCTCATCTCTCTTCCCTCACCACGAGCTCCCTTGTCTCTGTGCCTACAGGAGCTTCCGCCCCCGCACCGTGGTGTCGTTCCCCTACTTCGTCACGTCCGGGGCCTCTACCTCGCCGGATTCGAGAACCCGCCACCCCGCCAAGTACCTCGCCGGAGCATCGCGTCGCCTGCTCGTTCCCCTTCTTCAATAGAGCGCGGTGCCATGCCTGCCTCCTCTGCCTCGCGCTCGCACCGCCGACCTATGCAAGCTCTGCTTCGTGCAGAATGGTTTCCCTCGCCCCACTCGTCTCCGAAACCAGCGCCGATCCCCGCCGCCCTCATCTGTCCGGCGAGCCGCCGACGAGCTTCATCCGAGATGAGCGCCGCTGCACCCTTCTTCTTCCCCTTCCCAGTGCTCCCCCGTTCCTCTCGGTCTCACTCTCCTCTCTCTCTCTCTCTCGTAGGGAACCGTCTTGGTCGTCGTCCGTTCATTGCCCTCGCTGTCGGATTTGGCAAGCTCCGACCTCCCTTGCCTTTCTCGCGTCACCGGAGTCCTGCCAGTGCCAAGTCCTGCTCGATTTCCCTGCTTCGTTGACCCCGCGCCTCGCCCTGTGTCCCTGTTGCCGCCCGCTGCGTTGACCAGCACGCCTCCAGATCCAGCGTGCAGCCCAGCCTCGCGGCCTGTATGCTGCCACCATCATCTCGGCCAAGGCCCACTGGGTGAGGCCACACCCCAGCGCCTCTCCTCTTGTTTTTTTACCTATTGGGCTAGCCTGTTGATTCGGCCTGAGTCACGTTTTTTTTCGCGAAACGATTTAGTTATTATTCCAGTGTTTTATAGTTTTGCAGAAAACCCCCTAAGCTTCATGCATTTAATAACTCATGAACCGCACATCATATTAAACTGTTTTATATATGTAAAATGCTTAGAATTTTGTCTAGTTGCATAATATGCAACCCTCATCCATATTTAAAATGTTTAAAATGATGTTTGCATACAATTTGCTCTTATGCCATGTTAAAATGATTTATTTCATAACTAATTAATCATAGCTCCATTTTAAACGAACTTTATATGTAAATGGGCTAGAAAAATGCATAGATTAACTTGTTGCACTTTATTTTCCTGTTTAACGACAATAAAATATGGTTTTAGGCAAAACAGTACCAACTTTGAAATTTGCACATGAGGATTTTCTAGAATTGTTGTTTGTTGTTTCACGCCTCATTTAAACTTGCCTAAATAGTTAGTTTACTTATGCTTCACGTCTTGCCATGTTTAACAACATTTAATATTGTTGAGTACCTAACCAGGAATGAACTAAATAATCGAATGTGGTGTTCGTCAACATGCATCTTGTTACATGTTGAGTTCCACTTTGCCATGCCATGCCTCATTGAATCAGACATGCATCATACTTGGTTGTGCATCATGCCAGGTTTATGCTTGTGTGTTTACCATGTTGTTTGCTCCTTTCCAGTGTTGCTTCTTCTTGTTAGTTCCGGTAACGTCATGTTTGTGAGGATTCGTTCGAGTAGTTGGTTCATCTACTTCTTGGACTTGTTCTTCTTCCTTGCGGGATCTCAGGCAAGATGACCATACCCTCGATATCACTTCTATCTTTGCTTTGCTAGTTGTTCGTTCTATCGCTATGTCAAGCTACCTACCACTTGTTATATCATGCCTCCCATATTGCCATGTCAAGCCTCTAACCCACCTTCCTAGCAAACCGTTGTTTGGCCATGTCACCGCTTTTGCTTAGCCCCTCTTATAGAGTTGCTAGTTGTAGGTGAAGTTGAAGTTTGTTCCATGTTGGAACATGATTATGTTGGGATATCATATTATCTCTTATTTAATTACTGCATCTATATACTAGGTAAAGGGTGGAAGGCTCGGCCTTATGCCTCGTGTTTTGTTCCACTCGTGCCACCCTAGTTTCCATCATACATGTGTTATTTTCCTTGATTTTTGTGTTCCTAACGCGGTTGGTGTTATGGGCCCCCCTTGACAGTTTGCTTTGAATAAAACTCCTCCAGCAAGGCCCAACCTTGGTTTTACATTTTCCTAACAACCTATAACTTTCCCTTGGGTTTTCGCGAGCCCAAGGGTCATCCTTATTTTAACACCCCCGGGCCAGTGCTCCTCTGAGTGTTGGTTGAAAACAGAGCCACTTGCGGTGCCGCCCCTAGGCAACTTGGGGTATCTTCGGTTGTCGTAGTAGTGTTCATCCGGTGTGCCCTGAGAAGGAGATCTGTGCAGCTCCTATCGGGATTTATCGTATAGGGGATCTATCGTAGTCCTTTCGATAAGTAAGAGTGTCGAACCCAACGAGGAGCAGAAGGAAATGATAAGCGGTTTTCAGCAAGGTATTCTCTGCAAGCACTAAAATTATCGGTAACAGATAGTTTTGTGATAAGGTAATTGGTAACGAGTAGTAAGTAAATAAAAGTAAATTAGGTGCAGCAAGATGGCCCAATCCTTTTTTAGCAAAGCACAAGCCTGGACGAACTCTTATATGAAGGAAAGCGCTCCCGAGGACACATGCAAATTATCGTCAAGCTAGTTTTCATCACGATCATATGATTCGCGTTCGGTACTTTGATAAACTGATATGTGGGTGGACCAGTGCTTGGGTACTGCCCTTACTTAGACAAGCATCCCACTTATGATTAACCCCTATTGCAAGCATCCACAACTACAACAGAAGTATATATTAAGGTAAACCTAACCATAGCATGAAACATATGGATCCAAATCAGCCCCTTACGAAGCAACACATAAACTAGGGTTTAAGCTTCTATCACTCTAGCAACCCATCATCTACTTATTACTTACCAATGCCTCCCTCTAGGCCCAAACAATGGTGAAGTGTCATGTTGTCAACGTTCACATGACACCACTAGAGGGATGACAACAGACATCTCATCAAAATATCGAACGAATACCAAATTCACATGACTACTAATAGCAAGACTTCTCCCATGTCCTCAGGGACAAACGTAACTACTCACAAAGCATATTCATGTTCATAATCACAGGGGTATTAATATGCATAATGGATCTGAACATATGATCTTCCACCAAGTAAACCAACTAGCATCTACTACAAGGAGTAATCAACACTACTAGCAAACCACAGGTACCAATCTGAGGTTTGGATACAAAGATTGGATACAAGAGATGAACTAGGGTTTGAGATGAGATGGTGCTGGTGAAGATGTTGATGGAGATTGACCCCCTCCCGATGAGAGGATCGTTGGTGATGACGATGGTGATGATTTCCCCCTCCTGGAGGGAAGTTTCCCCGGCAGAACAGCTCCGCCAAAGCCCTAGATTGGTTCTGCCAAGGTTCCACCTCGTGGCGGCGGAGTCTCGTCCTGAAAGCTTCCTTATGATTTTTTCCTCGACGAAAGACTCCATATAGCAGAAGATGGGCATCGGAGGGCCACCAGGGGGCCCATGAGGCAGGGGCGCGCCCAGGGGGTATGGTGCGCCCCCGACCCTCGTGGCCAGGGTGTGGCCCCCCTCTGGAACTTTTTGCACTTAGTATTTTTTATATATTCTGGAAATAGCTTCCGTGAAGTTTCAGGACTTTTGGAGCTGTGCAGAATAAGTTTCTAATATTTGCTCCTTTTCCAGCCCAGAATCCCAACTGCCGACATTCTCCCTCTTGATGTAAACCTTGTAAAATAAGAGAGAATAAGCATAGGTATTGTGACATAATGTGCAATAACAGCCCATAATGCAATAAACATCGATATAAAAGCATGATGCAAAATGTACGTATAAACTCCCCCAAGCTTAGGCCTCGCTTGTTCTCAAGCGAAAGCCGAAATCAAAAAATATGTCCACATGTTTAGAGATAGAGGTGTTGATAAAAATAAAATATGGACATGAGGGCATCATGATCATTCTTAGAACAGCAACATATATATGTTTTGTCATATGATCTCTTATGCTAAAGTAACAATTCAATCACAATTTCAAGTATGAATCATAAACTTCATTGAGAACCAACAAACTATAATCTCAGTCATTGAGGCAATTACAATTTATCATAACATAGGAAAGAGTCAATATAAGAGCTTTTCAGCAAGTCCACGTACTCAACCATCTTTTAGTATTTCACAATTGCTAACACTCACACAATATTTATGGGTATAAAGTTTTAATTGGACACAAAGAAAGATAGGGGCTTATAGTTTTGCCTCCCAACGTTTTACCTCAAGGGTAATGTCAACAATAATAGTTCATGGAGACTCACATCCAATTTGCTATATATATCAGGATCTTTCCAACATATTGTGCTTGCCAAAGGATAAAATGTAAAAAGGAAAGGTGCAGATCACCATGACTCTTATGTAAGGTAGAAGAAAAAGGTAAAAGATAGGCCCTTCGCAGAGGGAAGAAGAGGTTGTCATGCGCTTTTATGGTTGGATGCACGAAATCTTAATGCAAAAGAACGTCACTTTATATTGCCACTTGTGATATGGAACTTTATTATGCAGTCTGTCGCTTTTATTTCTTCCATATCACAAGATCGTATAAAGCCTATTTTCTCCGCATTAATAAGTCATACATATTTAGAGAGCAATTTTTATTGCTTGCACCGATGACAACTTACTTGAAGGATCTTACTCAATCCATAGGTAGATATGGTGGACTCTGATGGCAAAATTGGGTTTAAGGATATTTGGAAGCACAAGTAGTATCTCTACTTGGTGCAAAGAAATTGGCTAGCATGAGAGGGAAAGACAAGCTCAACATGTTGGATGATCCATGACAATATAATTTATCTCAGATGAAAGAAAACATAACCCATTACGTTGTCTTCCTTGTCCAACATCAACTCTTAGCATGTCATATTTTAATGAGTGCTCACAATCATAAAAAATGTCCAAGATAGTATATTTATATGTGAACCTCTCTTTCTTTATTACTTCCTATTAATTGCAACGATGACCAAAACTATGTTTGTCAACTCTCAACAACTTTTATTCATCATACTCTTTATATGTGAGCTCATTACTCTCCATAAGACCCATATGATCTCTTTGTTTCTTTTTATTTATTCTCTTTTATTTTATTTTATTCCCTCAAGATCATAGCAAAATAATCAAGCCCTTGACTCAACACTAATATTTATTATATAGCTCACGGACTCGATTACATAGAGGGATCATAAAGCAAAACTCACAACTAGATCATACTAAAACTTTATTCTACTAGATCAAGATATTACTAAAAGGATCGAACTAAGAAAAATGGTAAGGATAAAAGTGATGGTGATACGATACCGGGGCACTCCCCCAAGCTTGGCAGTTGCCAAGGGGAGTGCCCATACCAGATACTCAGTTCTTCTTTGGTGGTGAAGAAGGTGGAGTTGTTGATGATGGATAGTCGCACATCGAGCGTAGGAGGTCCTCCAACTTGCAGATAATGCCCTAGAGTGCGATGATATTCTCCTTCAACAAAATATTTTCACGTGTGAGATACTTGTTTTGTATACGGGCTAACTCAATCATCTTGAAAGCCTCGATCTCAGTTGGGGTAAGAAGATTGTGATCAAGTTGAAGGATGTCTTCTACTGCCGGAACTTGGTCCTCTATAGTCTTGTAGATCCCTTCATCCTTGTTGATCTCCATAGGTTCTTCCCTCTTCAGCTCTATCTTCATTAGCCAAGCATCATTGTCACCATTGGTGGAGGAGGGGGACGACATGATGCCTGGCCATGACAACCCTGACAAAAAACAGCTCGAAACAAGAATAGAGGATATTTGCATGGTACGGTGGTCAAAACCTTCGGGAGATTATATAATGAATTTTTACCGACCAAAAGAAGTATCGTGCAAGAAAACGGAGTCCGGAGAGCACACGTGGTGCCCACGAGGCAGGGGGCGTGCCCAGGGGGGTAGGGCATGCCTCCCACCCTCGTGGAAGCCTCGTGTCCTTCCCGGACTGCTTCTTATTCTCCTATTTTTCTAAATATTCCAAAACAAAGAAATATTGCCATTAGAACTGTTTTGGAGTCGGTTTACTTACCGTACCACGTACCTATTCCTTTTCGGAGTCTGAAACGTTCTGGAAAGTGTCCCTTATGTATTCCTCCGAGGTTACAGTTTCAATAATATTAGTTTTGACATTTATAGGATTACCTGAGATATAATGTTTAATTCTTTGACCGTTCACCACCTTTGGATTTGTGCCTTCGAAGTTGTTGATTTTTATGGCACCGAAACGATGGACATCCTCGATAACGTAAGGACCTTCCCATTTAGAGAGAAGTTTGCCTACAAACATATTAAACAAGAGTTGTATAACAATACATAATCACCTACATTAAACTCACGCTTTTGTATCCTTTTGTCATGCCATCTTTTAACTTTTTCTTTAAACAGCTTGGCATTTTCATAAGGCTAGGTTCTCCATTCATCAAGTGAGCTAATGTCAAATAACCTCTTCTCACTAGCAAGTTTGAAATCATAATTGAGCTCTTTAATGGCCCAATATGCCTTATGTTCTAGTTCAAGAGGTAAGTGACATGCTTTACCATAGACCATTTTATACGGAAACATACCCATATGATTTTTATATACAGTTCTATAGGCCCATAATGCATCATCTAGTTTCTTGGACCAATTCTTTCTAGATCTATTAACAGTCTTTTGCAAAATTAATTTGAGCTCTGTGTTACTCAATTCTACTTGACCACTAGACTGTGGGTGATAAGGAGACACAATTCTATGATTAACATCATACTTAGCAAGCATTTTACGAAAGGCACCATGAATAAAGTGTGAACCACCATCAATCATTAAATATCTAGGGACTCCAAACCTCGGGAAAATAACTTCTTTAAGCATCATAATAGAGGTGTTATGATCAGCACTACTAGTCGGAATAGCTTCTACCCACTTAGTAACGTAATCAACAGCAACTAAAATATGTGTATACCCATTAGATGAAGGAAATGGTTTCATATAATCAAAGCCCCAAACATCAAATGGTTCAATAACAAGTGAATAATTCATAGGCATTTCTTGACGTCTACTAATATTACCAATTCTTTGACATTCATCACAAGACAAGACAAACTTACAGGCATCCTTGAAGGGAGTAGGCCAATAAAAACCGGATTATAATACCTTATGTGCAGTTCTATCTCCAGCATGGTGTCCTCCATAAGCCTCGGAGTGACACTTGCGTAGGATCTGTTCCTGTTCATGCTCAAGTACACAACGTTTAATAATACCATCTACTCCTTCTTTATAAAGATGTGGGTCATCCCAAAAGTAATGTCTCAAATCATAGAAGAACTTTTTCTTTTGCTGGTATGTGAAACTAGGTGGTATAAATTTAGCAACAATATAATTAGCATAATCAACATACCATGGAGCAGTACGAGAAGCATTTATGACATTTAATTGTTCATCAGGAAAGGTATCATCAATAGGTAGTGGGTCATCAAGAACATTTTCTAACCTAGACAAGTTGTCTACAATGGGGTTCTCAGCTCCCTTTCAATTAATAATATGCAAATCAAATTCTTGTAGCAAGTGAACCCATCTAATAAGTCTAGGTTTAGTATCTTTCTTTTCCATAAGATATTTAATAGCAGTATGATCAGTGTGAATAGTTACTTTAGAATCAACAATATAAGGTCTGAACTTATCACAAGCAAAAACAACTGCTAAAAATTCTTTTTCAGTAGTAGCATAATTTCTCTGGGCATTGTCCAGAGTTTTACTAGCATATTGAATAACATTTAATTTCTTATCAACTCTTTTCCCTAGAACAACACCCACAGCATAATCACTATCATCACACATAATTTCAAAGGGTAAATTCCAATCATGTTGCTGAACAATAGGTGCAGACATCGATGCCTTCTTAAATATTTCAAATGCTTCTACACAATCATCATCAAAGACAAAAGGAATATCTTTGTGTAATAGATTAGTCAAAGGCCGAGAAATTTTTGAGAAGTCCTTAATGAACCTCCAATAAAAACTGGCTTGACCGAGGAAGCTTCTTACACCTTTAATGTCCTTGGGACATGGCATCTTTTCAATAGCATCAACTTTAGCTTCATCAACTTCAATACCTCTTTCAGAAATTTTATGCCCCAAGACAATACCTTCATTAACCATAAAGTGGCATTTCTCCCAATTCAAGACAAGATTAGTTTCTTCACATCTCTGGAAAATTCGATCAAGGTTGCTTAAGCAATCATCAAAAGAGGATCCATAAACGGAGAAATCATCCACGAAAACCTCACATATATTTTCACAAAAGTCACAGAATATAGCCACCATGCATCTTTGAAAGGTAGCAGGTGCATTACATAAACCAAAAGCCATACGTCTATAAGCAAAAGTATCGAAAGGGCAAGTAAAAGTGGTCTTTGATTGATCATCAGGTGACACAGGTATTTGAGAGAAGCCAGAGTAACCATCTAGAAAGCAAAAATGTGTATGTTTGGATAATCTTTCTAGCATTTGATCAATAAAAGGCAAAGGGTAATGATCTTTTTAGTAGCCTTATTTAATTTGCGAAAATCAATTACCATCCTATAACATGTAATAATTCTTTGCGGAATCAATTCATCTTTATCATTAGGAACAACAGTAATACCTCCCTTCTTAGGGACACAATGGACATGACTTACCCACTTACTATCAGCAACGGGATAAATTATACCTGCTTCAAGGAGCTTTAATATTTCCTTTCTTACCACTTCTTTCATCTTAGGATTCAGCTGTCATTGATGATTAATAACTGGTTTGGTGTCTTCCTCCAAATTTATTAGGTGTTGACATAGAGTGGGACTAATGCCCTTAAGATCATCAAGAGTATATCCAATAGCAGCACGGTGCTTCTTCAGAGTTTTCAATAATTTCTCTTCCTCCTTCTCTTAAAGGTTAGCACTAATAATAATAGGATATATTTTCTTTTCATCAAGATAAGCATATTTAAGAGTATCAGATAATGGTTTAAGCTCAAACACGGGATCACCCTTGGGTGGAGGAGGATCCCCTAGGATTTCAATAGGAAAATTGTGTTTCAGAATAGGTCCCTGTTTAAAGAATACTTCATCTATTTCCCTTCTTTCATTCATGAACATATCATTTTCATGGTCTAGAAAATATTGTTCTAATGGATCAGTAGGAGGCACGACAATAGAAGCAAGACCAATAATTTCATCTTTACTAGGCAATTCTTTATCATGGGGTTGTCTACGAAATTTAGAAAAATTAAACTCATGAGAGATATCCCCTAAACCAACAGAAACAATATCCTTATTGCAGTCTATCTTAGCATTACCAGTATTCAAGAAGGGTCTACCAAATATAATGGGACAAAAGCTATCTTGAGGGGAACCAAGAACAAGAAAATCAGCAGGATATTTAGCCTTCCCACACAAGACTTTAACGTCTCTAACAATCCCAATTGGTGAAATAGTATCTCTATTAGCAAGCTTAATGGTAACATCAATACCTTCTATCTCAGCTGGTGCAATATCATGCATAATTTCTTTGTATAAGGAAATAGGTATTGCACTAGCACTAGCACCCATATCACACAAGCCATGATAACAATGATCTCCTATTTTAACAAAAATAACAGGCATGCCTACGACAGTTTTATGTTTATGTTTAGCATCAGGCTTAGCAATTCTAGCAGTCTCATCAGAGAAGTAAATAACATGCCCATCAATATTATCGGCCAAGAGATCTTTAACCTTAGCAACATTAGGTTCAACTTTAACTTGCTCAGGGGGTTTGTGTGTCCTAATATTACTTTTGTTGACCATAGTTGAAGCTTTAGCATGATTCTTTATTCTAACAGGGAAATGTGGTTTCTTAACATAAGCAGTAGGAACAACAGGATCATTATAAGTGATAGTCTTTTCTTCAACTTTAATATGTGCAACTACTTTTACTTCAATGGGAGGATTATATTTAAACCACTTCTCCTTGGGGAGATCAACATGAGTAGCAAAGGATTCATAGAAAGAAGCTACTATCTCAGAGTCAAGTCCATATTTAGTGCTAAATTACGGATAACATCAGTATCCATAAAAGATTTAGCACAATCAAGCTTAGGTGTTATACCTGACTCCTTACCTTCGTCGAGATCCCAATCTTCAGATTGTGTTTAATTCTCTCCAATAAATTCCATTTGTATTCAATAGTCTTCATCATAAAGGAACCAGTACAAGAAGTATCGAGCATGGAGCGATTGTTGTCAGAAAGCCGAGCATAAAAATTTTGAATAATCATTTCTCTTGAGAGCTCATGATTGGGGCATGAATATAACATTGACTTAAGCCTCCCCCAAGCTCGAGCGATGATTTCTCCTTCTCGCGGCCAATATATATATATATATATATATAATTACGATCACGATGAACAAGATGCATAGGATAAAACTTCTGATGGAATTCCAATTTCAACCGTTTGTAGTCCCATGATCCCATATCATCACATAGCCTATACCATGTCAATGCATCTCCCTTCAAAGATAAACGGAAGACCTTCTTCTTGATAACATCATCGGGCATATCTGCAAGCTTAAATAATCCACAAACTTCATCCACATAAATTAAGTGTAAGTCGGGATGCAATGTTCCATCTCCTGCAAAAGGATTAGCTAGCAGTTTCTCTATCATACCCGAAGGAATTTCGAAGTAAACATTTTCATTTTCAGTAGGTCCAGTAGGTTGAGTAGGTTGAGGAGAAACTATTTGCTCTACCGGTCGGGGTGAAAATACCCCGAACAAGCCCCTCAAAGGATTACTTTCCATAATAACAAGTGACAGTAAATTTCAGCACACTATATAAATTTTTCCTTACCAAATTCCACCTACCAAAGGCGCTTCACTCCCCGGCAATGGTGCTAGAAAAGAGTCTTGATGGCCCACAAGTATAGGGGATCTATCATAGTCCTTTCGATAAGTAAGAGTGTCGAACCCAACAAGGAGCAGAAGGAAATGATAAGCGGTTTTCAGCAAGGTATTCTCTGCAAGCACTGAAATTATCGGTAACAGATAGTTTTGTGATAAGGTAATTGGTAACGAGTAAAAAGGAAATAAAAGTAAATAAGGTGCAGCAAGATGGCCCAAGCCTTTTTTAGCAAAGGACAAGCCTTAACAAACTCTTATATGAAGGAAAGCGCTCCCGAGGACACATGGGAATTATCGTCAAGCTAGTTTTCATCATGATCATATGATTCATGTTTGGTACTTTGATAATCTGATATGTGGGTGGACCGGTGCTTGGGTACTGCCCTT
This sequence comes from Triticum monococcum, assembly GCA_034509565.1. Taxonomy (NCBI): domain Eukaryota; kingdom Viridiplantae; phylum Streptophyta; class Magnoliopsida; order Poales; family Poaceae; genus Triticum; species Triticum monococcum. The sequence goes on from CM067843.1 coordinate 107,247,831, forward strand.
ACTTGGACAAGAATCCCACTTATGATTAACCCCTATTGCAAGCATCCGCAACTACAACAGAAGTATTAAGGTAAACCTAACCATAGCATGAAACATATGGATCCAAATCAGCCCCTTACGAAGCAACGCATAAACTAGGGTTTAAGCTTCTGTCACTCTAGCAACCCATCATCTACTCATTACTTCCCAATGCCTCCCTCTAGGCCCAAACAATGGTGAAGTGTCATGTAGTCGACGTTCACATGACACCACTAGAGGGATGACAACATACATCTCATCAAAATATCGAGTGAATACCAAATTCACATGACTACTAATAGCAAGACTTCTCCCATGTCCTCAGGAACAAATGTAACTACTCACAAAGCATATTCATGTTCATAATCAGAGGGGTATTAATACGCATAATGGATCTGAACATATGATCTTCCACCAAGTGAACCAACTAGCATCAACTACAAGGAGTAATCAACACTACTAGCAACCCACATGTACCAATCTGAGGTTTGGATACAAAGATTGGATACAAGAGATGAACTAGGGTTTGAGATGATTTGGTGCTGGTGAAGATGTTGATGGAGATTGACCCCCTCCCGATGAGAGGATCGTTGGTGATGACAATGGTGATGATTTCCCCCTCCCGGAGGGAAGTTTCCCCGGCAGAACAGCTCCGCCAGAGCCCTAGATTGGTTCTGCCAAGGTTCCGCCTCATGGCGGCGGAGTCTCGTCCCGAAAGCTTGCTTATGATTTTTTCCTCGATGAAAGACTCCATATAGCAGAAGATGGGCATCGGAGGGCCACCAGGGGGCCCACGAGGCAGGGGGCGCGCCCAAGGGGGTAGGGCGTGCCCCCACCCTCGTGGCCAGGGTGTGGCCCCCCTCTGGAACTTCTTGCGCTCAGTATTTTTTATATATTCTGGAAATAGCCTCCGTGAAGTTTCAGGACTTTTGGAGCTGTGCAGAATAGGTCTCTAATATTTGCTCCTTTTCCAGCCCAGAATCCTAGCTGCCGATATTTTCCCTCTTCATGTAAACCTTGTAAAATAAGAGAGAATAGGCATAAGTATTGTGACATAATGTGTAATAACAGCCCATAATGCAATAAATATCGATATAAAAGCATGATGCAAAATGGATGTATCAGCCCTGAGAACGAGATATGTGCGGCTCCTGTCGGGATTTGTCGGCACAACGGGCAGTCTTGCTGGTCTTGTTTTAGCATTGTCGAAATGTCTTGTAACTGGGATTCCGAGTCTGATCAGGTTGTTTCGGGAGAAGGAATGTCCTTCGTTGATTGTGAGAGCTTGTGATGGGATAAGTTGGGACAACCCTACAGGGTATAAACTTTCGAGAGCCGTGCCCGCGGTTATGTGGCAGATGGGAATTTGTTAATATCCAGTTGTAGAGAACATGACACTTGACTTAATTAAAATGAATCAACCGCGTGTGTAGCCGTCATGGTCTCTTTCCCGCGGAGTTCGGGAAGTGAACACGGTCTTGTGTTATGTTTGAACGTAAGTAGTCAGGATCACTTCTTGATCACTTGTAGTTTAACGACCATTGTGTAGTTTCTCATCTTACTCTTGTACTCGTAAGTTAGCCACCATATTTTCTTATTGCTTGCTGCAGCTCCATCTCACTACCTTATCCTACCCATAAGCTTAAATAGTCTTGATCTCGCGGGTGTGAGATTGATGAGTCCTCGTGACTCACAGATACTTCCAAACAGTTGCAGGTGCCGATGATGCTAGTGCAGGTGATGCTACCGAACTCAAGTGGGAGTTCGACGAGGACCTTGGTCGTTACTATGTTTCGTTTCTCGATGATCAGTAGTGGAGCCCATTTGGGATGATCGGGGATCTAGCATTTGGGGTTATCTTCTTTTATTTTGGTTCTGTAATCGGACCTTGATTGTACTCTGGATGATGTATGTTTAACTTTTTATTTGTGTCAAGTGGTGATTGTAAGCCAACTCTTTATCCATTTCTTAGTCAATACACGGGATTGTGTGAAGATTACCCCTCTTGGGACAAAACCACGATGCGGTTATGCCTCTAAGTCGTGCCTCGACGCGTGGGAGATATAGCCGCATCGTGGGTGTTACAAGTTGGTATCAGAGCCATCCCTGACTTAGGAGCCCCCTGCTTTTTTGAATCGCTGATGTTGTTGAGTCTAGAACAAAATGTTTTGAGTCTTAGGATTATATATATCGGAGAGTAGGATTCTTTTTACTCCTCAGACCCTTCGTCGCTCTAGTGAGGCCTCCTGACGTAGAAGTTTTGACTTTCCTCTCCTCAAATTTCACGGATTTTTTTAGGATCACGTGGGTATCTTGGGATCATTCCGATAGTCTTGTGATGAGAACATTGTTCTTGGTGCCTCCTGACATTTAGGGGTTGTGGCAGTGTCTCAGGGAGTTGAGCTCCGAGGTGTTGTCGTCACAATTTTATCGTTGCAGTTCTGGAATACCTGGGTTCGCCGACATCGAAAATCTCTTTTATGTAGTTGTTAGTTGAGATAACCTCAACGCCACCCAGTACTGGGGTGGGAGTTCGGGAGTATTGCCATAACTTGTATAATGGATGCTTTTCGAAGGTTGAGGTACACGATTTCCGAAGGTTTCTTGGTTATGTGTTGACGGATGGATACAGCTGGATGTAGGGATTGTTAGTTTGGGTGAGATATTATGCTTCCCCTGTATCCCCAACACCTGATTCCATAACCAGAAAGTTTGGGGAGTTTATAGGTGGGAATTCAAGTAGCTCCTAGAATATCTTTTTGACAAATGCATGATATGGGATTGGGTAAATCTATATCATATGTTTGTTTCTGGTTTATTTTGCAAGCCAATCCTTTGTTTTGTTTTGGTTTGTGGTATTCGAGTTGCTTCAATGTAAGTGTGGATTCCATACCTTTCCTAAGCGGTGTTCTCATATTCCTATGTGAATACTAACCCTTCTTATTTATCGAGATTGTCATCCAAATTCTATTTCCATCTGGTGCGTTTCTCTTCGAGATGATCCCATCATTTTTCCCATCCGCAAGATCAATTCTAAGTTTTCTCAACGGTATCCATCCCATCTGCCCAAGTTGCCTTTGTTTTCCCGCCCTCCCACCCTTTTCTTCAAGGATTCATATTTCTTAATCATGTATCCTTTTATTTGTGAGAAGTCTCTTAAGTCTTTTCTTTCAATGTTTTACCCGATGTTTCTTATGAAGATGCTAAGGGAGCTTCAAGTTCGTCACTCTTCACTCGTTTTCTTCTCCGATGGATTCAATTCAAGCTTTGTTGATCATATCCTTTTCCTCGTTTCAAATGCTTTCTCATGTCGGTCTATCTCCTAATCTTTCACTTCTCGCTATTCATTTGTTCGGGAGTGTTGAAGATATCTTAGAAGGCTCGTTTTTTTTCATTCAAGATCCGTTCAACCTATTTCGAGGTTGTTATCTCATTCAAGCCATTTAATTCAACCGGTGCAATCTCTCTTCCAAGTGACCTTTTCAATGGTGTTTTTTGAGTGGGCCCTAACCCACAGGTCTTTTCCCAGGATATTACCTGACTCTTCTAATTCTTTCCGGAGTTATTCTCAAATCCATTTCAAAGATTGACATAAGAATGAATTATCATCACTCAAACGTCTTTCTCCTAAATCTTTCAAATTCTGGTCATCGTTGGTTCATCATTTCGATTATTCATTGTTCCGGAGTGACTCATCAATTGTCATGATGGTTCTCATCATCATTCTCGAACATTTGAAGACCGAAGAAGAGTTCCTCTTAAATCCTTACCCATTCTTCCAAAGATGCATAGTTCAAGCTTGTTGCCATCCTCTCATAATTGTTTTCGATTGTGAGAATTCTTTTCACCCATCCGGAGCATTTCAGGAGTTGTTTTAATTTTTCTTGATCATCCAAAGGCCATCAGTTCAGAAGATTTATTCATTCTAGCTTTCAGCTCTCGTTCTCCAAATCTTTCCGGTGCATCATTCAAGTATTATCTAATCAGTTCATGATCTCTTCGTTTCACTTGTATCTAAATTATCTCAAGTATCTTCGTTCATTTTCCAATTCCTCCTGGCGATGCATTCGTTTTCTTCGCTCGTTCTTTTAATCCTTACGGTGGTTCGTCCAACATTCCTCTTCCGCCGTTATCGCACCAATGCATTCGTGCTTTCCAAATCCTACCGGTGGTTTTTTCAAGACCTTCTCAAGTTTACGCTATATCTCTTCTTAATCCTTTCTACATGAATAAGTAGTATGCCAAATCCGTTGCTTGTCATCGATTTAAATTGGCGAAGGATATGCATAACGTAATTCTTATTATTGTTTCATCCAAGTGTTCTAGCTTCTTCTTTCCAGAGTTGTTTATCATGTCTTATTTCTCGGTTCGAGATGCTTCATCTTTTCTTTTCTGGAGTTCCAAGTTTTTCCCCATTACCTCATCGCGAAGATCCATCTAAATCATTGCAAGGCTCCACCTTGTGTTTTCAACTTCTCTTTCTTTTTATCATCCTTTTATTACCAGAGTTCTTCATGGAGGCTTACATGGTGGTTCGTCAAGGATTCTTTTCATTCTTCAATTGTTCTTCAAGATTTCTCTCGAAGTTAAGTTCCGCCAAGCTATACTCTTAAAAGAACATGGTGCTCAACACATGTCTTGTTTGGAGGAGTTCAAGCATTCTTCATCTTGCATTCCGAAGTGCAATTCTTTCTCTCTTATCTTTTGAGGTGGTGTTATGTCACTCTTGACAATTTCCTTCATGTCTCATGATTCACAAATTGTTAGGAATGAGATATTAAAAATCCATCTATCTCTTCATTGGAGTTATCTTGGGTTATATTTCACCTAAAGCTTTCCCTATGGATGGTTGCTATTTATGGTGCTTATAAATGACCCAAGTTCTTCATTTATCCTCCCGGTGAAATAAGTTTCCCGTCTCCTTGTTCATATCAATCAAATCTATTGTTTCCGTTAGTGGCAGAATTTCGCCTCAATTTTGAGAAGTTTTTCATAAGCCCACTACAAGCTTATTTGTTTCGTTGTTGGTTTTCCAACAACTCCGTTATAACCTTCTTGGAAGGGTTCTTTCCAAGCTCATTTGTGACGGAAGTTGGCATTTTCTTCTCCATTCTTTTTTTCCAATGACCGATCTTCTATTCTTTCTCCCGGAGGCATTGTGATGTTGCTCTCTTCACTCATCATCTCGAATTGTGAGGATCGTGTTCTTTTCGTGCTTATCCATTTAACCGGAGTGTCATGTCCTTTTTTCAAGTTCTTCCGTTTTGCCAAGTTTAGATTCTCTTTTCCACAGGAGTGTTGCCTGCATTCTTTCGTTCTAATTCCGTGCTTATTTCTTTTTCAACCGGAGTGGTTACATGTTCCTTCCTAGTCGCTGAAGCTCTTCATTCATGTCTTGCAACCTCAAGGTTTTCGCAATGTTCCCTGTTCCTCTTTTCTAACAGAGTGTTTTCAAATTTGTTCATCTTCGTTGTATTCTTTCATTCAATTTTTTCAACATCTCAAGGTTCGTGGTTTCACTCGCTTTTCCAAGAAGCAACTTAGTTTACCTCTCCTCTTCCTTTTCTGCTTCTCTCCGGTGCCTTCCTAGATCTCGGGATGAGATCCTCTTGTAGTGGTGGAGCCTTGTAACGCCCTGAGACTGACGCCCCAGACACCTTCCAGTTATTTCGTTGTCGTCGTGTGTTTTATTTTTGTTTGTTGCATTTCATCATGTCATCATGAGCATTACATCCACATGTTTTCACAGAACTCGCACCCGTTCATAGTTGCGGCATTCCCCCTTGCCTTCTTTAACCGTTCCAAGACCAACTGGGTTTTTCAGGCCCATCTTGCCTGACCGTTTGACCCTCTCTACACTTTACTCAGACCCCTCGCGCGCGTCCAAAAGTTGTCCCGAACCCGACCCGCTCTGTCGTTACCAATGGATTCGGATCATCCCTAAATCATCATCGGTTTCTCGTTGGACTCTCCTAAGCTATTTATTCTCGACCGTCCGATTAAAAATCGGAGGAACCAGATACCCCCTAAACCTACCCTACTTACCATATAAATAGAGCAACCCTAAAATCTAGGGACCTTGTCCCATCCATCCCATCCCCACGCCGCCGTCACTCTCCTTGTTTTTAGCCTCCATCTTGCCCGATCCAAATCGAACCACCAATGATCCAAAATTCCTCCCGGCCTCCACCCAATAGCCTCCGACCACCTCCCTCGTCGTGCGCACCCATCCACGAGCAGCCCAAGCCGCATCACCCAGCCGCAGCGCCTCCCTGCTTGATCGTGTGCTCGAGGCACCCAAGTTCCTCGCCCGCTGTCACTGGAGGAGCACCAAGGCATCACCTCTTCCTCCTGTTCCTTTCTCCCTCTCTCAGCTCTCTTCCCTCACCACGAGCTCCCTTGTCTCTATGCCTACAGGAGCTTCCGCCGCCGCGCCGTGGTGTCGTTCCCCTGCTTCGTCTCGTCCCGGGCCTCTACCTCGCCGGATTCGAGAACCCGCCACCCCGCCAAGTACCTCGTCGGAGCACCGCATCGCCCTCTCTTTCCCCTGCTTCAATAGAACGCGGCGCCATGCATGCCTCCTCTGCCTCGCGCTCGTGCCGCCGACCTGTAGTCGCTCTGCTTCGAGCAGAGTGGCTTCCCTCGTCCCACTCGTCTCCCAAACTAGCGCAGAACCCCGCCGCCCTCGTCTGTCCTGTGAGCCGCCGGTGAGCTTCATCCGAGATGAGCACCGTTGCCCCCTTCTTCTTCCCCTTCCCAGTGCTCCCCCGTTCCCCTCGGTCTCACCCTCCTCTCTCGCAGGGAACCGTCTTGGTCGCCGCCCGTTCATCGCCCCCGCTTTCGGATTTGGCAAGCTCCGACCTTCCTTGCCTTTCTCGCATCACCGGAGTCCTGCCAATGCCAAGTCCCGCTCGATTTCCCTGCTTCATTGACCCCGCGCCTCGCCCTGTGTCCCTGCCGTCGCTCACTGCGTTGACCAGCATGCCTCCAGATCCAGCGTGTAGCCCAGCCTCGCAGCCTGTATGCTCCCACCATCATCTGGGCGAAGGCCCACTGGGTGAGGCCACACCCCAGCGCCTCTCCTCTTGTTTTTTTACCTGTTGGGCTAGCCTGTTGATTCGGCCCAAGTCACGTTTTTTTCCGCGGAACGATTTAGTTATTATTCCAGCGTTTTACAATTTTGCAGAAAACCCCCTAAGCTTCATGCATTTAATAGCTCATGAACCGTGCATCATATTAAAATGTTTTATATATGTAAAATGCTTAGAATTTTGTCTAGTTTCATAATAGCAACTCTCATCCATGTTCAAAATGTCTAAAATGATGTTTGCATATAATTTGCTCTTATGCCATGTTAAAATGATTTATTTCATAACTAATTAACCGTAGCTCCATTTTAAATGAACTTTATATGTAAATGGGCTAGAAAAATGCATAGATTAACTTGTTGCACGTTATTTTCCTGTTTAACAACAATAAAATATGGTTTTAGGCAGAATAGTACCAACTCTGAAATTTGCACATGAGGATTTTCCGGAATTGTTGTTTGTTGTTTCCGGCCTCATTTAAATTTGCCTAAATAGTTAGTTTACTTATGCTTCACCTCTTGCCATGTTTAATAACATTTAATATTGTTGAGTACCTAACCGGGAATGAACTAAATAATCGAATGCGGTGCTTGTCAACATGCATCTTGTTACATGTTGAGCTCCACTTAACTTGTAGTGTTGTTTGTGCACTTTGCCATGCCATGCCTCATTAAATCAGACATGCATCATACTTGGTTGTGCATCATGTCAGGTTTATGCTTGTGTGTTTACCATGTTGTTTGCTCCTTTCCGGTGTTGCTTCTTCTTGTTAGTTCTGGTAACGTTGCGTTTGTGAGGATTCGTTCGACTACGTTGGTTCGTCTCCTTCTTGGACTCGTTCTTCTTCCTTGCGGGATCTCAGGCAAGATGCCCATACCCTCGATATCACTTCTACCTTTGCTTTGCTAGTTGTTCATTCTATCGCTGTGTCGCGCTACCCACCACTTGTTATATCATGCCTCCCATATTGCCATGTCAATCCTCTAACCCAACTTCCTAGCAAACCGTTGTTTGGCTATGTTACCACTTTTGCTCAGCCCCTCTTATAGCGTTGCTAGTTGCAGGTGAAGTTGAAGTTTGTTCCATGTTGGAACATGGTTATGTTGGGATATCATATTATCTCTTATTTAATTAATGCATTTATATACTTGGTAAAGGGTGGAAGGATCGGTCTTATGCCTGGTGTTTTGTTCCACTCTTGCCGCCCTAGTTTCCGTCATACCGGTGTTATGTTCCTTGCTTTTGCGTTCCAAACGCGGTTGGGGTTATGGGGCCCCCTTGACAGTTCACTTTGAATAAAACTCCTCCAGCAAGGCCCAACCTTCGTTTTACATTTGCCTAACAACCTATAACTTTCCCTTGGGTTTTCGCGAGCCTGAGGGTCATCTTTATTTTAACCCCCCAGGCCAGTGCTCCTCTGAGTGTTTGTCCAAAACAGAGCCACTTGCGGTGCCGCCCCTAGGCTACTTGGGGTATCTGCGGTTGTCGTACGTAGTGTTCATCAGGTGTGCCCTGAGAAGGAGATATGTGCATCTCCTATCGGGATTTGTCGGCACATCGGGCGGTCTTGCTGGTCTTGTTCTAGCATTGTCGAAATGTCTTGTAACCGAGATTTCGAGTCTGATTGGGTTGTTCCGGGAGAAGGAATATACTTCGTTGATCGTGAGAGCTTGTGATGGGCTAAGTTGGGACACCCCTGTAGGGTATAAACTTTCGAGAGCCGTCCCACGGTTATGTGGCAGATGGGAATTTGTTAATATCCGGTTGTAGAGAACTTGACACTTGACTTAATTAAAATGAATCAACCGCGTGTGTAGCCGTGATGGTCTCTTTCCGGCGGAGTTCGGGAAGTGAACACGGTCTTGTGTTATGTTTGAACTTAAGTAGTTTCGGGATCACTTCTTGATCACTTGTAGTTTAATGACCGTTGCGTAGTTTCTCATCTTACTCTTGTACTGTAACGCCCTCGATGCGGCTATATCTCCTACGTGTCGAAGCACGACTTAGAGGCATAACCGCATTGAAAGCAATGTCGCAAGTGAGGTAATCTTCACACAACCCATGTAATACAATAAGGGAATAGAGATACATAGTTGGCTTACAATCGCCACTTCACACAATACATGAATAAAGCATTACATCATCCAAATACAATCAAGGTCCGACTACGGAACCAAAATAAAAGAAGAACCCCAAATGCGACAAAGGTCCCCGGTCGACCCCAACTGGGCTCCACTACTGATCAACTAGAACGAAACAACACAAAGGACAAGATCTTCATCGAGCTCCTCCTGAGCTGGGTTGCGTCATCTGCACGGACTCATCGGCACCTGCAAGCTGGTTTTGGAAGTATCTGTGAGTCACAGGGACTCAGCAATCTCGCACCCTCACGATCAAGACTATTTAAGCTTATGGGTAAGGTAAAAGGTATGAGGTGGAGCTGCAGCAAGCGACTAGCATATATGGTGGCTAACATACGCAAATGAGAGCGAGAAGAGAAGGCAAAGCACGGTCGATAAAAGTATGATCAAGAAGTGATCCTGTACTACCTACGTCAAACATAACTCCAACAACCGTGTTCACTTCCCGGACTCTGCCGGAAAGAGACCATCACAGTTACACACGCGGTTGATTCATTTTAATTAAGGTCAACTTCAGGTTTTCTACAACCGGACGTTAACAAATTCCCATCTGCCCATAACCGCGGGCACGGCTTTCGAAAGTTCAAATCCCTGCAGGGGTGTCCCAACTTAGCCCATCACAAGCTCTCACGGTCAACGAAGGAATATACCTCCTCCCGAGACATTCCGATCAGACTCGGTATCCTGGTACAACAAGACATTTCGACAGGGTAAAACTAAACCAGCAACACCGCCCGAATGTGCCGACAAATCCCGATAGGAGCTGCACATATCTCGTTCTCAGGGCACACTCAGATGAGCAGTCCATACAACTAAAACCAAACCTCGAGTTTCCCCGAGGGGGCGCTACACAGGGCTCTAGTTTGGACCAACACTCATAGGAGCACTGGCCCAAGGGGGGGGGGGTAAAATAATGATGACCCTTGAGTCTGCGAAACCCAAGGGAAAAAGAGGCTAGGTGGCGAATGGTAAAACCAATGTTGGGCATTGCTGGAAGAGCTTTACTTAAGGCGAACTGTCAAGGGGTTCCCATTATAGCCCAACCGCGTAAGGGACGCAAAATCCGGGAACATAACACCGATATGACGGAAACTAGGGCGGCAAGAGTGGAACAAAACACCAGGCATAAGGCCGAGCCTTCCACCCTTTACCAAGTATATAGATGCATTAATTAAATAAGATATATAGTGATATCACAACAAGTAAACATGTTCCAACAAGGAACAACATCTCCATGTTCCAACAAGGAACAGACTTCAATCTTCACCTGCAACTAACAACGCTATAAGAGGGGCTGAGCAAAGCGGTAACATAGCCAAACAACGGTTTGCTAGGACAAGGTGGGTTAGAGGCTTGGTTCAACAATATGGGAGGCATGACAAGCAAGTGGTAGGTATCGTAGCATAGGCATATCAAAAGAGCGAGCATCTAGCAAAGCAAAGATAGTAGTGATTTCGAGGGTATGATCATCTTGCCTGAGATCCCGCAAGGAAGAAGAACGAGTCCATGAAGAAGACAAACGGATGTAGACGAACGGATCCTCACAAACGCGACGTTATCGGAACCAACCCGAAGAAGCAACACCGGAAAGAAGCAAACAATCATGGTAAACAACCATCACATAAGCATGGCACGATGCGCAAACAAGTAGGATGCGTTTCCGGTTTAAATATGCATGGCATGGCAAAGGGCACAAACAAAACTACAAGTTAAGTGGAGCTCAATATGCAACGAGTTGCATATTGACGGAACACCACATCAATTATTTAGTTCGATCTCGTTTATGTACCCAACAATATTAAATGTTGTTAAACATGGCAAGAGGGTGAAGCAAATGAAAACTACGTATCTAGGCAAGTTTAAATGAGGCCGGAACAACAACCAACAAGTCTAGAAACTCCTCATGTGCATATATTAGGTTTGGTACTGTTCTGTCCTAAACATAATTTTAGAGTTATTAAACATTCAAAGTAAGGTCACCATGTTAAACTAGGCATTTTTCCACCCCATTTACATATAAAATTTATTAAATTCCGAGTTACGGTTATTTAGTTATGAAATAAATCATTTTAACATGGCATATGAGCAAATTTAACCAAACATCAATTTAAACATTTTAAACATGGATGAAAGTGGCATATTATGAAACTACACAAAATTCTGAGCAAGTTTCATATATAACTTATTTTAATCCGATGCAAGGTTAGTGAGTTATTAAATGCATGAACCAGGGGGACTAAACTGCAAAACTGCTATCTCAGGATAAATTGGGAAATCCTAGGCGCGAAAAAAACATACGCGGGCCGAAACAAGAACAGGGGCCGAACAGGGCAGCCTGGCCCAACAGGAGAAAAAAAAACAGAGGCGAGGCGCTGGGGGTGGCTCACCCATGGGCCAGGCCCAACCGAAGAGGAGGCAGGCCGAGCGATGCCGGGGCGAGCTGGGCCTGAGGCGGAGGAGGCTGGACCGCGGGGAGGCCTGCGCATGGGCCGCAGGCGAGGCCGATTGGGCCGGCCCACGGTGGCGCAGAATGACCCGGTCGTCTCTCCCAATCCGATCGGGATCGAGGCAGGGCGGCGGTGGCGCTGGGAGGCTCCGGCGACGGGGATGGCCGGAGCCGCGGCGGGCGGCGGCGGATCTGGTAGCAGGCGGCGGTGGCGCTCCTCCTCGGGCTCGGATCGAGGCCGGAGCACTCCGGGACGGCGGCGGGGAGGCGAGGTCCGGCGAGGCGGCAGGAGAAGTCCGGCGAGCGAAGGCGGCTGCCGGCCATGGCGGTGGCGGTGCTGGTCAGTGGCAGGCGCGCGGAGGAGCGAGCGCTCGGGCGGCGGGGGTTTCTGGCCCGGGCGGGCCGGCTCTGGGCGCCGCGGGCCCGCGCGCTGGAGAGAGGCGGTGGTGACAAGTGGCGGCGCCTGAGTGGAGAATAGGGGCGGCGGAGCTGACGTGGCGCCTTCTAATTGGATGGAGTGAGGTGTCCGGCGGGGTGGACGCGTCCGGCGCGGCGAGGACGCGTCCGGATGCGCGGTGGAGGGGTGGATCTAGGGTTTCGTCCGCGAATTGATCCGAAATTTCGGGGAGGGGTGCTCTTTTATAGGTAGAGGGAGCTAGGAGAGTCCAAATGAGGTGCGGTTTTCGGCCACGCGATTGTGATCGAACGACCGAGATGATGGAGAGGGTTTTGGTGGGTTTTGGGCCAAATTGGAAGGGTGTTGGGCTGCGACACACACGAGGCCTTCTCAGTCCCTCGGTTAACCGTTGGAGTATCAAACGAAGTCCAAATGGTACGAAACTTGACAGGCGGTCTACCGGTAGTAAACCAAGGCCGCTTGGCAAGTCTCGGTCCAATCCGGAAATGTTTAATCCCCACACATGAAAGAAAGGTAGAAATGACCACCGGAGGAGAACGAAGCGCCGGAATGCAAAACAGACAACGGGGAAAAAGCTCGGATGCATGAGACGAACACGTATGCAAATGCAATGCACATGATGACATGATATGCAATGCATGACACGCAAGCAATGACAAGGCAACAACAGCGAATAACTGGAGGACACCTGGCACATCGGTCTCGGGGCGTTACATGTACTCGTAAGTTAACCACCATATTTGCTTATCGCTTGCTCCAGCTTCACCTCACTACCTTATCCCACCCATAAGCTTAAATAGTCTTGATCTCGCGGGTGTGAGATTGCTGAGTCCTCGTGACTCGCGGATACTTCCAAACAGTTGGAAGTGTGGATGATGCCAGTGCAGGTGATGCTACCAAACTCAAGTGGGAGTTCGACCAGGACCTTGGTCGTTACTATGTTTCGTTTCCCGATGATCAGTAGTGGAGCCCATTTGGGACGATCGGGGATCTAGTATATGCGGTTGTATTCTTTTATTTTGGTTCCATAGACGGACCTTGATTGTACTCCGGATGATGTATGTTTAACTTGTTATTTGTGTGAAGTGGCGATTGTAAGACAACTCTTTATCCCTTTCTTATTCAGTACATGGGATTGTGTGAACATTACCCTTTTTGCGACAAAACCACCATGCGGTTATGCCTCTAAGTCGTGCCTCGACACATGGGTGATATAGACGCATCGTGGGTGTTACAGGCGTGCCCCTCCATAGTTTACGCCTCCGGTTATATTCACGTAGTGCTTTGGCGAAGCCCTACGCGGATTACTTCACCGTCACCGTCACCACATCGTCGTGCTGCCAGTACTCTCCCTCGACACTTTGCTGGATCAAGAGTTCGAGGGACGCCATCGAGTTGAAAAAGTGCAGAACTCGGAGGTGGCGTACGTTCTGTGCTTGATCGGTCGGAACGAGAATAAGTTCGACTACATCAACTGTGTTGTCAAACGCTTCTGCTTTCAGTCTACGAGGGTAGGTGGACACTGATGAAGCTATGTACCTAGGGTAGGGTCATGGACCTGTCCAAACTGACCTACCCAAGGACACCTCCAGAAGAAATCACATTTCAATCGACTTGGCGGTGTTTCACTCGACAGACTCGAAGACACTCGACCAAGAAGCAACCACTCGACCAAGATCCAACCACCCGACGGCCAGGAGACCTAAAGTCACTCCGCACGCTAACAGTCGGTCATTAAGTAGCTTTTATGGTCATCATAGCACTTTATTAGGGGCGTTACCAGTAACGCCCGACCTTAATGTACTTAAAACCCTGCATAACTGAGGGCCGGAGGGGTCTGGCGGACTCAATATAATCCACCCCCCTCCTCAGTGTAAAGGGTTCGCACCCCTGTAATTCATACTCTCATAATCCAGTCGACCGCCTCTGGGCTCCTAGACGTAGGGCTATTACTTCCTCCGAGAAGGGCCTGAACTCGTAAACCTTGCGTTCTTACAACTTCTCCATAGCTTGTGTGCTTCTTGGGCTGTCGACCGCACTGGGGGCTCTTCAAACATATCTTCACTTGCCGTTCCCAGTCGGTCAAAAAGACCAAGTCGAGTGACGAGAGGACTCGGGTGATCCAGATGTGCGGTGGTCTGGGGATCCAGATGAGGAGCAAAAGTACTTTCCCAGCAATGATCCTTCCTGACTTGGTCCAGGGCTGGCAGTCGACTTGGTTTTACTGCAAGGATCAGCCGACCCCTGGCCAGTCGACTGGGCTTCCTCCTTTCTCCTTGGCTCGAGTGGAGAAGCCTGCTCCCCTGAAGATAGTTCCAGAAGAGAAGGCGCAAGTCAAGGAGCTGGTCGAGCGGGTCGTCCAGCTCGTCCGCGACGGAGTGACCGGGATGGATCTACTGGAGGTCTTTCTCGGTCGACGCATCCAACCCCTTCAGGCGCGCGATCATCCGATGTGGATGTATTCTGGGCTTGAAGATACCACTCGGATCCACCCGGAGGAGGTCAGTGAGGATACCTTGGAGAGCTGGTTGAGAGGAATCACTTGCAACAAAGACAACCCTCGGGGATCCAGGAGGGTGACTCCATTCGACAACTCGCGTCAGCCGGAGCAGGTATGTTTCTGTAAGTAACTTTCCGACTCTCCATGTGATGTCCCATTTGCGATCGACTGAATGTCTTTTGATTGCTATTTTTTCTGGCCCTCATTGAAATGTACTTGATGCCCAATGGAGAGCAAGGGCAAGACTTGGAAGGCGAGGCGAGTGGTGGCGACAGTGGCGAGTGGACTTCTGATGGTGAAGAGGATGGAGAAAGCGAAGACTCAAGCGACAAAGAAGAAGTCGAGTCGCCTCCTTGCAGGGAGAGGCGGTCCAAACTTGCCCAAGAACGACTGAGCGTCCGTGAAAAGGCGACTGCTCAAGCTGGTCAATCTTCAAAGCGTCCTCGGATCTCTTCACCGACCCCGACCGAGAAAGTGCCCAAGCACCCCAAAGTTGCGGAGCCGAAAATCCGGAAGGCGTTGCCGAAGATTAAGATTGACATCCCCGTCGCTTCTGCGTAAGTGTCTTCCTCTGGATACACTCGACGCTCAGCGCCGTTTGTTTTCCTTGTTTTAACCGGACGAACTTTGGAACTGCCAGCGCTGCCACTTCTAGGACCTCAGCTTACAGGGGTGATGATGAGGTGATGGAGGAAACGGCCACGTCAAAACTGGGTATGACTCCTGCCATACTGTCTTTATTTTGGTCAATTCAACTGCAACGTGTACCATTGGGTGATGTGATTTTGACGATTGAACTTTGCATAGCTCCCAACATTATTGACCTCCCTGATGATGATGAAGAGCCCGAGAGGCCTTTGACGAGGAAGAATAGGCAGGCTCTGTCAGATTTCAGGTTCCGGCAGACCCTTAAGGTTCGAACACTGCGGTGCGCGCGGAAATCACGTCCTCAACCTCTCCGTCTCACTGGGATCTAAACTACTAAAGGATCACACAAGAGACACAAGATTTATACTGGTTCGGGCCACCATTGCGGTGTAATACCCTACTCTAGTGTGTGGTGGATGGATTGCCTCTTGGGGCTGGTGATGGTGAACAATACAAGGAAGAACAGCCTCGCGAGGGCCTGTTCTTGGCTGGGGCGATGAAATACTAGGAGGAGTTCTGCCACCTCTCTCTCTCTCTACTTGCTAGTCGGACCGAACCGAGCCCTGTGTGTCTAACCTTCCAACCGATCAAACCCCCTGCTATGTGGGTAGCCGGTCCTATTTATAGGTGCCCTGGTCCTCTTCCCAAATATTGAGCGGGAAGGGAGCCAACAATGGCGGGCTAATTTGAAGGGGCCAGCGAGTACTCTTATCATGACTAAAGGTGGTCTTCGCCTGCGAAAGACTCTGTGGTGATGCCGTGCTGGGCTCCATGGTGACCTCCGTCTCGTAGTCCGCTTGGTCCTGGTCTTGTTGCACCTAAATGGCAACCTTTGCCTGATGCCTCGGTACTCCGCGGCTGCGCTTGCCCCCTTTGCACCAAAGAGGAAAGAAGGACGCTGCACGCGCTGGCACCCGCCTGGTGCCCCCGATCGTCATGGCTTGCGTCACTGGCACCTCGCGAGGTACCCTGCCTTGCTATCTCTGTCTCCTCGCGAGCCAGCCTGAGGAGGCTGCGCCCGAGGATGCGCCATGTCGTCCGCCTCGCGAGGCTTGGCCCCTCGCGAGGGTCTTGAGTCTTGTGCTTGATGAAGATGGGCCATGTTGTGCTCCCATTCGAGCGACGCCGCAAGCCGCAGGCAGGCAAGTCTGGGGACCCCCGTTCCCAGGACGCCGACAGTAGCCCCCAGGCCCGTGGCGCGCATGGGCTTGGCCGTGCCGAGAGGTGAAAGGGAAAGGGCGAAGCGTCGGGGGCCCTAACAGCCTGCGGCCTTGGGCGCCGCGTGGCGGTTGATGGGACGTGGCCGGCACTGTTCGCCCCATGGCCCCTTATTCTGCGCCTTGTCAGGCGGACTTGTGGTTGCACACAGCCGCTCCCCTCCTTGTTGCTCGGGCGTCTCCTACTCTTCCTTCCTTTGCACGCTGGCTCCCGTCTCCAATCTAATCTCAAATCTTCCCCCTCCTTCCCATCGCCATGACTCCGACGAGGAAGGAGAGAGGGGAGAAATCCACGCCTCCGTCTTGTGTGCCGCCATCGGTGGCCCCCGCCATCGGCCAGTCGACCGTACTCAACCAAGAGTGCCCGGGCAGGGACAGCTTGGCCCTGGCCTCCGTCTTCAACGAGTGCGGGAGGACGACGGCTTGGCCCGCGTCCCACTTCTCCATCAACAGGATAGCAACCGAGGTTCCATGTTTCACCGACGCCTTGTGGGCGGGTCTGGTTCCCCCCTTCTCCGATTTCTTCAATGCCATGCTCTCCCATTATCAGATCCACTTGATGAATCTAAGTCCTGAGTCCATCACCCTTCTTTCGGTCTTCGCCTTCGTTTGCCTTACTGCACCACTTCTTCTCACCGCGCCTTGTCGACCCTTCCCAGCGCTGGGCATGCGTGAGCTTTGCTGCCGAGCCTGCGACCGAGGCCTCTGGGATTGACTTCAAACTCCCCCAGCCCGCGGTTGGGTTCCGCGAGCAGTGGTTGTGCGTGGACGCAGGCGTACCCAGCCCCCTGCTATTGGAGCCGACCTCGCCCGCTGTCCCCAATTCGGGTTGGGGCCAGGAGACGCTCAAGAGCCCCCGGCTCGTCTTCATCTGGAGCCGCTTCACGCTCCTGAGGAAGCTTGGCATGACAGCGCCCAAAGTGGTGAAGGAGTTTCTGTTGTGCCGCGTCGCTCCCCTGCAGCGCCACTTTCGCCGGATGTGGGCTTTCCGTGGAAGCGAGGATAACATGAGGCTCCAGGAGGAGGACCTGGCTCCAGCGGTGTTGAAGTCGACGCTCTTGACCTTAGCCGGTGACCTCAACCCCGGCAACATCCGGCAGGGAGGGGCCCTGCTGTACCTCTGCCAGAGCAGGGCCGACTTCGTGAAGCAGATGCCTGTCTTCGATGAATGGGGGCTGCGCCCGGCCGGCCTCCAGGGACCTCGCGAGAACCCGGTGGTGGTGACTGCCCTTCCAACCAGCCATGGCGGCTCCTCCTCAAGTGGCGGAGCAGGGAGGCAGGAGGCGCCTGAGGCCGAGGGTGCCCTTGATGAGGTGGCAGCGCCGGGTGGCGCTCGCGAGGGGACAGCTCCTGATGCCCGCGCCGCTGCGGCTGAAGGTGGCAAGCAGCTGCTCCCGGCGCCTGGGGCTGAGGCCTCGGAGGCCCCAGTCGCGTCTTCTGGCGAGGCAATGGAAGGCAGGCGCCAGGCAGGCGCCCCTGACGCGGACCGCTCTGATGCCCCGCCCCTGCGGCGGGATGACCCTTGCGCTCTTCGCTTGGGCCGCTTCCGCGTGGACTTTGAGGCCCTCCGGAGGAAGAGGGAGGCCCTAGGTGATGACTTCCCTTGTCGCGCGCTGAAGCGCAGGAAGTACTTCGCCACTGACAAGTAAGTCCTCTTTCTCTCTGGCTCCTGATCCCCTTGCTGCTTCCGCTGATCCTTGTTCTGCAGGCCCCTCCCGACTGAGCTCGCGGAAGTCGCCGAGGTGCCGCCTCCCTTAGCTTCGTCCCCTCTACTGTCTTCAAGTGCTCCGAGCAGCTCCGCCCTGGTGGTAAGGGCGTCTGAAGGGGCGGACCATCCCGAGGCGCACCGTGGCCCGTCATTCCCCGTGGTCTTCCTTCGCGGGCCCTCTCGGGGAATAGCCAGCTTGCCGTGGGCTTCTCGTCTGGTCGGTGACGACGACTGGTTGAGGCGCCTCATGCGCCCCTCATCTGGAGACGGGCTGGCTCTAGGCCGGGCTCCCAGCGCGACGCGCCCGGCCATCGCGAGGGCGCCAACCCCCAGCCGCCTGCCCGGAGGGGGAACAGTGATTCGCGGCCCCCGGCGCTTGCTTGGGGCGGATGACGGTGTGGAAGATGTGCTTGAGCGCGCCCGAGAGCGCCGCGCCCGCTGCCAAGGGTTCCTTCGAAGAGCGGCCGACGCGGTGAACTTGCTTGGGGAGGAGCTCGCTGATGAAGACGCGCGCCTGGAGGCTGAGGGCCTGCGCCTGGCTGCTGGGAGGCGCGAGCTGGAGGCCGCCATCACCCTCGCGCGCCGTCAACGGGATCTTGATGACGAAGAGGCGAAGGCGTCGCTGGAGGCCTCTCGAGTGGCCCGATCCCAGGCCACCGAGGAGGCCCGGAGAGCAGACCGATGGCGAGAAGCAGTGGAGGAGCGGGCTCGCGAGCTCCTGGCCCGGTGCCACTCACTGGAGGAGCAGGCGGAGCTGCGTGAGCGGGCCCTTGCGTCGATGCAGGTGGCCTCCGGTGACCCAGCCGAGCTCCAGAGGCGCGAAGAAGCGTTGATGCTGGAAGCCGATGAATGCACTCGCGAGTACGAATGGCTGGAGACGAGGGAGCACCTAGTGACGCAGGCGGAAGACGATGTCACTGCGCGGGAAGCGCGTGTCCTGGAGGAGGTTTGCCGTCGGGTGGCGACGACGCGCCAAGGCCTCGAACAAGAGTTCGAGGGGAAGCTGGGGATGATCCGGGTCGAAGCCGAGGGCAGAACCGTAGCCCTGAGGGTCCAACGCGATGAGGCGATGCGGCTGGCCGACGCCTCCCGAGCCGCCCATGAGGTAGCGCAAAAGGAGCTGGCTGCCTCCCAGGCCGAGGTGCTCCGTCTTCGCCAGTGGATGGAAGAGGTCGAGGCCGTTGAGCATCAGAATGCCGACGAAATACGCCAACGGCGACTCCTGGAGCACGCGCATGGCCCCATGCTCACCACACTCAGGTAGAGGGCTAACGTGGCCTTAGGCAACATCTGCGAGGTGTCCATCGGCGAACCACACACGATCAATTACGCCGGTAACTTGCAGTTATTCACCGCCGTGGTGACGAAGCTGGAGGCACGGTCGGTCAGGGCCGACAGGTTGGTGGAGGAGAGGAGCCGCGCCTTGCTCAAGCGCGCCTTTTCCCGTGTCTTCAGCCATCTCTAGAACATGAATCCCCACTTCGATTTTGACACTGTCATCGCCCCAGTCTCCCAGGCCGTCCGAGATGACTTGGCGCGCTGGGTGGAGGATAACGTGGACGCCCTTGTCAGGGCCTTCGCTTCGGACGACAGCGACGTGGTCGTGGGTGCTGACGAGCACGGCGCGGCGAGCGGCCCTGATGCCGCCGGCAGCGACGCAGGCGGTGATGGCGAGCTCGGCGACTCCGGCGAAGGCTCAGGAGGTGCCTCCGGGGACGCATTGGGGGATTGGTCCGACTGAGTGCGTATCGCTCCTGTCTTTTTCACCCTGCATGAATAGAACTCAGGCTTTTGACCTGGTGGCTTGTGAGAGCATTTTGGGAGGGGAAGCCCCTCATGTAAAAACATGTGTCCATCGTATCAGTAGTAATCAAATTGCGCTCGTGCCTGACGGTGGGCTGGTTTACCTTTGCCCCACGCTGGTTCTGAGGCGGCCTGCAGGAGGGCGCGACGCCTTGGGCGCTCTCTAGTTGGGTCCTCAGGATGTGAGATCGTCGCTGGTGAAAAACTTCACGGGCGTTGGCCTTCTTCACAGGCTCTGGGCCTTCTCCTGAGCGTGAGGGCTTCACAGGCACTCGCCTGGCTTCACAGGCTCTGGGCCTTTTCCTTAGCGCGAGGGCTTCACAGGCACTCGCCTTGCTTCACGGGCTCTGGGCCTTTTCCTTAGCGCGAGGGCTTCACAGGCACTCGCCTTGCTTCACAGGCTCTGGGCCTTTTCCTTAGCGCGAGGGCTTCACAGGCTCTAGGCCTTTTCCTTAGCGCGAGGGATTCACAGGCACTCGCCTTGCTTCACAGGCTCTGGGCCTTTTCCTTAGCGCGAGGGCTTCACAGGCACTCGCATTGCTTCACAGGCTCTGGGCCTTTTTAAACAGGACAGCCTCCGTAGGCACCCGAAAATCCTCCCGAGGTGGAGTAACAGCGGCAGTCTGGGTTGCGCACGAGCCAGGCCTGATCCGACTCGCGAGGGGCTCGCGAGGGGAGGCAGCTGTGATGAAGCAGTAACCAGAACACGAGAAACGGCTCGAGCGAGAATAAGCACCCCTTCCCCGAACACACGCAAATCTCAAATTCAAATCCAACTTAAATCCAGTGGGGGAAAGCAACAGCCAAAGGGAAAGGCAACGAAAAGCAGACAAAAAGCCGCGTTCGGCACCTAATCTAGTCTTGGACGTCTTCTCACTAGCGCAGAGCTAAGTGCTATCCACTGGGCGTGGGAGGGAGCCCCAGGGCCTGAGGCCGGCACCCCTGAGACTCCGGGGCGTGTACAGCCCCACTCATTATTACGTGAGAGTGTCACGGGGCGGCAAGGTTCATAGGCACTGGGCCTTCTTCACAGGTACTGGCCTTGCTTCATATCGCCAGACGAGGGCCCCGCCTTGCGCCACACTCTAGTGCCATCAGCAACGACCGGAACCCAGGACGCCGTCCAATGGGGTAGAGCGGTCGCCAGCGGTTCCCCCGACGACCACGGGTCCTCCGCCAGGGGCAGGCCCTGAGGCTCCTCCCCAGCAGAGGGCCTACCTCCTGAGAACGCCTTGCTCCGAACGCCGCGGTGGTGATGTAGGATCTCGACCCCTCTCCTGCAGCCCCCTGCGCCCTCCTCCCGAGGGGTAGGAGACTGTGGGAGCGGGGCGGCTGCTTGCCGCGGTGACCTGCACCTCCTGCGATCCATGGTTAGCATATACCTGCCCCTGAAGAGTTAGCGGTGCCGGATAGTCGCTGCCTCCAGCGTGGCCAGCGGGCTCGTCCATGGGCTCCTGGAAGGGCTCGGCTTCTACTGCCTCGTCCCCCCAGCTTGGGCCGAGGAGCGAGCCTTGCCTGCTCTCGCGAGGGTGTCCTTGGTCCAGCATGAGGGGCATGTATTCCTTCGTCGTCATCATCCTGAACGCCACGCCATGATGCCCCGCACGCCACGCGGTCCCACTGGCCGTGCCTACCGTGGGGTGGCAGCGCGGCAGCCCCCCAGGGCCGTGGGTCGCGTCGAGTCCTTCTTCTTCGCGGGCCGGGGGCGGAGGCAGCGCCGCCGCCGGTCCGGTGCTGACAGCTTTGCTGGCGTCGGAGTAGCCTTGGAGTCCGTGGGCGTGCGCGGAGCCCCCGCGCGGGCCGCTCTCGGCTTAAGATGGGAGCTGGGTGGAGAAGGGGTGAGCCCCCGAGGCGGCGAAGCCCAGGAGCTCTGCCACTCGCTCCAGCAGCACGTCATGGCTGCCCTCCAGCAGCCTGCACCGCAGCAGCTCCCGGGCCACCATGAGCGCCGCCCTCGAGTTCGCCTGCTCCCGGCGGGTGTATGGTGTCGTTGTCGCGGCGTGATTGGAGGCCCTTGCTGCCGACCGAGCCTGTCACGGTGTAAGAGTTGCCGAAGTCTGTCCGCGTCACCCGCGGCCCGCAGCGCCCTGCGGACCGCGAGCTGCCTGGGGTGCGGGGTCGCCCGAGGCGGGCGGTTCCGCGCGTTTGGGCCACGCAGCCCATGGGTCGGGGTTGCCCTCCTGGTCGTCGGGCATGGTGATGAAGACGCGACGGGGCACGGAGTGGTGGAAGACGAACTCCGGCGCACCCCTACCTGGCGCGCCAAATGTCGGATTTCGGGTTCCGGCAGACCCTTAAGGTTCGAACACTGGGGTGCATGCAGAAATCACGTCCTCAACCTCTCCGTCTCACTGGGATCTAAACTACTAAAGGATCACACAAGAGACACAAGATTTATACTGGTTCGGGCCACCATTGCGGTGTAATACCCTACTCCAGTGTGTGGTGGATGGATTGCCTCTTGGGGCTGGTGATGGTGAACAATACAAGGAAGAACAGCCTCGCGAGGGCCTGTTCTTGGCTGGGGCGACGAACTACTAGGAGGAGTTCTGCCACCTCTCTCTCTCTCTCTACTTGCTAGTCGGACCGAACCGAGCCCTGTGTGTCTAACCTTCCAACCGATCGAACCCCCTGCTATGTGGGTAGCCGGTCCTATTTATAGGTGCCCTGGTCCTCTTCCCAAATATTGAGAGGGAAGGGAGCCAACAATGGCGGGCTAATTTGAAGGGGGACAGCAAGTACTCTTATCCTGACTAAAATTGGTCTTCGCCTACGAAAGACTCTATGGTGACGCCGTGCTGGGCTCCATGGTGACCTCCGTCTCGTAGTCCGCTTGGTCCTGGTCTTGTTGCACCAAAATGGCAACCTTTGCCTGATGTCTCGGTACTTTGCGGCTGCGCTTGCCCCCTTTGCACCAAAGAGGAAAGAAGGACGCTGCGCGCGCTGGCACCCGCCTGGTGCCCTCGATCGTCATGGCTTGCGTCACTGGCACCTCGCGAGGTACCCCGCCTTGATATCTCCGTCTCCTCGCGAGCCAGCCTGAGGAGGCTGCGCCCGAGGATGCGCCGTGTCGTCCGCCTCGTGAGGCTTGGCCCCTCGCGAGGGTCTTGAGTCTTGTGCTTGATGAAGATGGGCCATGTTGGGCCCCCATTCGAGCCATGCCGCAGGCCGCAGGCAGGCAAGTCAGGGGACCCTCCCAGGACGCCGACCGGCTCCTACAAGCGAGGTGCCACAGTCGACGCCAAGGACGGAACCAGTCGTTCAGGACACTGGCGACGCCAATCGGGGTTCTGTTACCTTTGTTGTGCCACTGTTGAGTGCCTTTCCCTCTTCAACGACTGCTCAGGCTCCCGTCGATCCACCTTCGGTTTTTGCGACCCATCATGTCCCGGAGGATGAAGCGAATGCTGCCAAGGAAGCCATACGTCAGGAGGGCATCATGATGGAGAAGATGAGTATGGTGCGGGACACCAGTCAGGCTGCCTACGACGCCAGTTCGGCCCTCCAAAGCAATGTTCAAGTTAATCGGTCACTGCTTGTTTTGTTAGGATATGTTATCTAAAGACTCTTTTCCGAAAATCTTTGCATCTGTACACCCACTGGGTGCGTTGATTGAAATTTTTGAACCGGTGGGGGCACGCTGAGTGCACCCACTGGGTGTAGTCCACGAGACTACGGTGGACTGCTGGCAGTCGACTGTCGTCGTTGTATTTTTTCGAATGTATAAACCAAACTGGTAGTGTCTCTTCCACTCGGTCTGGTTGAGTGGGATCAGAACCGGTGGGGGCACGCAAAGTGCACCCACTGGGTGTAGTCCCCGAGACTACGCTGGACTGCTGGCAGTCGACTGTAGTCTGAGTTCTACTTTCTCTCTTTCTACCTTTTTTTTTACTTCCTGGACTCGACTTCATCGGGCCGGTCGAGTGGGATCAGAACCGGTGGGGGCACGCAAAGTGCACCCACTGGGTGTAGTCCCCGAGACTATGGTGGACTACGGGCAGTCGACCGTAGTCTTAGTATTTATTGCCTTTGTTGTTTTTCGCTGTAAAATAACTTCTCCTCTTTGATTGCAAAAATCTTGTGATCTGGGAGCTCGCTTTGCTGATTTGGAGAAACAGCAGATCCAACTGAACCTTGACTTGGAGCTGGCCAAGACAGAGCTGCAAAAGGCTAAGGATGGAGCCAATGGTAAGACGAGTTTGTCGACTGGTTTGCCTTGGGATTGAGTACCCTTCTGCTCTTTCTGAATCAAGCACCATTTCTTTGCAGAAAAGCTGAGAGAAGCTCTAGCAAAGAAGGACCGGGATCTGGCTGCTGCCCGAAAGGAAGCTGACGATAGAGTCGCTCTGGCCGAACAGAAGCTGGCTTCGGTTGCCCAGTTGGAAGAAGAGAATACCAGGCTGAAGTCTGCTCTGAATGACTCCAACAAGGAGTGCTCGCGCTGGAAGAAGGCGAATCTCGTCCAGGGCGAGAAAATGGAAAGCATTGCTCGCAGGAGGGATGATCTGGAGAGCTATCTGAGAAGTCTTGCCAAGAAGTTGTTCATCAAGCTTGAAGGTGCACATTCTGTTCCGACTGATTTTTTTTTGTGTCAACTCAGTGTACGAAAATTGACTTGTCCTTGGATAGTGAATGCAGAGTTTTGCCAGAACTTTGAAGAGGAGACTGGGCGGATCAAACCAGGTTTGGATCCAATCAACTCTCCCGTGAAAGATGAAACTGCGATGAATCTACTCCGACTGGAATCTCGCATTGACGGTGTCGTGGACTACTTGGCTCAACTAAAGGTCGCCATGTCGCAGATTGACCCGGCACTTTGGCCAGAGGCCACACTCCAAAACAATCTTGAGTCTCTGATGACTCGACTTAACGGAATCCCTGACCGAGTGCAGTAGTGGAAGAAGTCTTCTGCTCGGTGTGGCGCTGATGTGGCTCTGTCTTTGGTTCGTGTCCACTGCAAGGAGGTGCAATAAGATAAGCTGGCCGCAATCAAGCTTGCCAACACCCAGAAGCACGACTTCTGAACTTTTATGGAGACTTTCATTGCTGCCGCCACTCGGATTGCCGATGGCGTCGACCTGCCAGCCCTCCTCCTGCGGAGTGAACAAACTTTTATGCCCCACCTTAAATTTGCCTCGGAATGCCTAGTGGTTTTTGTAACCGTTAAACTCTTTCAGGCTGAATGCCTGAGCACTTTGACCTGTGGTCCGGACCCTTTAGGATTTATCTGAACTCGGTTTATCGTTGAATATCTTTATGAATCCCCCGTCGAGTGGAAATAGTTCTTCTTTCGAGACAACTTTTTTGTACTTGTGGCGCGGCTCCGAAGGGGAAGGTAGCAGTCGACCTGCACCTCGTTACTGTAGAGCAGGATGAAGTGCATGTTGTATTTGTGGCGAAGCTCTCCAAGGAGGAGGTTGCCGTCGATCTGCAGCTTGTTACTGCAGAGCGGGATGTGTTTCGTACTTAGGCAAGTACTTGACCACAGCTAAGTCTTCAAACGAGAAAACTTAGGCAAGTACCGGACTGCAGCTAAGCCCTCGAGTGGGAGGACTGCTCTCCACTCGGTAGGATTTTTCAAACTTAGGTGAGTGCCTGACTGCAACTAAGTCCTCAAGCGAGCGAACTTAGGCGAGTACTGGACTGCAGCTAAGCCTCCGAGTGGGAGGGCTGCTCTCCACTCGGTAGGATTTTTTCAAACTTAGGCAAGTGCCTGACTGCAGCTAAGTCCTCAAGAGAGAGAACTTAGGCGAGTACTGGACTGCAGCTAAGCCCCCGAGTGGGCGGGCTGCTCTCCACTCGGTAGGATTTTTTCAAACTTAGGCGAGTGCCTGACTGCAACTAAGTCCTCAAGCGAGAGAACTTAGGCGAGTACTGGACTGCAGCTAAGCCCCCGAGTGGGAGGGCTGCTCTCCACTCGGTAGGATTTTTTGAAACTTAGGCGAGTGCCTGACTGTAGCTAAGTCCTCAAGCGAGAGAACTTAGGTGAGTACTGGACTGCAGCTAAGCCCCCGAGTGGGAGGGCTGCTCTCCACTCGGTAGGATTTTTTCAAACTTAGGCGAGTGCCTGACTGCAGCTAAGTCCTCAAGCGAGAGAACTTAGGCGAGTACTGGACTGCAGCTAGGCCCCCGAGTGGGAGGGCTGCTCTCCACTCGGTAGGATTTTTCAAACTTAGGCGAGTGCCTGACTACAGCTAAGTCCTCAAGCGAGAGAACTTAGGCGAATACTGGACTGCAGCTAAGCCCCCGAGTGGCAGGGCTGCTCTCCACTCGGTAGGATTTTTTGAAACTTAGGCGAGTGCCTGACTGCAGCCAAGAAAGGTGTCCACATTTGCGTTCTTGAACTCCGTTCCGTTGTCACTCCGAACCTTCTTGATCTTCACGTCAAACTGATTTTGGGCCTTCCTAGCGAAGTTTCTGAAGATCTTCTGGACCTGCGACTTGTCACTAAGAAAGAACACCCATGTAAATCTTGAAAAATCATCAACTATAACTAGACCAAAAGAATTTCCAGCGAGACTCTTGTAGGCGTTGGGACCAAATAGATCCATATGAAGTAGCTCGAGTGGCCTCCTTGTGGTCATGATGTTCTTCACGGGATGCCTTCCTCCAACCTGTTTACCTGCTTGACAAGCACTGCAAAGTCTATCCTTATCAAATATGACATCGTTGACTCCAAGGATATGATTTCCTTTAATAAGCTTGTCAAGGTTTCTCATGCCAACATGTCCTAGTCGTCTATGCCACAACCAACCTTTTGAGGATTTAGCAATAAAGCAAGTTTTAGGTTGTGCCTTTTTAGAGAAATCAACAATGTAAAGATCACCTCTACGCATACCGGTAAAGACCATTTTATGATTGTCTCGATGAAATACTAGGCAATCTACCTCAGTAAGTAGGACATTCAAACCAAAATCAGCAAGTCTAGATACTGAAAGTAAGTTGTAGCCGAGAGATTCAACGAGCATGACATTTTGAATGGAACTATCATGTGAGATGGCCACCTTACCAAGGCCAACCACTTTATCCTTTGAATTATCACCAAAGGTAACATATTTTCGAGGGCCGTCATTTTCAGCAAGCTCACGGAACATCTCTTCATCTCTGGTCATATGATCAGTACATCCACTATCAAGAACCCATTCCTTTCCTCCTGACGCATATCCCCGAAGATTTGCTGTAAGACCAAAGTGTCTCATTGCATCATCAAGATCGAAGTCACTATCATCATCATCATCATAGTACCATGTTCACCATGATCTTGTGACTCATCATTTCCTAGAGAGGGTAATTCATTAGATGAATGATCATCAAAGTGGTCACTTTTATGAATTCTTATAGCTTCGGATATAATATCACTAATGATTCCAACATCTCCTTTAGCTCGCTTGAGATTGACAAGCTCAAATAGACAATCACCAAAACTAGGATCACTAGAGTTCATCTTACTCAAGGCAATAGATTTATGGAAAATTTGATTGCTAGAGTTCATCTTATGGAGAAATTTCCATATGGTATAGGCACAATTAAGAGTAGGCAAACTAGCAATCAAATTTTTGGGCAATCCTCTAATGATAAGCTCAATAGTTCTAAGATTGCGAATCATGTCAATATCTTCATCTAGGGTAGGATGCAAGGGATCAATATGAGGTGCACAAGGGCTAGCAATATACTTGTTCAAATGATATTGGTTGAAGTTTACAAGCATCTCATTTTTCCACTCATGAAAATATTCTCCATCAAGAATAGGCACTCTATGTCTAAGACTCCCTAAAGTAGACACATCCATCTTCCTCCAATGGTGATTAAACCAAGGCAATGGAGACCAAAGCTCTGATACCACTTGTAGGACCTTGAAGTAGATGTGTCTAGAGGCAATGCTAAAGTTGCAATTTTTAAGCTTTTTCGGTTTAAGTGGAGTTTAGGCATAATTTCAACATTCACAATACATATCAAGCAAGTATGCAAAGAGTGTATAGGCAGCGGAAAGTAAAGCATGCAACTTGCAAGAATGTAAAGGGAAGGGTTTGGAGAATTCAAACGCAATTGGAGACACGGATGTTTTCCCGTGGTTCGGATAGGTGGTGCTATCCTACATCCACATTGATGGAGACTTCAACCCACGAAGGGTAACGGTTGCGCGAGTCCACGGAGGGCTCCACCCATGAAGGGTCCACGAAGAAGCAACCTTGTCTATCCCACCATGGCCATCGCCCACGAAGGACTTGCCTCACTAGCGGTAGATCTTCATGAAGTAGGCGATCTCCTTGCCCTTACAAACTCCTTGGTTCAAGTCCACAATCTTGTCGGAGGCTCCCAAGTGACACCTAGCCAATCTAGGATACACCACTCTCCAAGAAGTAACAAATGGTGTGTTGATGATGAACTCCTTGCTCTTGTGCTTCAAATGATAGTCTCCCCAACACTCAACTCTCTCCCATCGGATTTGGATTTGGTGGAAAGAAGGTTTGAGTGGAAAGCAACTTGGGGAAGGCTAGAGATCAAGATTCATATGGTAGGAATGGAATATCTTGGTCTCAACACATGAGTAGGTGATTCTCTCTCAAAACATATGAGTTGGAAGTGTGTATGTGTTCTGATAGCTCTCTCCACGAATGAAGAGGAGGTGGAGGGGTATATATAGCCTCCACACAAAATCCAACCGTTACACACAATTTACCAATCTTGGTGGGACCAAATCAACAAACTCGGTCGGACCAAAAAGGTAAACTTAGTGACCGTTAGAGATTTTCGGTGGGACCGACTGGATCAACTCGGTGAGACCGATGTGCTAGGATTAGGGTAAATCCAAAACTCGGTTTGACCGATTACTCAAACTCGGTGGGACCGATTTTGGTAATAGGCGAAACAGAGAGTTGGCCAAGCAAACTCGATGGGACCGATTGCATATCTCGGTGAAACCGAGAGTGTTGCAATAGGTAATAGAGAGTGTGCAAGCCCATCTTGGTGAGACCGAGATCCCATCGGTGAGACCGAACTGATTAGGGTTTGGCAGTGGCTTATGACATATGAAACTCGTTGGCGCCGGATAGAAATAATCGGTAGGTCCGAGTTTGGCTTTGGGTTTAGGTCATATGTGGATATGGGAAAGTAGCTGAGGATTTTGGAGCATATCATTAAGCACTTGAGCAAGAGGCTCATTAAGCAACACCTCATCCCTCCTTGATAGTATTGGCTTTTCCTAAAGACTAAGTGTGATCTTGGATCACTAAAATATAAAATGAAGAGTCTTGAGCTTTTGAGCTTGAGCCAATCCTTTGTCCTTAGCATCTTGGAGGATTCCCACATCCTTTAGTCCATGCCACTCCATTGTTGAACTTATCTGAAACATACTAGATAGAAATGTTAGTCCAACAAGAGATATGTTATCATCAATTATCAAAACCACCTAGGGAGCACTTGTGCTTTCAGTCTCCCCCTTTTTGGTAATTGATGTCAACATACATCAAAGCTTTAGATAAAGATATAAAGAACAGCAAGTAAAGCTTTGGAAGGACATGTAACAAACATAGACTCCCCCTACATGTATGCAATCATATGAATATAAAATATAGAAGCATGTGAGAGCATAATCATGACAAAGTAGGCAATGTGTTACATGTATCTTGGCCATATGCATCAGAGCAAAAGATTATTAAGGAAAATGCCTTCATGCTCATGAGTCCTTCTTGCAAACAGTATGTACATAAGCAAGAATTCCTCATACTCATGATTTTGATGCATACACTTACCTTGTAGTCTTGAGTTGGCTTAGGATGGAATGAACCTGCACAAACAAAGTTAGATAACACAGGTACCTCCACTAGCCAGAGCAAACAAGAAGCCACAAGAGAACCAAGACTGGGATGACATGTAGAGAGTGAGTACAAGGTACCACAATGGATTCAACATGTCCCCAAGAGTAAAGATACGCAATGAATTTGACTGATTTCTTTCCCTTAGGTGTCTTTCTCCCCCTGAATCTTACATGGGATATTGGGAGAAGATAGGGAACAGAAAATCAGAGCTGAAAGATACAAATGAACATGTCTTTCCCCCTAAAACGACATGTGACATCTCTCCTCTTGAACATCAAGCATCTGGGATCCTTGAGTATTTTCTCTCCCCCTGGAAATCTCTTTCTCCCCCTTAATACTTTCTCTCTTGTAGGTTTGGTCCTTGAGACTTTTTCTCTCCCTTGATGTGATCTCTCTCTCCTACAAGCTTTGATGTGATCTCTCTCTCCCCCTTTGACATCAATTTCCAAGAAGGGCTTTCTGGAATCCGTCGTATAGGTTTGGTCCTTGAGATTCAGCACAAAGCAATGGATAAAACTGGGATGCTTGTAGAGGACAAGATTCATTGAGTAGAGCTGGATCAGAAGAAATATAGAACAAGTGGCAAACTGTTTTTCCTGGTGCGAAGTCGGTGGCACCGAGTGGCAAGTTTCGGTGGTACCGAAAAGATTCGGTTGGACCGAAAATTACAAGTCGGTGAAACCGAGTTCACACATAGAAAAACACTTGTCACCTCAGCTCACTAGACATGTAGGATCTCACAAAGATTTGCAATGAATTACCTGAAGGATTTACAAGGAATTGGATGTAGAAAATGCAGAACAAAAACAACAAGAAAATAAAAGAAACTGAAGGAACTAGATGAATTTAAAAAAGAGAAAGAAAAATAAACATGCATGAGACAAATACAATAACACAAAAAGAACACAAGAGAACTTCATCTAGAGTTTGGCGGTGACGTAGTCACCTATGTTAGAGTATATTGACTTAGGAGTCAAGTGAGAACACTTGATCATAGGTCATACTCATCGTTTAAGCTCAGAATGGGGTTACCATTTTTCGTTTAAGCATCTTGATGTATTCACATCCTGTTGAGTTGCTTTGACTCATGTCTTGGAGTAAAGCTTCTCTAAGATGGAATAACATACCTTGGGTGGTGGTGTGGTTCTTGCTCATGTAGTTGAACTTGTGTGGGTGCTCAAGGTTGATGTAGCTCATCAAGAGTTGGGAGCACCACTTGGAGTTTGAGTTCATCTACCTACAAGGGTTAGTTCTTTGCAAGGAAGAGCACTTGTGTATCCAAAAGTGACAATCATGAAGCTCAACATAGAATTTGTCAAAGGATATGTTTGAATGGTTTTGTGCTTCCTTGTCTTCAACCACCATCATGTAGAGACTTGATGATGTAGAGATTGCTCAAGATGTGAGTGAGTCGCAATCTCATGGAATTAGATTCAACCAAGCACCTACATGGGTGAGACAACATGCAAGGTACAAATATATCCAAGACATAAGATAGTCATC
Source organism: Triticum monococcum (assembly GCA_034509565.1). NCBI lineage: Eukaryota > Viridiplantae > Streptophyta > Magnoliopsida > Poales > Poaceae > Triticum > Triticum monococcum. The sequence goes on from CM067843.1 coordinate 107,279,139, forward strand.
ATAAGAGATATATCATGGATTAGTCATAAGCTCATGTCTTGCATGTATCCAATGGAGTTTCTACTCCAAGTTCGAAGCATCAATGATGTTCAATTCTCCTCTCAACCTGCAAAACACTTTCTCATAAAGTGGTTTAGTAAATATATCCGCTAATTGCTTATCGGTGCGAACATGCTTAAGATCAATGTCACCCTTAGCAACATGATCTCGAATGAAATGATGATGAACTTCAATGTGCTTAGTTCGAGAATGTTGTACAGGATTATGACCAATTTTAATAGCACTTTCATTGTCACAAAGCAGTGGAACATGTTTTACATAGATCCCATAATCTTTAAGAGTTTGGGTCATCCAAAGTAATTGAGCACAACATGAACCTGCGGCAATGTATTCCGCTTCGGCGGTGGATAAGGATACCGAGTTTTGTTTCTTGGAAGACCAAGACACAAGAGATCTACCAAGAAATTGACAAGTACCCGAAGTTGACTTTCTATCAACCTTGTCTCCGGCATAATCCGAGTCGGAATAGCCAACAAGATCAAAAGAAGATCTCTTAGGATACCAAATGCCAAAGTTTGGTGTATGAATTAAGTATCTTACTATCCTTTTCACGGCCTTAAGATGACACTCTTTAGGAGCAGCTTGATATCGTGCACACATGCACACACTTAGCATAATATCGGGACGTGAAGCACATAGATATAGCGATGAACCGATCATAGAGCGATAAACCTTTTGATCAACCGGTTCACCATCTTTGGTCAAATCATTATGTCCACTAGTAGTCATGGGTGTAGACATACCTTTGCATTCTTGCATATTGAACTTCTTGAATAAGTCCTTGGTGTACTTCGTTTGAGAGACAAATGTACCTTCCTTAGTTTGCTTGATTTGCAAACCAAGAAAGAATTTGAGTTCACTCATCATAGACATCTCAAACTTCTCTGAAATTAGCTTTCCAAACTTTTCACTAAAGAGAGGGTTAGTTGAACCAAATATGATATCATCAACATAAATTTGGCATACAAATAGTTCTCCATTAACCCTTTTAGTAAAAAGTGTAGAATCAATTTTACCAATTTCAAAACCACTTGCAATAAGGAACTTGGTCAAGCATTTATACCATGCTCTAGGAGCTTGTTTAAGACCGTAAAGAGCTTTGTGAAGTTTGTAAACATGATTTGGTTTCTTAGGATTGATAAAGCCGTGAGGTTGTTTGACATAAACTTCCTCCTCTATTTCACCATTTAGAAAAGCACTTTTAATGTCCATTTGGTACAAGGTGATATTATGGTGATTAGCATAAGCAAGTAAGATGCGAATGGACTCAAGTCTAGAAACGGGAGCATATGTCTCACCATAGTCCATACCTTCGACTTGTGTGTATCCTTGGGCGACGAGACGTGCTTTATTGCGAACCACTTGTCCATCGTCATCTTGCTTGTTGCGAAACACCCATTTGGTACCAATGATGTTATGGTTGTTGTCGTGCTTCTCAACCAATGTCCAAACTTGGTTTCTCTCAAAATTGTGTAGCTCTTCATGCATAGCGTTTATCCAATCCGGATCTTCCAATGCTTCTTCGACCTTCATAGGTTCAATGCTAGAGATGAATGAATAGTTTTCACAAAAGTTAGCTAAACGAGTTTTTGAGCGAGTGATTCTCCCGGTTTGTATGTCATTGAAGATTTGCTCGATGGGATGATCTTTGGCGATTCTTGCTCGAACTCATGAGAGCTTTTGCTTGGGTCTTCTTTGAACATCTTCTTCATCTTGTTCTTCTTCTTGGCCTTCTTCATTGTTGACGTTGTCGTTCTCTTGTCGTGGTGGAGAAGGAGGTTGTTGATGTTCGTCTTGATGCACTTCTTTGTCTTCTTCATCTTGGTGTGTTCCACTTGTGGATGCTTCCGTATCAATTCTTGGTTCACCTTGTTGTGAAGTAGAGGCTTCCACTTGGACGGACGAGGTACTCTCCTTCACCTCCGTTGGACGAATTTTGCCAATAGACAAGTCTTGAATTGCTTCTGAAGGGTCTTTGTCTCCTACATCAATTGGCAATTGCTCTACTTGAGAGCCATTAGATTCATCAAACTTCACATCTACCGTCTCTTCAACCTTTCGGGTGAAATTGTTGTAGACACAGTAAGTGTGGGAGTTTGAGCCATATCCAAGTAGGAAACCTTCATGAGATTTAGGAGCAAACTTTGAACGACGATGCTTATCAAGAATGTAGCACTTTGAGCCGAATACTCGAAAGTATCCAACTTGGGGTTTGTTATCGGTGAGGAGCTCGTATGCCGTCTTGCCGAGTAGCTTGTGAAGGTACAAGCGATTTGTTGCGTGACAAGCTGTCTCAACCGCTTCTGCCCAAAAGTGCTTCGGTGTCTTGTATTCATCAAGCATTGTTCTTGCCATTTCGATGAGCGTTCGGTTCTTCTTTTCAACAACTCCATTTTGTTGAGGTGTGTACGTAGCCGAGAACTCGTGTGAAATCCCTTCTTCGTCAAGAAAGGTGTCCACATTTGCGTTCTTGAACTCCGTTCCATTGTCACTCCGAACCTTCTTGATCTTCACGCCAAACTGATTTTGGGCCTTCCTAGCGAAGTTTCTGAAGATCTTCTGGACCTGCGACTTGTCATTAAGAAAGAACACCCACGTAAATCTTGAAAAATCATCAACTATAACTAGACCAAAAGAATTTCCACCGAGACTCTTGTAGGCGTTGGGACCAAATAGATCCATATGAAGTACCTTGAGTGGCCTCCTTGTGGTCATGATGTTCTTCACGGGATGCCTTCCTCCAACCTATTTACCTGCTTGACAAGCACTGCAAAGTCTATCCTTATCAAATATGACATCGTTGACTCCAAGGATATGATTTCCTTTAATAAGCTTGTCAAGGTTTCTCATGCCAACGTGTCCTAGTCGTCTATGCCACAACCAACCTTTTGAGGATTTAGCAATAAAGCAAGTTTTAGGTTGTGCCTTTTTAGAGAAATCAACAATGTAACGATCACCTCAACGCATACCGGTAAAGACCATTTTATGATTGTCTCGACGAAATACTTGGCAATCTACCTCAGTAAATAGGACATTCAAACCAAAATCAGGAAGTCTAGATACTGAAAGTAAGTTGTAGCCGAGAGATTCAAAGAGCATGACATTTTGAATGGAACTATCATGTGAGATGGCCACTTTACCAAGGCCAACCACTTTACCCTTTGAATTATCACCAAAGGTGACATATTTTCGAGGGCCGTCATTTTCAGCAAGCTCACGGAACATCTCTTCATCTCCGGTCATATGATCAGTACATCCACTATCAAGAACCCATTCCTTTCCTCCTGACGCATATCCCCGAAGATTTGCTGTAAGACCAAAGTGTCTCATTGCATCATCAAGATCGAAGTCACTATCATCATCATCATAGTATCCATGTTCACCATGATCTTGTGACTCATCATTTCCTAGAGAGGGTAATTCATTAGATGAATGATCATCAAAGTGGTCACTTTTATGAATTCTTATAGCTTCGGATATAATATCACTAATGATTCCAACATCTCCTTTAGCTCGCTTGAGATTGACAAGCTCAAATAGACAATCACCAAAACTAGGATCACTAGAGTTCATCTTACTCAAGGCAATAGATTTATGGAGAATTTCATCCAAATTTTTCAAGGAATGGTCGGGAAATCGTTCCTCAAGAAATTTCCATATAGTATAGGCACAATCAAGAGTAGGCAAACTAGCAATCAAATTTTTGGGCAATCCTCTAATGATAAGCTCAATAGTTCTAAGATTGCGAATCATGTCAATATATTCATCTAGGGTAGGATGCAAGGGATCAATATGAGGTGCACAAGGGCTAGCAATATACTTGTTCAAATGATATTGGTTGAAGTTTACAAGCATCTCATTTTTCCACTCATGAAAATATTCTCCATCAAGAATAGGCACTCTATGTCTAAGAATCCCTAAAGTAGACACATCCATCTTCCTCCAATGGTGATTAAACCAAGGCAATGGAGACCAAAGCTCTGATACCACTTGTAGGACCTTGAAGTAGATGTGTCTAGAGGGGGTGATTAGACACTTAATGCTAAAGTTGCAATTTTTAAGCTTTTTTGGTTTAAGTGGAGTTTAGGCATAATTTCAACATTCACAATACATATCAAGCAAGTATGCAAAGAGTGTATAGGCAGCGGAAAGTAAAGCATGCAACTTGCAAGAATGTAAAGGGAAGGGTTTGGAGAATTCAAACGCAATTGGAGACATGGATGTTTTCCCGTGGTTCGGATAGGTGGTGCTATCCTACATCCACGTTGATGGAGACTTCAACCCACGAAGGGTAACGGTTGAGCGAGTCCACGGAGGGCTCCACCCACGAAGGGTCCACGAAGAAGCAACCTTGTCTATCCCACCATGGCCATCGCCCATGAAGGACTTGCCTCACTAGCGGTAGATCTTCACGAAGTAGGCGATCTCCTTGCCCTTACAAACTCCTTGGTTCAACTCCACAATCTTGTCGGAGGCTCCCAAGTGACACCTAGCCAATCTAGGAGACACCACTCTCCAAGAAGTAACAAATGGTGTGTTGATGATGAACTCCTTGCTCTTGTGCTTCAAATGATAGTCTCCCCAACACTCAACTCTCTCTCTCATCGGATTTGGATTTGGTGGAAAGAAGGTTTGAGTGGAAAGCAACTTGGGGAAGGCTAGAGATCAAGATTCATATGGTAGGAATGGAATATCTTGGTCTCAACACATGAGTAGGTGATTCTCTCTCAGAACATATGAGTTGGATGTGTGTATGTGTTCTGATAGCTCTCTCCACGAATGAAGAGGAGGTGGAGGGGTATATATAGCCTCCACACAAAATCCAACCGTTACACACAATTTACCAATCTCGATGGGACCGAATCAACAAACTCGGTCGGACCGAAAAGGTAAACTTAGTGACCGTTAGAGATTTTCGGTGGGACCGACTGGATCAACTCGGTGAGACCGATGTGCTAGGGTTAGGTTAAATCCAAAACTCGGTTTGACCGATTACTCAAACTCGGTGGGACCAATTTTGGTAATAGGCGAAACAGAGAGTTGGCCAAGCAAACTCGGTGGGACCGATTGCATATCTCGGTGAAACCGAGAGTATTGCAATAGGTAACAGAGAGTTTGCAAGCCCATCTCGGTGAGACCGAGATCCCATCGGTGAGACCGAACTGATTAGGGTTTGGCAGTGGCTTATGACATATGAAACTCGGTGGCGCCGGATAGAAATAATCGGTAGGTCCGAGTTTGGCTTTGGGTTTAGGTCATATGTGGATATGGGAAAGTAGTTGAGGATTTTGGAGCATAGCATTAAGCACTTGAGCAAGAGGCTCATTAAGCAACACCTCATCCCTCCTTGATAGTATTGGCTTTTCCTAAAGACTCAATGTGATCTTGGATCACTAAAATATAAAATGAAGAGTCTTGAGCTTTTGAGCTTGAGCGAATCCTTTGTCCTTAGCATCTTGGAGGACTTCCCACGTCCTTTAGTCCATGCCACTCCATTGTTGAACTTATCTGAAACATACTAGATAGAAATGTTAGTCCAACAAGAGATATGTTGTCATCAATTATCAAAACCACCTAGGGAGCACTTATGCTTTCAATAGGCTTGGCTTCAATCCATTTGGTGAACTTGTCGATTGCTACCAGCACATGAGTGAAGCCGCTCCTGCCTGTTCTCAATGGTCCAACGATGTCCAGCCCCCAAACAGCGAAGGGCCAGACGAGTGGAATGGTTTTCAGGGCTGACGCGGGCTTGTGCGGCATATTGGAGTAATACTGACATCCTTCACATTTGTCGACTATCTCTTTTGCCATCTCATTGGCTCTTGGCCAGTAGAACCCCGCTCGGTATGCTTTAGCCACAATGGTCTGAGAGGACGCATGATGACCACGGGTCCCCGAGTGGATATCATTAAGGATCATCTGACCTTCTTCTAGTGTAATACACTTCTGGCCGACCCCAGTCGCGCTTTCTCTATATAACTGTCGCTTTATGACTGTAAAGGCCTTGGATCGACGGACGATCTGTCGAGCCTCTTCTTCGTCTTCTGGGAGTTCTTTCCTTAGGATGTAAGTGATGTATGGTTCTGTCCAGACGGGAGTGATAACCAAGACTTCCATGATCAGGTCGACCACAGCTGGAACTTCAACTTCAGTCGGATCCGTGGTGCTTTTTGGCTGCGGGGCCTCTTCAGTGAAGGGATCCTCCTGGACTGATGGTGTGTGGATGTGTTCCAAAAACACATTGCTGGGAATGGCTTCTCTTTTGGAACCTATTTTTGCCAGATCATCAGCTGCTTGGTTTTTCAGTCGGGGTATGTGATGAAGCTCTAACCCCTCTAATTTCTTCTCCAGCTTTCTCACTCCATTGCAATAACCAGTCATGGCTGGACTTCTGACGTCCCATTCCTTCATCACTTGATTAACCACCAAATCTGAGTCGCCATAGACCATGAGGCGACGGACGCCGAGTGAAATGGCCATGCGCAACCCATATAAAAGTGCTTCGTATTCTGCCTCGTTGTTAGAGGAATCAAAGTGGATTTGAAGAACATATCTGAGTTTATCTCCTTTGGGGGAGACCAACACCACTCCGGCGCTGGAACCATTTAGCATCTTGGAACTGTCGAAGAACATGGTCCAATGCTCCGAGTGAACCTGATTCGGCAGTTGCTGTTCAATCCACTCGGTGACGAAATCCGCGATTGCCTGGGACTTGATAGCTTTCTTTGCCTCAAACTTGATATCTAGAGGAAGGAGTTCAATCGCCCATTTTGCCACTCGACCAGTTGCGTCCCTGTTATGCAAGATCTCTGACAACAGAGCGTCGCTGACAACTGTAATGGAATGATCAGAGAAGTAGTGGGCAACTTTCTTTGTGGTCATATAAATCCCATATACGAGCTTCTGATAATGACGATATCTTTGCTTCGATGGGGTCAAGACTTCAGAACTATAATACACTGGGCACTGAACTTTGAAGGTTTTCCCTTCTTCTTCCCGCTTGACCGTAAGTACCGTACTAACGACTTGTCCTGTGGCTGCAATGTAAAGCAGCAAAGGCTCCTTGCTGATTGGGGCAGCAAGCACCAGCTGGGTGGAGAGCAGAGCTTTGAGCTCTGTGAACGCTGCGTCAGCTTCAGGAGTCCACTCGAACTTGTCAGACTTCTTCATCAATCGGTAAAGAGGCAATGCCTTTTCACCGAGACGAGATATGAATTGACTTAGGGCAGCCAAGCAACCAGTAAGCTTCTGAACATCGTGCACTCGCACAGGACTTTTCATTCGGAGTATAGTACCGACTTTTTCTAGATTGGTGTCGATTCCCCGTTCGGAAACGAGAAAACCGAGTAACTTTCCGCCAGGAACCCCGAATGTGCATTTTGATGGATTAAGCTTGATATCAAACCTTCTGAGGTTGGCAAAGGTTTCAGCAAGGTCAGTCAGTAGGTCGGAACCCTTCCTTGACTTGACCACAATATCATCCATGTACGCCTCCACATTCCGACAGATTTGGGTGAGCAAACACTTCTGAATCATCCTCATGAATGTGGCTCCGGCATTCTTGAGGCCGAATGGCATGGTAACATAACAGAAGCACCCGAATGGAGTGATGAAAGCTGTTTTGATCTCATCAGGCCCATACAGACGGATCTGATGGTACCCGGAATAGGCGTCTAAAAAAGACAGTCGCTCACATCCCGCAGTCGAGTCGACTATCTGGTCGATGCGGGGGAGAGGAAAATGATCTTTCGGGCAGGCCCAATTGATATGTTTAAAGTCAATGCACATGCGAAGTGACTTGTCCTTCTTGGGGACCATGACAACATTGGCAAGCCACTCGGAGTGGTAGATTTCTTGGATGAACTCTGCCGCTAAGAGCTGAGCCACCTCTTCGCCAATGGCCTTTCTCTTCTGGACGGCGGACCATCGGACATGTTCCTTGACAGGTTTTACTTTTGAGTCGACTCTTAGGCGGTGCTCAGCCAGCTCCCTGGGAACACCCGGCATGTCAGATGGCTTCCATGCGAAAATGTCCTAGTTCTCACGGAGGAACTGGATGAGCGCTTCTTCCTATTTGGAGTCGAGTGTTGTCGAGATATGAGTTGGAGCAGCGCTGGGGTCGGTCGGGTGGATGTGAGCTGTCTTCGTATCGCCAGTCGACTGAAAAGCTGACTCTGTAGCGGGCTTCTTGGCTCGCAACAAATCACTCGGGTCTACAGCCTTCTGGTATTCCTGCAACTCCACCACTGCCATCTGAGCATCAGTGATCTTCGAACCTTTCTGAAAACATTCTTCCGCTTTCTTCCGATTGCCCGTAATAGCGATCACACCTTTGGGGCCAGGCATCTTCAATTTGATGTACACGTAACATGGTCGGGCCATGAAGCGTGCATAAGCCGACCTCCCCAAAATAGCGTGGTAGGCACTCTGGAAGTCTACAACTTCGAATGTCAACTTTTCTTTGCGGTAATTTTTGGAATCACCGAAAACCACATCAAGAGCAATCTGGCCGAGTGATTCAGCCTTCTTCCCAGGAATGACTCCATGGAAACTCATGTTGCTGGCACTAAGTCTGGACATCGGAATGCCCATCCCTTTCAATGTCTCAGCATACAATATGTTCAAACCACTGCCACCATCCATCAGGACTTTGGTCAGTCGAGTGCCTTCAACAACTGGGTCAACCACCAAAGCTTGCCTCCCAGGGGTGGCAATGTGCGTTGGGTGGTCGGACTGGTCGAATGTTTTGGCAGTCTGAGACCATTTCAGGTAACTAGGTGTCGCCGGAGCGACCATATTCACCTCTCGGTTAATAACTTTCAGTCGACTTTTGCTTTCAACATCGGCAAAAATCATTAGAGTGGAATTGACCTGAGGGTATCCGTCGTCATTGTCTTCTTTGTCCTCGACCTTGTCCGACTCCTTTTCCTTACCTTTGGGCTGCTTGCCCTGGAACTGCTGGATCAAGAGTCGACACTGTCGAGTGGTATGTTTCGGGTAAATGAAATTACCCTCTTCATCTTTCTTTGTGTGGACGAGACATGGTAAGTCCAACACATCATTTCCGTCCTGGTCTTTAACCTTTTTGGGGTTCCAAGGTCCTTTATGTTTCCCTTTAAACTTTCCTTGGGTTAAAGCCAAGGCTTCCCCGGGAGCCGCTGGCTCGGCTTTCCGCTTCTGTTTCCGATTGGAATTTCCTCCGGTTTCTTGGGCGACTGACTTGAGCTTGCCACTCCTGAGTCGATCCTCATCTTCACCATTAGCGTACTTGGTGGCAATCTCCATCATCCGATTCAGGGACATATCTCCGATTCGACCGAATTGAAAATTTAGTTCTCTGCACTTGACGCCTTCCTTGAAGGCACAAACTGCTTGGTGGTCAGGCACATTCTCCACCGAGTGATGTAACGTGATCCACCTCTGGATGTAATCCCTCAAAGTTTCATTTGGCTTCTGCACGCAAGACCGCAGTTCTGCCTGCCCTGCCGGTCGCTTGCATGTGCCTTCTAATGTGGTGACGAACACTCGGGAGAGATCTTCCCAAGTGTGAATGCTGCTAGGCGCTAACTGGTTCAGCCACGCTCTCGCCGAGCCGAGTTGCGACCTTTTCCGACCCGAATCATCATGGTTTTCGGCGGAGTTTTGGTGGAGGGCCGCGATATCCGTCTCGGTGCGCTCACGTTCATCGTCGATGACTCTGCTTGGCTCCAGGAGGCTCCGCTCAACATGGACGCACTCCCTGTTCGCGGGGCAACACACTTTAGCACGTGCGTCCGCGGCATTCTCCTGCGGCAACCGTCGACCCCATATCGGTCGGCTCCTGTGTTGTCCTTCCTCCCCGTCTCCCGTCGGCACAAGCGCTCCGGCCGGTCGAGACTTCAGTGGTGGGGGAGACACGCGGTGGCACGTCAGTTGGCCACCCCTCAAGTCGCGGCGATCGATCCCGATGAATCCCTCTACGGCCTATTTGACCTATTGACTGGCTCCGCAGAGACCGCATCCGAGTGCGACAGCAACGATCTGGTGGCGGAGGTTCTGATGGTCGATGGACCGCCCAGTCCTCCCGGTTTTCCCCGCACCGACGGAGGCGCGGGTGGAGGCGACCTGTCGGGTCCCCATGAGGAGTATCTTCCCGAGCCTCTCACGTCGCTGCTGAGAGAAGAACTTCGCCGCCGGAACATGGATGCACTGCACACTCCTATCGTTGGAGAAACCCCCGAGGCTCGCGCCTTGGAAGATGCGCGCCTGGCAAACTTGGCCGAGCGCACTCGACTGGAGAACCTCCAGCGAGCACTCGACGAGCGTGCGCGACAACGGGTTCCCGAATCCAGTCCGCGTCAGCTCTTCCCGCCCCCGCATGTATATCGAACTCTGATTCAGAATTTAGCAGCTGCGGCCCATATAGCGGATTCGATTCAACCTTCCCAGTCGGAGGCTGGCAGAGGCTTGCTGCAGATCAGAGCATTACTCCGGGCAGCAGGAGACCAGAATTCCGCTATTTCTCAGTCGCGGAACAGGATTCACAGCAGATCCGTTACCGCGGACATAGTCCAGCCGGCTCACAGCCTAAGATCGCCCCCGAGGCGTGAGGGACGTGGATACCGGCGTGACCAGTATGGGAACCATGAGCAGTATGATCACCGAGTCGATCATGACAGGTGACGTCGAGTGCCCACGCCTCCCCCGAGGAGCGGGTCGTATGTGCCTCGCCAGCAGGATGACAGGCGCCCTCATAGTGGTGGGCGAAGGATTCCAGTCGACCCTAGAGGGCCAGGCTTTGATGCGAGATCCATTCTCGTTGAAGGTTTGGTCGGCGGGAACAGGGCTCACCGAGAAGGTCACGACAGAGATGCACCTACCAGCAGCAGAGTACATGTTTCAGGGCCAGAGTGCTTTAGTAGAGCCATCAGGGCCGCTGCGATTCCTCCCAACTTCAGGTTGGCGACTGGAGTCAGTAAGTTCACTGGCGAGTCCAAGCCCGATACTTGGCTTGAGGACTACCGAGTGGCCGTCCAGATTGGCGGCGGCAATGATGAAGTGGCCATGAAGCACCTGACTCTCATGTTGGAGGGCTCGGCCAGAGCGTGGCTGAACCAGTTAGCGCCTAGCAGCATTTACACTTGGGAAGATCTCTCCCAAGTGTTCGTCACCACATTTGAAGGCACATGCAAGCGACCGGCAGGGCTGACGAAACTGCAGTCTTGCGTGCAGAAGCCGAATGAAACTTTGAGGGATTACATCCAGAGGTGAATCACGTTACATCACTTGGTGGAGAATGTGCCTGACCACCAAGAAGTTTGTGACTTCAAGGAAGGCGTCAAGTACAGAGAACTGAATTTGAAATTCGGTCGAACCGGAGATATGTCCCTGAATCGGATGATGGAGATTGCCACCAAGTACGCTAATGGTGAAGATGAGGATCGACTTAGGAGTGGCAAGCTCAAGTCGAGTCCCACCGCCCAGCCACGGGGATCGCTCAATGCAGCTACTCACTAGTTCTGAGATATTTATCCTCACGGCCTAATTCTCAAAGGACTGAAACCCCGATTGATGCGCGATCTCAAGCACGCAGCAGGTGCATGGGTCGACGAGCTTCCATCAGTCCTTTGGGGATTAAGAACAACCCCGAATCGATCGACCGGAAGAACCCCATTCTTTCTGGTCTACGGAGCCGAGGTAGTCTTACCGAGTGACCTGCTTCACAAGGCTCCCCGAGTCGAGGTCTACTCTGAAGATGAAGCAGAACAAGCCCGACAGGACGCAGTCGACCTCCTAGAAGAAGAAAGAGAAATGGCCTTGATTCGATCGACCATCTATCAGCAAGACTTGCGTCAATTCCATGCCAGAAACATGAAGAGCCGAGCCTTCCAAGAAGGAGACTTAGTCCTCCGAGTGGATCAGCAGAAACCAAACAAGCTCGCTCCTACTTGGGAAGGCCCCTTCATAGTCACCAGAGTCCTCCACAATGGAGCATACCACCTCTACAATGTCGATCGCCAGATTGATGAGCCACGAGCCTGGAATGCGGAGCTACTCTGCCCCTTTTATACTTGAGTTATCATTCAGATAAGATGTAATAGGAAAAAACTCCTGTAGTTTATTTATCAAAGACAAGAGCATTATAATTTTCCCAGTGATTATTATTGTTTTTGTTTACATAAGAAATCCCCAAGTGGGTGGCTTAGCTGCGAATCCGCTTCGCCTAAGTTTATAAAAACGATTTCCTACCGAGTGGCGAGCCAGCCTCCCACTCAGAGTCTTAGCTGCGAATCCTTTTCGCCTAAGTTTGAAAAAAAATCCTACCGAGTGGAGAGCAGCCCTCCCACTCAAGGGCTTAGCTGCAGTCCAGTACTCGCCTAAGTTCTCTCGCTTGAGGACTTAGCTGCAGTTAGGCACTCGCCTAAGTTTGAAAAAATCCTACCGAGTGGAGAGTAGCCCTCCCACTCGCGGGCTTAGCTGCAGTCCAGTACTTGCCTAAATTCTCTCGCTTGAGGACTTAGCTGCAGTCAGGCAATCGCCTAAGTTTGAAAAAATCCTACCTAGTGGAGAGTAGCCCTCCCACTCGGGGGGCTTAGCTGCAGCCCAGTACTCACCTAAGTTCTCTCGCTTGAGGACTTAGCTGCAGTCAGGCACTCGCCTAAGTTTCAAAAAATCCTACCGAGTGGAGAGCAGCCCTCCCACTCGGGGGCTTAGTTGCAGTCCAGTACTCGCCTAAGTTCTCTCTCTTGAGGACTTAGCTGCAGTCAGGCACTCGCCTAAGTTTGAAAAAATCCTACCGAGTGGAGAGCATCCCTCCCACTCGGGGGCTTAGCTGCAGTCCAGTACTCGCCTAAGTTCTCTCTCTTGAGGACTCGGCTGCAGTCAGGCACTCGCCTAAGTTTGAAGAACAAAAAATCCTACCGAGTGGAGAGCAGCCCTCCCACTCGAAGGCTTAGCTGCAGTCCAGTACTCGCCTAAGTTCTCTCGCTTGAGGACTTAGCTGCAGTCTGGCACTCGCCTAAGTTTGAAAAATCCTACCGAGTGGAGAGCAGTCCTCCCACTTGGGGGCTTAACTGCAGTCCGGTACTTGCCTAAGTTTTCTTGTTTGAAGACTTAGCTGCGGTCAGGTACTCGACTAAGTACGAAATACATCCCGCTCTGAAGTAACAAGCTGCAGATCGACGGCCACCTCCTCCTTGGAGAGCCTCGCCACAAATACAACGTGCACTCCACCTGCTCTGCAGTAACGAGGTGCAGGTCGACTGCTACCTTCCCCTTCGGAGCCGCGCCACAAGTGCAAAAAAGTTGTCTCGAAAGAAGAACTATTTCCACTCGACGGGGGATTCATAAAGATATTCAACGATAAACCGAGTTCAGATAAATCCTAAAGGGTCCGGACCACAGGTCAAAGTGCTCAGGCATTCAGCCCGAAAGAGTTTAACGGTTACAAAAACCACTCGGCATTCCGAGGCAAATTTAAGGTGGGGCATAAAAGTTTGTTCACTCCACAGGAGGAGGGCTGGCAGGCTCGACGAACTCGACCAAGTCGACGCCATCGGCAATCCGAATGGCGGCAGCAATGAAAGTCTCCATAAAAGTTCGGAAGTCGTGCTTCTGGGTGTTGGCGACCTTGATTGCGGCCAGCTTATGTTGTCGCACCTCCTTGCAGTGGACACGAACCAAAGACAGAGCCACATCAGCGCCACACCAAGCAGAAGACTTCGTCCACTCCTGCACTCGGTCAGGGATTCCGTTAAGTCGAGTCATCAGAGACTCAAGATCGTTTTGGAGTGTAGCCTCTGGCCAAAGTGTCGGGTCAATCCGTGACATGGCGACCTTCAGTCGAGCCAAGTAGTCCACGGCACCATCGATGCAAGATTCCAGTCGGAGCAGATTCATCGCAGTTTCATCTTTCACGGGAGAGTTGATTGGATCCAAACCTGGTTCGATCCTCCTAGTCTCCTCTTCAAAGTTCTGGCAAAACTCTGCATTCACGATCCAAGGATAAGTCAATTTTCGTACACTGAGTCGACAAAAAAAATCAGTCGGAACAGAATGTGCACCTTCAAGCTTGACGAACAACTTCTTGGCAAGACTTCTCAGATAGCTCTCCAGATCATCCCTCCTGCGAGCAATGCTTTCCATTTTCTCGCCCTGGACGAGATTCGCCTTCTTCCAGCATGAGCACTCCTTGTTGGAGTCATTCGGAGCAGACTTCAGCCTGGTATTCTCTTCTTCCAACTGGCCGACCGAAGCCAGCTTCTGTTCGGCCAGAGCGACTCTGTCGTCAGCTTCCTTTTGGGCAGCAGCCAGATCCCGGCCCTTCTTTGCCAGAGCTTCTCTCAGCTTTTCTGCAAAGAAATGGTGCTTGATTCAGAAAGAGCAGAAGGGTACTCAAGCCCAAGGCAAACCAGTCGACAAACTCGTCCTACCATTGGGTCCATCCTTAGCCTTTTGCAGCTCTGTCTTGGCCGGCTCCAAGTCAAGGTTCAGTTGGATCTGCTGCTTCTCCAAATCAGCAAAGCGAGCTCCCAGATCACAAGATTTCTGCAATCAAAGAGCTGAAGTTATTTTACAACGAAAAACAACAAAGGCAATAAATACTAAGACTACGGTCGACTGCCAGCAGTCCACCATAGTCTCGGGGACTACACCCAGTGGGTGCACTTTGCATGCCCCCACCGGTTCTGACCCCACTCGACCGGCCCGCCGAAGTCGAGTCCAAGGAGTAAAAAAAGGCAGAAAGAGAGAAAGTAGAACTCAGACTACAGTCGACTGCCAGCAGTCCACCATAGTCTCGGGGACTACACCCAGTGGGTGCACATTGCGTGCCCCCACCGGTTCTGATCCCACTCAACCAGACCGAGTGGAAGAGACAAACTACCAGTTTGGTTTATACATTCGAAAAATACAAGGACTACAGTCGACTGCCAGCAGTCCACCGTAGTCTCGAGGACTACACCTAGTGCGTGCACTCAGCGTGCCCCCACCGGTTCAAAAATTTCAATCGACACACCCAGTGGGTGTACGGATGCAAAGATTTTCGGAAAAGAGTCTTCAGATAACATATCCTAACAAAACAAGAAGTGACCAATTAACCTGAACATTGCTTTCGAGGGCTGAGCTGGCGTCGTAGGCAGCCTGACTGGCGTCCCGCACCATCCTCATCTTCTCCATCATGATGCCCGCCTAACGTATGGCTTCCTTGGCAGCATTCGCTTTGTCCTCCGGGACATGATGGGTCGCAAAACTGAAGGTGGGTCGACGGGCACCTGAGCAATCGACGAAGAGGGCAAGGCACTCGACAGTGGCACAGCAAAGGTAACAGAACCCCGATTGGCGTCGCCAGTGTCCCGAACGACTGGTTCCGTCCCTGGCGTCGACTGTGGCGCCTTGTGATGAAGCTATGTACCTAGGGTAGGGGCACGGACCCGTCCTAAAGAGCCCTACCCTAGGACATCCCTAGAAGAAGTCACCTTTCAATCAACTTGAAGGTATTCCACTCGACGGGTTCAAGACACTCGACCAAGAAGCTATCACTCGACCATGAAGTCAATCACTCGACTGCCAGAAGACATGGAGTCACTCCGCATGCAAACGGTCGGCTATTAAGAAGTCTTTATGGTCATTATAGCACTTTATTAGGGGCGTTACCAGTAACGCCCACCTTAAATGTACCTTAAACCTTGCATTACTGAGGGCAGGAGAGGGCCAGCGAACTCTATATAAGCCACCCCCCTCCTCAGTATGAAGGGTTCGCACCCTTGTCATCTACACACGCATAATCCAATCGACCGCCTCCGGGCACCGAGACGTAGGGCTGTTACTTCCTCCGAGAAGGGCCTGAACTTGTAAACCTTGCGTGCTTACAACTTCCCAATAGCTAAGGTCTAGCCTCTTCATACACACCCCCCTACCTCACTGTCAGACTTAGAACCACGACAGTTGGCGCCCACCGTGGGGCATTAGTCTTAGCGCCTAATTGGAGAAGTTGCGAATTTTCCGATCCATTTGATCATGTTTTCCTGCGGAGCTTTGGCAGAGGGCCGCGAGATCCGTCTCGGCGCGCTCACCTTCATCGCCGACGACTCCGCCTGGCTCCAGGAGGCGCCGCTCGACATTGACGCGCTCCCCGTCCGCGGTGCGACGCACTTCCGCGCGTGCGTTCGTGGCGTCCTCCTGCGGCAGCCGTCGACCCCATATCGGTCGACTCCCGTGTCATCTTCCCGCCCCGTCTCCCACCAGCGCAAGCGCTCAGGTCGGTCGAGACTCCAGCGGTGGGTGAGGCACACCGTGGCCCACCAGTCGGCGGCCCCACAAGTCGCGGCAATCGAGCCCGACGAATCCCTCTACGGCTTGTTCGATCTGTCGACTGGCTCCGCGGAGACCGCATCCGAGTGCGATAGCAGCGACCCTTTGGCCGAGGTTCTGGCGGTCGAGGGGACACATAGTCCTCCCGGATTCCATCGCGCTGATGGTGGTGCGGATAGAGGCGATCCGTCGCATCCCCATGACGAATACCTCCCCGAACCTCTTACGTCATTGCAGCGAGAGGAGCTTCGCCGCCGGAACATGGACGCGCTCCACACTCCTATTGTTGGAGAAACCCCCAAGGCCCGGGCCTTGGAGGACGCGCTCTTGGCTAATCTGGCCGAGTGCACTCGACTGGAAAATCTACAGCGAGCACTCGACGAGCAAGCACGTCAGCGGGCTCCCGAGTCCAGTCGACGACAGCAAGCTCCCGAATCCAGTCGACGTCAGCAAGCTCCCGAATCCAGTCGACGTCAGCTCTTCCCACCGCCGCAGGTATACCAAACTCCAGTTCAGAATTTAGCTGCCGCGGCCCGCATAGTAGAGTCAATCCAGCCCTCCCAGTCGGAGGCTGGCAGAGGATTGTTGCAGATTAGAGCATTGCTCCGAGCGGCGGGAAATCAGAATTCCGCCATCTCTCAGTCGCGGGACAGGATCCACAGTCGATCCGTTGCAACAGAAACAGTTCAGTCGGCTCACAGCCCGAGATCGCCCCCGAGGCGTGAGGGACGTGGGGACCGGCACGATCAGTACAGGAGGAATGAGCATTATGATCACCGACCCGACCGTGATGATAGACGTCGAGTGCCATCCCCTCCCCCGAGGAGTGGGTCATATGCACCTCGACATCGAGATGGCAGGCACCCCCATAATGTTGGGTAGAGGATCCCAGTCGACCCCAGGGACCCAGGCTTTGACGCGAGATCCATCCTTGTTCAAGGTTTGGTGGACAGGAACAGGGCTCATCGAGAGGGCCACAACAGAGATACGCCCACCGGCAGCAGAGCGCATGCTTCGGGGCCTGAATGTTTCAGTCGAACCGTCAGGGCCGCTGTGATCCCTCCCAACTTCAGGCTGGCGACTGGAGTCAGCAAGTTCACCGGTGAATCCAAGCCCGACACATGGCTCGAAGATTACCGAGTGGCTGTGCAGATTGGCGGCAGCAATGATGAGGTGGCCATGAAGCATTTACCTCTCATGTTGGAAGGCTCAGCCAGGGCATGGCTGAATCAGTTGGCACCCAGCAGCATTTACACTTGGGAGGACCTCGCCCGAGTGTTTATCACAACCTTCGAAGGAACGTGCAAGCGCCCTGCAGGCCTTACAGAGTTGCGGTCTTGCGTGCAGAAGCCGAATGAAACACTGAGAGAATACATCCAGAGGTGGATCACACTGCACCACTCGGTCGAGAACGTGCCAGACCATCAAGCAGTTTGCGCTTTCAAGGAAGGCGTCAAATACAGAGAGTTGAATCTGAAGTTTGGTCGAACTGGAGAGATGTCCCTGAATCGGATGATGGAGATTGCCACCAAGTACGCTAATGGTGAAGACGAGGACCGACTCCGAAGTGGCAAACTCAAATTAGTCGCCCAAGAAACCGGAGGAAACTCCAGTCGGAAGCAGAAGCGGAAGGCCGAGCCAGCCGCCCCTGGGGAGGCCCTGGCTGTGGCCCAGGGAAACTTCAAGGGGAAACCCAAGGGCACCTGGAAGCCCAAGAAAGTTAAGGATCAGGATGGGAATGATGTTTTGGACCTACCATGTCACATCCACACCAAGAAAGATGAAGAGGGAAATTTTATTTTCCCAAAGCATACCACTCGACAGTGCCGGCTCCTGATCCAGCAGTTTCAGGGCAAGCAGCCCAAGGATAAGGAAAAGGAACAAGACAGAGTTGAGGACAAGGATGATAGTGACGATGGATACCCCCAAGTCAATTCCACCTTGATGATTTTTGCTGATGTCGAAAGCAAAAGTCGACTGAAATCCATTAACCGTGAGGTGAACATGGTTGCTCCGGCAACGCCAAGTTACCTGAAGTGGTCTCAAACCGCCATCACATTCGATCAGTCTGATCACCCGACGCACATTGCCACCCCAGGGAGGCAAGCCTTGGTGGTTGACCCAGTTGTCGAAGGCACTCGACTGACCAAAGTTCTGATGGATGGCGGCAGTGGCCTCAACATACTATATGCTGAAACTTTGAAAGGAATGGGCATTCCGATGTCCAGGCTCAGCACCAGTAACATGAGCTTCCACGGAGTCATTCCTGGGAAGAAAGCCGAGTCACTCGGCCAGATTGCTCTCGATGTGGTTTTTGGTGATTCAAAGAATTACCGCAAGGAAAAGTTGACATTTGAAGTTGTGGACTTCCAGAGTGCTTATCACGCCATTTTGGGCAGGCCAGCTTACGCACGCTTCATGGCTCGACCATGTTACGTGTATCTTAAATTAAAGATGCCTGGCCCCAAAGGTGTGATCACTGTTACGGGCAACCGGAAGAAAGCAGAAGAGTGTTTTCAGAAGGGATCAAAGATCGCTGACGCTCAGATGGCAGTGGTCGAGCTGAAAGAATACCAGAAGACTGCCGATCCGAGTGAATTGCTGCGAGCTAAGAAGCCTGCCTCCGAGTCAGCTTTTCAGTCGGCTGGTGAAACAAAGACAGTCCACATTCACCCGACCGACCCCGACGCTGCTCCGACTCACATCTCGACGACGCTCGACTCCAAATAGGAAGAAGCACTCGTCCAGCTCCTCCGTGAGAACTGGGACATCTTCGCATGGAAACCCTCTGACATGCCTGGAGTTCCCAGGGGGCTGGCTGAGCACCGTCTGCGAGTCGACCCGAAATTCAAGCCCGTGAAGGAGAATCTTCGATGGTCCACCGTCCAGAAGAAGCAAGCCATTGGCGAGGAGGTGGCTCGGCTCTTAGCAGCTGAGTTCATCCGAGAGATTTACCGCTCCGAGTGGCTCACCAATGTCGTCATGGTCCCCAAGAAGGACAAGTCACTCCGCATGTGCATTTATTTCAAACATATCAATCGGGCCTGCCCGAAAGATCATTTTCCTCTCCCTCGCATCGACCAAATAGTCGACTCAACTGCGGGGTGCGAGAGATTGTCTTTTCTATATGCCTATTCCGGGTACCATCAGATCCGTCTGTATGGGCCCGACGAGATCAAAACGGCTTTCATCACTCCATTCGGATGCTTCTGTTACGTCACCATGCCGTTCGGCCTCAAGAACGCCGGAGCCACATTCATGGGAATGATTCAGAAGTGTTTACTCACTCAAATCAGTCGGAATGTGGAGGCATACATGGATGATATTGTGGTCAAGTCCCGGAAAGGTTCCGACCTACGGACTGACCTTGCTGAAACCTTTGCCAACCTCAGGAGGTATGATATCAAGCTCAATCCATCAAAGTGCACTTTCGGGGTTCCAGGTGGAAAGTTACTCGGTTTTCTCGTTTCCGAACGAGGGATCGACGCCAATCTTGAAAAAATTGGCACCATACTCCGGATGAAGCGTCCTGTACGCGTGCACGATGTCCAAAAGCTTATAGGCTGCTTGGCCGCCCTAAGTCGATTCATTTCTTGACTCGGTGAAAAGGCGTTGCCTCTTTACCAACTGATGAAGAAGTCTGACAAGTTCGAGTGGACTCCCGAAGCTGATGCAGCGTTTGCAGAGCTTAAAGCTCTGCTCTCCACCCAGCCGGTGCTAGCTACCCCAATCAGCAAAGAGCCTCTGCTGCTTTACATTGCAGCCACAGGACAAGTTGTCAGCACAGTACTTACGGTCGAGCGAGAAGAGGAAGGAAAGGCCTTCAAAGTTCAACGCCCAGTATATTATGTGTCTGAAGTTTTGACCCCTTCAAAACAAAGATACCCTCACTACCAGAAGCTTGTATATGGGATTTATATGACCACGAAGAAAGTTGCACATTACTTCTCTGACCACTCCATTACAGCCGTCAGCGACGCCCCACTATCAGAGATCCTGCATAACAGAGACGCAACTGGTTGAGTGGCCAAGTGGGCGATTGAACTCCTTCCCTTAGATATCAAGTTTGAAGCAAAGAAGGCTATCAAGTCCCAAGCAATCGCGGATTTCATCACCGAGTGGATTGAACAGCAACTTCCAACTCAAGTTCACTCGGAACACTGGACTATGTTCTTCGATGGATCCAAGATGCTGAATGGTTCGGGCGCGGGAGTAGTCCTAGTCTCCCCCCGAGGAGATAAACTCAGATATGTTCTCTAGATTCACTTCGATTCCTCCAATAACGAAGCAGAGTATGAGGCACTTTTGTATGGGTTGCGCATGGCCATTTCACTCGGCGTCCGTCGCCTCATGGTCTATGGCGACTCAGATTTGGTGGTTAATCAAGTGATGAAGGAGTGGGACGTCAGGAGTCCGGCAATGACTGGGTATTGCAATGCAGTGCGAAAGCTAGAGAAGAAGTTCGAGGGGTTAGAACTCCATCACATCCCCCGACTGAAAAATCAGGCAGCTGACGATTTGGCAAAGATAGGCTCCAAGAGAGAAGCCATTCCCAGCAATGTGTTCTTGGAACACATTCACTCACCGTCAGTCCAAGAGGATCCTTTCACAGAAGAGCCCCCGCAGCCGAAAAGTGCCAGAGATCCGACTGAAGTTGAAGTACCTGCAGTGGTCGACCTAATCATGGAAGTCTTGGCAATCACCCCTGACTGGACAATACCGTACATCGCGTATATCCTAAGGAAAGAACTCCCGGAAGACGAGGAGGAGGCTCGACAGATCGTCCGCCGATCCAAGGCCTTCACAGTCATAAGGGGACAGCTGTATAGAGAGAGCGCGACTGGAGTCGGCCAGAAATGCATAACACCAGAAGAGGGTCAAATAATCCTTAATGATATCCACTCGGGGACCTGTGGTCACCATGCGTCCTCTCGGACTATTGTGGCTAAAGCATACCGAGCTAGATTTTACTGGCCAAGAGCAAATGAGATGGCAAAAGAGATAGTCGACAAGTGTGAAGGGTGCCAGTTCTACTCCAACATGTCACACAAGCCTACATCAGCCCTGAAGACCATTCCACTCGTCTGGCCCTTCGCCGTTTGGGGATTGGACATGGTCGGTCCACTAAGAACGGGCAGGAGCGGATTCACTCATGTGCTTGTGGCAGTCGACAAATTTACCAAATGGATCGAAGATAAGCCCATCAAGAACCTCGATGCTTGCACTGCTATCAGTTTCGTCAGAGGGTTAACATTCAGATATGGAGTCCCGCATAGCATCATCACTGATAACGGGTCAAACTTTGATTCGGACAAGTTCAGAGCTTTTTTTGCCTCTCAAGGCACTTGAGTCGACTATGCATCGGTCGCCCATCCCCAGTCGAATGGACAGGCTGAGAGAGCGAATGGTCTGATTCTCAAAGGGCTAAAGCCTCGATTGATGCGCGATCTCAAGCACGCGGCAGGCGCTTGGGTCGACGAGCTTCCGTCAGTTCTATGGGGATTAAGGACCACCCCTAACCGGTCGACTGGAAGAACTCCATTCTTTCTGGTTTATGGAGCCGAAGCAGTCCTGCCGAGTGATCTTCTTCATAATGCACCCCGAGTCGAACTTTACACCGAAGATGAAGCAGAACAGGCCCGGCAAGACGCAGTCGACCTCTTAGAAGAAGAAAGGGAGATGGCCATGATCAGATCGACCATTTATCAGCAAGACTTGCACCGTTTTCATGCCCGGAATGTGAAAAGTCGAGCCTTCCAAGAAGGAGATCTGGTCCTCCGAGTGGATCAACAGAAGCCACACAAACTTGCTCCTACTTGGGAAGGCCCCTTCATAGTCACCAGAGTCCTCCACAATGGAGCATACCACCTCTACAATGTCAATCGCCAGATCGACGAGCCACGAGCTTGGAACGCGGAACTTCTCCGCCCCTTTTACACCTGAGTTCTCCCTTAGATGAGATGTAATAAGAAAAAAAATAATTTCTACAGTTCATTTTTATCTAAGACAAGAGTGTTCCAATAATGGCTGTCACTTTGTTTGCATACAAAACCCCCAGCGGGTGACTTGGCTGCAAATCCGTTTCGCCTAAGTTTGAAAAATCCTACCGAGTGGAGAGCAATCCTCCCACTCGGGGGCTTAGCTGCAGTCGAGTACTCGCCTAAGTTCTCCCACTCGGAAACTTAGCTGCAGTCAAGCACTCGCCTAAGTTTGAAAAATCCTACCGAGTGGAGAGCAATCCTCCCACTCGGGGGCTTAGCTGCAGTCCAGTACTCGCCTAAGTTCTCCCACTCGGAAAACTTAGCTGCAGTCAAGCACTCGCCTAAGTTTGAAAAATCCTACCGAGTGGAGAACAATCCTCCCACTCGGGGGCTTAGCTGTAGTCCAGTACTCGCCTAAGTTCTCCCACTCGGAAACTTAGCTGCAGTCAAGCACTCGCCTAAGTTTGAAAAATCCTACCGAGTGGAGAGCAATCCTCCCACTTGGGGGCTTAGCTGCAGTCCAGTACTCGCCTAAGTTCTCCCACTCGGAAACTTAGCTGCAGTCAAGCACTCGCCTAAGTTTGAAAAAATCCTACCGAGTGGAGAGCAAACCTCCCACTCGGGGCTTAGCTGCACTCCAGTACTCGCCTAAGTTCTCCCACTCGGAAACTTAGTTGCAGTCAAGCACTCGCCTAAGTTTGAAAAATCCTACCGACTGGAGAGCAATCCTCCCACTCGGGGGCTTAGCTGCAGTCCAGTACTCGCCTAAGTTCTCCCACTCGGAAACTTAGCTGCAGTCAAGCACTCGCCTAAGTTTGAAAAAATCCTACCGAGTGGAGAGCAAACCTCCCACTCGGGGGCTTAGCTGCAGTCCAGTACTCGCCTAAGTTCTCCCACTCGGAAACTTAGCTGCGGTCAAGCACTCGCCTAAGTTTGAAAAAATCCTACCGAGTGGAGAGCAAACCTCCCACTTGGGGGGCTTAGCTGCAGTCCAGTACTCACCTAAGTTCTCCCACTCGGAAAGTTAGCTGCGGTCGAGCACTCGCCTAAGTTTGGAAAAACCCTACCGAGTGGAGAGCAAATCTCGCACTCGGGGACTTAGCTGCAGTCCAGCACTCGTCTAAACACAAGACCAAAGTCCCACACGACAGATCAGAAGCACGAAGATATTCAGCAAGAAATCAAGTTCGGATAAAGCTTAAAAGGCCCCAGGCCTCAAATCAAAGTACTCGAGCCCTCGGCTCGGCAGAGTTTAAACGGTTACAGATCCACTCGGCATTCCGAGGCAAATTTAAGGAGAAGCATAAAAGTTTTTTATTCCTCAGGTGGAGGACTGGCAGGGGCGACGAACTCATCCAGGTCGATTCCATCCGCAATATGAGTGGCAGCAGCAATAAAGTCTCCATGAAGTCTTGAAAGCTGTGCCTCTTGGTATTGGCGACTTGGATGGCGGCCAGCTTCTCTTCTCGCGCCTCCTTGCAATGGACGCGGACTAAAGATAGAGCCACGTCAGTGCCGCACCGAGCAGAAGACTTCTTCCACTCCTGCACTCCGTCAGGGATTCTGTCAAGTCGAGTCATCAAAGACTCGAGATCGTTCTGGAGCATAGACTCTGGCCAAAGTGTCGGGTCGATCCGCGACATGGCAACCTTCAGCCGAGCCAAGTAATCCACAGCGCCATCGATACGAGATTCCAGTCGGAGTAGATTCATGGCAGCATCATCATTCACCGGAAAATTGATTGGGTCCAAACCCGTTTCAATCCGCACAGTCTCCTCTTCAAAGTTTTGGCAAAGCTCTGGCTACATGACCCAAGGATAAGTCAATCCTCACAAACTGAGTCGACACAAAAGAAAACCAGTCAGAATTGAATGCGCACCTCCAAGCTTGGTGTATAACTTCTTGGCGAGGCTCCTCAAATAGCTCTCCAGGTCGTCCCTCCTGCGAGCGACACCTTCCATCTGCTCGCTTAGGGTGAGGTGCTCCTTCTTCCAACGCGAGCACTCCCTGTTGGCTTCATTCAGAGCGGTCTTCAGCCTAGTATTCTCATCTTCTATTTGGCTGACCGAAGCCAGCTTCTGTTCAGCCAAAGCAATCTTGTCGTCAGCCTCCTTGTGGGCAGCAGCCAAGTCCCGATCCTTCTTCGCCAGGGCCTCGCTCAGTTCTCCTGCAGAAGAAACGACGATTGGTTCAGAAACAGCAGAAGGTACACAAGCCTAAAGACAAAACCAGTCGACAAAGTCGTCTTACCAGCAACACCATCTCTGACCTTCTGCAGCTCTGTTCTGGCCAGCTCCAGATCAAGGTTCAGTTGAATACGCTGCTTCTCCAACTCGGTATAGCGAGATGCAAGTTCACAGGATTTCTGCAAAAGGAAAAATCAGTCGACATACATCCAAGATAAGTTGCTTCCGAGTAACTGAGGAAAAAAGGTGACGTTTCTAAGACTACAGCCGAATCAAAAACATTCGACAGTAGTCTCAGGGACTACACCCAGTGGGTGCACTTAGCGTGCCCCCACTGGTTAAAAAAAACAGAGCGAAAAGTCGACTGTCCGCAGTCAACCGGATCCAGATCCATTCGACATGGCCTGATCAGACCAAGAAAAGGAACACAGATACAGAAACACAATGTAAAAGACTACAGTCGACTGCCAGCAGTCCACCGTAGTCTCGGGGACTACACCCAGTGGGTGCACTCGGTGTGCCCCCACTAGTCCAAGAAGGAGTAAACACACCCAGTGGGTGTACAGATACAAAGATCTTCAAAAAAAGAAGAGAGGGAGAAAGACTCTTCAAATAATCAAGTATCAAGTCGACTGACTTGGACGTTGCTCTGAAGCGCCGAACTTGCGTCATAGGCTGCCTGGCTGGCCTCCCGAGCCTTCTTCACCTGCTCCATCATGACCCCCGCCTGGCATATAGCCTCCTTCGCAGCAGCCACTTCGTCCTCAGGGGCAGGGTATGCGACAAAAAGCGAAGTTGGATCTGCAGTCGACGCCGAAGGCTGCGCACTCGACATGGGATTGGCAAAGGTCACAGAAGCCCGAGGGGCATTGCCACCATCCCGAGCCGCGGTCTCAGGCGCCGGAGTAGGCTGGGGAGTCCTGTCAGCCGACGACCTCTTGGTCCTCCTCATCCTCAGCGGTTCGTTGTCGTCGTCATCCGGGAGGTCGATAACATGAGGAGGGGCTGCAAGAGAAACTTTCAATCGACCAGAATTGCAAGAAACGACCAGTCGACTCAAAAACAGAACGTCAGTAATCGTACCAGGGTTGGAGGTAACAGCGTCCCCCATCTCTTGGTCGTCGTCCTTGGCAGAGACCTCGGAGGTAGCAGCGCTGCAAATTTTGAAAAGTCAGCCAGTTAGCTTAATAAATCGACCAAGGATCCGTCCACGATCGACGAAGGAAAACAAGCTTTATTACCCGGATATAACAGGGACGGTTATCTTCATCTTGGGCAGAGTCTTGGGCGGCTTGGACAGCGTCGTGCGTGGTTGCTTGGGGACCTTCCCAGTCGGTGTTGGAGAAGAAGTCCGAGGGCGTTTTGACGACGGCCCAACGGAGGCAGTCGCCTTGCCACGTTCCTGCGCCGGGTCGTGTGCGAGCTTGGATCGCCTCTCCGGGCGGGGGGGGGGGGGGTTCGACCTCCTCCTCCTCCTCTTCGCTGGAGAAGACGTCATCACCTCCCTCTCCTTCACCATCAGACTCCCACTCTCCTTGGTCATCCCCGCTCTCGCCTCCGCTCCCTTCTCCTTCCTCAGTCGACCCCTGTGCCCCATTGGGCGTCGAGTACATCTCAGTGGTCGCCTGGAAAACAGCAAACAAAACAAAAGTCGATCGACCTACTCAAAAGAAGACCAACGCAGAAAACGAAGATTGCAGTCGGGAGCATAAAGACACACCTGGTCGACCTCATACGAACTGTCGAGTGGAATGACCCTCCTGGCTCCTCGGGGGTTGTCCTTGTTCCCCGTGATGCTTGACAGCCACCCCTCCAACATCTCGTCGGTGACCTCCTCCGGGTGGATCCGAGTGGTGTCCTCGAGGCCAGAATACAGCCACATCGGGTGGTCCCGAGCCTGGAGCGGTTGGATTCGCCTCTTGAGGAAGACTTCCAGCAGATCCATTCCCGTCACACCCTCGCGGACAAGTTCAACCACTCGACCCGCCAGTACCTTGACCTGGGCCTTTTCTTCAGGCGTCACCTTCAGAGAAGCAGGCTTTTCGGCTCGGTCGAGAGAAAAAGGTGGGAGTCCAGTCGACTGCCCTGGAGTCGCCTGATCCTGGCAGTAGAACCAAGTCGCTTGCCAGCCTCGGACTGACTCCGGGAAAGTAATGGATGGGAAACAGCTCTTCCCTCTCGTCTAGATCGCCAAGCCCCACACAACTGGATCACTTGCGTCTTCTCATCACTCGACTTGGCCTTCTTTACCGACTGAGAGCGACAAGTGAAAATGTGCTTGAAAAGCCCCCAGTGTGGGCGGCAACCTAGGAACGCCTCACACATAGAAATGAAAGCGGCAAGGTAGACTATGGAGTTTGGGGTAAAGTGATGGAGCTGCGCTCCAAAGAAGTTCAAGAAGTTTCAGAAGAAAGAATGGGGCGGCAGAGAAAACCCTCGGTCGATGTGAGTGGCCAGAAGCACGCACTCACCATCGCGAGGTTGGGGCTCGATCTCTCCCCCCGGAAGACGCGTGGCTTTGTGGGGAATGGCTCCCCCCTCCACCATGTTGTCGAGATCCTCCTGCCGGAGCACCGATGGCATCCAGTCGCCCTGGATCCAACCCTTGGGCAGGGCCGTCCTGGAGGAAGATCCGCCGCGCGCAGACTTCTTCCCCTTCCCCGCCGCCGCCGCCTTCTTCGCGCGCTCCAGAGCGGTTGTCTTGCCCTTCACCATCATCGCCGGCGAGATCTCGAACTGGTTTGCGGTGGTTGGGCGAGAGCGAAGGTAGCGGAAGAGGTTATGAAGAAAGAGAGGAAGAAGGAGAAGAGAAGAGCACGCGCACTATTGGAGGACTCCGAGCCGGCAACTTATAAGGGGCCGCTTCCGAGTGGCTGACCAGTAGGCCCACGCTATCCAGTCAAATCCCGCGGCAGGCGCGTGCGCAGTACGTGGCGAAAAAGGCGACGCGGAGATCGAGGAGCCTTCGCATTGTCACTTCCGATTACTGCGGCCACCCCCGTTCCGCGCGCTTCCCAAAAAATCCGAATCCCGTGATATCCGTTGGCTGCAGAACAATTCGTCAAAACAGAAAATCCCACGCGCACCGGCGCTCGGTACGTCACAGGTAAAGGAATCCACTCGACGAAAGGCCTGGAATGGATCAAGGCGACTAAAAGAGGTTGATGACATCATCCGTGACGGTCGACCCAGAACGAAGCACTCATATAACCCGAAGAATCAGTCGGAAAGGTCACTAACCCTTTCCTCACTCTAGCCTCGATCCGTTCGGGAGCTAATGATGAAGCTATGTACCTAGGGTAGGGGCACGGACCCGTCCTAAAGAGCCCTACCCTAGGACATCCCTAGAAGAAGTCACCTTTCAATCAACTTGAAGGTATTCCACTCGACGGGTTCAAGACACTCGACCAAGAAGCTATCACTCGACCATGAAGTCAATCACTTGACTGCCAGAAGACCTGGAGTCACTCCTCATGCAAACGGTCGGCTATTAAGAAGTCTTTATGGTCATTATAGCACTTTATTAGGGGCGTTACCAGTAACGCCCACCTTAAATGTACCTTAAACCCTGCATTACTGAGGGCAGGAGAGGGCCAGCGAACTCTATATAAGCCATCCCCCTCCTCAGTATGAAGGGTTCGCACCCTTGTCATCTACACACGCATAATCCAATCGACCGCCTCTGGGCACCGAGACGTAGGGTTGTTACTTCCTCCGAGAAGGGCCTGAACTCGTAAACCTTGCGTGCTTACAACTTCCCAATAGCTAAGGTCTAGACTCTTCATACACACCCCCTACCTCACTGTCAGACTTAGAACCACGACACCTTGCTTGTAGGAGCCTGCCTATTTTTCCTCGTGAAAGGCCTCTCGGGCTCTTAATCATCATCAGGGAGGTCAATAACGTTGGGAGCTATGCAAAGTTCAATCGTAAAAATCACATCACCTGATGGTACACGTTGCAGTTGAATCGACCAAAATAAAGACAATATGGCAGGAGTCATACCCAGTTTTGACGTGACCACATCCTCCATCACCTCATCATCATCCCTGTAAGCTGAGGTCCTAGAAGTGGCAGCGCTAGCAGTTCCAAAGTTCGTCCAGTTAAAACAAGAAAAACGGCGCTCAGCGTCGAGTGTATCCAGAGGAAGACACTTACGCAGAAGCGATGGGGATGTCAATTTTAATCTTTGGCAATGCCTTCCGGATTTTCGGCTCCGCAACTTTGGGGTGCTTGGGCGCTTTCTCGGTCGGGGTTAGTGAAGAGATCCGAGGACGCTTCGAAGATTGACCAGCTTGAGCAGTCGCCTTTTCACGGATGCTCGGTCGTTCTTGGGCAAGTTTGGATCGCCTCTCCCTGCGAGGAGGCAACTCGACTTCTTCTTCGTCGCTTGAGTCTTCGCTTTCTCCATCCTCTTCACCATCAGAAGTCCACTCGACACTGTTGCCGCCGCTCGCCTCGCCTTCCAAGTCTTGCCCTTGCTCTCCAGTGGGCATCGAGTACATTTCAATGAGGGCCTGAAAAAATAACAATCAAAAGACATTTAGTCGGCCGCAAATGGGACATCACATGGAGAGTTGGAAAGTTACTTACAGAAACATACCTGCTCCGGCTGACGCGAGTTGTCGAATGGAGTCACCCTCTTGGATCCCCGAGGGTTGTCTTTGTTGCCAGTGATTCCTCTCAACCAGCTCTCCAAGGTATCCTCACTGACCTCCTCCGGGTGGATCCGAGTGGTATCTTCGAGCCCAAAATACATCCACATCGGATGATCGCGCGCCTGAAGGGGTTGGATGCGTCGACCGAGAAAGACCTCCAGCAGATCCATCCCGGTCACTCCGTCGCGGACGAGCTGGACGACCCGTTTGACCAGCTCCTTGACCTGCGCCTTCTCTTCTGGAACTATCTTCAGGGGAGCAGGCTTCTCCACTCGAGCCAAGGAGAAAGGAGGAAGCCCAGTCGACTGGCTAGGGGTCGGCTGATCCTTGCAGTAAAACCAAGTCGACTGCCAGCCCCGGACCGAGTCAGGAAGGATCATCGCTAGGAAAGTACTTTTGCTCCTCATCTGGATCCCCAGACCACCGCACATCTGGATCACCCGAGTCCTCTCGTCACTCGACTTGGTCTTTTTGACCGACTGGGAACGACAAGTGAAGATATGTTTGAAGAGCCCCCAGTGCGGTCGACAGCCCAAGAAGTTTTCACACATAGACACGAAAGCGGCCAGATAAACTATGGTATTCGGAGTAAAATGGTGGAGTTGAGCCCCAAAGAAGTTCAAAAAAACCCCGAAAGAAAGGGTGGGGAGGCAGCGAGAACCCACGATCTATGTGAGTTGCTAAGAGGACGCACTCACCCTCTCTGGGCTGCGGCTCAGTTTCGTCTCCCGGGAGCCGAGCCGACTTGTGGGGGATAAATCCCCCTTCCACCAGGTCGTCGAGGTCGTCCTGCATGATTGCCGAGCAGATCCAGTTGCCCTGGATCCAGCCCACCGGCAGGCCGGACCTCGACGAGGATCCGCCCCGGTTGGTCCGCTTACCCTTTGCCTTCGCGGTTGCCTTCTTCGCACGTTCCAGCGCCGCCGTCTTGTCCTTCCCCATGGTGGCAGTTCGAGCTCGAGCGGAGATCCGGCGACGAGACGGGAGCAAGGGTGGCGGAGAAGTCGGGAGAAAACAGAGAGAGAATGGTGGCGTGCGGAACAGAGCCCCGGCCCAACGGCTTATATGAGGCTGCTTCCGAGTGGCTGACTGGTAGGCCCGGATGGCCCTGTCAAATCCCGTGGCGATCGCGCGCGCGATACGTGGCGAAAAAGGTGGCGCTGGGATCGAGGCGGCTCCGCGGTATCCCATCCGTTTACTGCGGCCTCTCCCGTCCCGCGCGCTTCCCGAAATTTGGATCCCATGAAATCCGCGGGCAGCAGAACAACTCGTCGGACCGAGGATCTCCTCCGTACCGTCACTCAGAACTCTTCAAGTATAAGAACTCACTCGACAAAACCTAAGAATGGATCAAGGCGACTGGAAAGAAAGTTTTTGTCATCACTCTGGTCCATTGATCCGAAACAAGGTATGCTCACGACATGAAAAATGAGTCGGAGATGTGCTCAAACCCTTTCCCACTCAAACCTCGATCCATTCGGGGGCTAATGATGAAGCTATGTACCTAGGGTAGGGTCATGGACCTGTCCAAACTGACCTACCCAAGGACACCTCCAGAAGAAATCACATTTTAATCGACTTGGCGGTGTTTCACTCGACGGACTCGAAGACACTCGACCAAGAAGCAACCACTCGACCAAGATCCAACCACCCGACGGCCAGGAGACCTAAAGTCACTCTGCACGCTAATGGTCGGTCATTAAGTAGCTTTTATGGTCATCATAGCACTTTATTAGGGGCGTTAGCAGTAACGCCCGACCTTAATGTACTTAAAACCCTGCATAACTGAGGGCCGAAGGGGTCTGGCGGACTCTATATAAGCCACCCCCCTCCTCAGTGTAAAGGGTTCGCACCCCTGTAATTCATACTCTCATAATCCAGGCGACCGCCTCCGGGCTCCGAGACGTAGGGCTATTACTTCCTCCGAGAAGGGCCTGAACTTGTAAACCTTGCGTTCTTACAACTTCTCCATAGCTAAGATCTTGCCTCTCCATACTTACCCCCCTACACTACTGTCAGACTTGGAACCACGACAGACACACTCTCCCCCTCTCGTTTCTATGCATATCCTAGATAGATATTGCATGAGCGTAGGAATTTTTTTAAAATTGCATGCTATGTTCCCCAACAAGGGTGCGCACGCTTAACATTCGATGACGAAATAGTATTTTATGAGTTATGTGATTTGGTGACCGAATGTTGTTCGGAGTCCCGGATGAGATCACGGATAAGACGAGGAGTCTCGAAATGGTCGAGAGGTAAAGATTGATATATAGGACGATGGTATTCGGACACCGGAAGTGTTCCGGAAGGTACTAGGTACATATCGGGTCACCGGAAGGGGTTCCGGGCACCCCCGGGCAAAAGATATGGGCCTTATGAGCCAACAGGGGAAACGCACTAGCCACAAGGGCTGGTGTGCCCCCCATATGGTCCGGCCAAAGGTGGAGAAGGAAAGGGGAAGGAGGAAAGGCAAGTGTGGAATAGGATTCCCACTTCCTTCTCTCCCTCCTTCTTTCCTTTCCCCTCCGACAAATATGGCAGGGGGGCGCGCCACTTGGGAGGACCCTAAGTAGGATTCGACCTACTTGGGGCGCCCTCCTAGCTTCTCCCTCCTCCCCTCCACCTATATATATGTGGGAGGGGGCGCCTAGCACAACTAGACAATTGCCTAGCCGTGTGCGGCGCCCCCCCTCGACCGTTTACTCCCATGGTCATATCTTCGTAGTGCTTAGGCGAAGCCCTGCGCGGATCACTTCACCATCACCTTCACCACGCCGTCGTGCTGACGGGACTCATCTACTTCCTCAAGAAGACGAGGGACGTCACCGAGCTAAACGTGTGCATAACTCGAAGGTGTTGTACGTTCAATACTTGATCGGTCGAAGCTAGAAGAAGTTCGACTACTTCAACCGCGTTAAGAAACGCTTCCTTTTATGGTCTACGAGGGTACGTAGACACACTCTCCCCCTCGTTGCTATGCATCTCCATGGATATATCATTGCGTGTGTGTAGAATTTTTTTTTTCCATGCAACGATTCCCAACACAATACCTCAACGATATTGAGATAGATTAAATTGTATAGGATTTGATAAATAGATCTAACTAAAACACCAAATAGAAGAAATAAAATAAAATTGCAGCAAGGTATTTTTAGGATTTTTATATGATAAAAGATAGACCCCTGGGCCATAGTTTTCACTAGAGGCTTCTCTCGAGAAAATAGCATATGGTGGGTAAACAAATTACTATTGGGCAATTGATAGAAAAGCAAATAATTATGATGATATCCAAGGCAATGATCATGTAGATAGGCATCATGTCCAAGATTAGTAGACCAAAACAATTCTGCATCTACTACTATTACTCCACAAATCGACCGCTATCCAGCATGCATCTAGTGTATTAAGTTCATGGAAAAACGAAGTAATGCATTAGGCAAGATGACATGATGTAGACAAGATAACTCACGTATGAATGAACTCCATCTTGTTACCCTTAATAGCAACGATGCATGCATGTCATGTCTCTTTTTGTCACTGAGATTGTGCACCGCAAGATCGAACCCATCATAAAGCACCTCTTCCCATGGCAAGAAAAATCAATCTAGTTGGCCAAACCAAACCAATAATTCGGAGAAGAAATATGAGGCTATAATGATCATGCATAAAAGAGTTCAGACAAAACTCAAATAATATTCATGGATAGATTTGATCATATACTCACAATTCATCGGATCCCAACAAACACACCGCAAAAAGTCATTACATCAAATAGATCTGCAAGAACATTGTATTGAAGATCAAAAAGAGAGAAGAAACCATCTAGCTACTAACTACGGACCCGTAGGTCTGTGGTAAACTACTCATGCATCATCAGAGGGGCAGCAAGGATGATGAAGAACCCCTCCATGATCATTTCCCTCTACAGCAGAGTGCCGGAAAAGGCCTCTAGATTGGATCTCGTGGTTCTGGAACTTGCGGCGACGAAAAACTATTTCATGGACTCCCTAGGGTTTTGGGGATTTTAGAGTACTTATAGAGGTGGAGGTAGGTCAAGACGGTGTCGTAGGCCCCATTACCCACCAGGGCATGCTAGAGGCCCCTGGCGTGCCCTGGTGCCTAGTGAGCCCCACGAGCCTCTTCTCATGGCCTCCAGAAGCTTCCAAGGTCTCTTCTTGCCGAAAAAATCTCCAAAACATTTCATGGCATTTGGACTTTGTTTGTTATTGATATTCTGCAAAGAAAAAAACAAGCAAAAAACAGTAACTGGCACTGGGCACTAAGTTAATAGGTTAGTTCGAAAAAATGATATAAAGTTGCTAATAAATGTATATGAAACATCCAAGATTGATAATATAATAGCATGGAACAATCAAAACTTATATATACGTCGCACCTCGGCCTGTGGTGCAAGCTCTTCTGCATCAAGCTACAAACCAACATCAACGAGAAGTGTGTGTGTGTGTGTGTGTGTGTGTGTGTGTGTGTGTGTGGCGGTGCCAACATCTGCAATATTGTCAGTGCCAAGTACTTGGACAGGGGTTTTGTTGAAACAAACAAGAACTGGCAGGAGGAGTGGTTTTATATCCCCGACGTCAGGCTTGAAGATCCTCCTGGCCAAAAGAATTGGGATAGATGTACTTGCAACTGATTACCCACAAGTATAGGATCACAATATAGTCTTCGAGGGTAGTATTTCACCTAAATATGTTGAGTCAACACAAAGGGAGCTAAAAAATATTTATAAGCCTTAGCAGTTGAGTTTTCAATTCAACCACACATGATAAATCACTTCGTTGCAGCAATTTATTACTAGCATAGTAATATGATAGTAGTGATAGCAAAGTAATGGTAGCAGTAACGACAATAGTAGCAGATTTGTAACCAGCAGAGTAGTAGTAACTTGAGAAAAGGCAATAATATTAAAGCGTAGGCATGGAGTAGCAATGGATATTCAGATGAGATTCAATATGTAACTGTCACAACCTAGAGCGATACACAATAGCTCCAATTTATCAATCATATGTAGGCATGTATTCCTTATATAGTCATACATGCTTGCATTAAGAACTTCCATGATATCTTTTGTCCTACCTTCCCATCACAACGGGGTCCTAACGGAAACTAAGGGTAATTAAGGTGCTCCTTTCAATAGAGAACCTGAACGAATCACTAACACATGGTGAATACATGAACTCAAGTTAAAGTCATCCCCGTCGATATCTCAATCAGTGTTACCTTGGGGGTCTAAGGTTCAGAATGATAACAGGTGCATACAACTTGCAGGTAAGATTAAAACCTCAAATATATTTAGGAAATCATAATATGTTCAGATTTGAAATCATGGCACTCGGGTCATAATGACAAGCATTAAGCATAACAAAGTCAGAACAACATCAATCTGAAAACATAGTGGGGATTAATCCCTAACAAATTGACATGATTACATATGAAATCTCACATCTCCATCTACCTCCAGTATGCCTACAAGGGGATTACTCACACATGATTGCGAGCATCATGATTTTTTTATGAAGAAGGGTTGGTGATGACAACGGTGAGGAATCTCTCTCTCCGTAGTCACGAATGAACTCCATATCAGGGCTACCGACGAAGAATAGGAGGCGGCGGCGGCTCCGTATCATAAAATGCGATGAAACTTTCTATCTAATTTTTTCTCGGGGAGACAGAATATATAGTGTTGGAATTAGGTCAGGAAAGGGTCCAGGGGACCCACGAGCCAGCCTGGTGCGTCCCCTAGGCTCATGGGCCGCCCAGGGTGGCCCCCTCTTGTACTTCTTTGCTCCAGTATTTTTCATTTATTCCAAAATAAATCTCCGTAAAGTTTCGTCCAATTCTGAGAACTTTTTATTTCGTCAAATCATGCAAATTAGAGGAAAAAACAAGAGCAAAAGTGTTTGGAAAAGTAGATACTTTGGAGACATATCAACAACCTTGTTTGGGTCCACTACTTGCCTTGTGCACGTGTATAGCCAATAAATAATTACTTGTCTTGTGCACATGATGAGATCCACATCCAGCCATGTTAAAAAAAGATCCACGTCCAGCCAATTGGGATAGATGTACTTGCAACCATGTCGAAACTTCTAAGAGTTGAAAGAAACAAGCTAAGTAGAAGAACTAGAAGGACAGCTTGCATTCTTAGAATTTCAATCAACCTTATAGCAGAACTTGCATTCTTCATATAGCATAACTTGCAACCATCACAGTAGAACTTGCATTCTTCATATAGAAGAACTTGCATCCCTATGAACTGTGCATCTACAGTCAAAATAGATAGTAGAACTTGCATTCTTGATCAAACTATGCACATACATTCAAAAAAGTTAGTAGAACTAATGAAATTTGTTAATGAAAACAGTCATAATCAAAACAAAGATAACAAAAAGCATAAACTTTTCTCTAGTAGAAATAATTTAAGGTTGCCTATTACCCTAAAGATGAAAAAAAACCAAAATACAAAAGCTCTTCTATAGTAGAAAGAATTTGAGGCTGCATATTACCATAAAGAACACAAAAACAAATTGCAAGAGTTCTCCTATAATAGAAAGAATTTTAGACTACCTACTACCCTAAAGAAAACACAATCAGTTTCTGCAATTTTTTCTATAGTTGAAAGAATCTGAGCATGCCTACTACACTATAGAAGAAAAACACAAAATACATAAGTTTTTTGACATTAGAAGGAATTTGACACTACCAATCACGCTAGAAATAAAAAAACAAGATAAATTATCATATAGTAGAAAGAAATATAAATTATCACTAAATTATTTACTACTCCCTCAGATCCAAATTTAATGTTGCATCCTAAAGAAGTTATAGGTAATTTGGATCAAAGGGAGTAACTATATTTGTGAATTGCACAGGTAGACAATAGAAGTTATAGGTATTTCCTAGCAGCAACTTCAACATGAGAAGGAACAATTTCAACAGATACATTCAACTCGGTTACAAACAACTAAGGACATGCAAGAATTTCAGTGAAAAGCAAAAGAAATTGTAGATAAATAATAAACATTACAAGAAATTTCAATGGAAATCAAAAGAAATTGCACATGATATAGGTAGCTACACAAGATTTGGCAATCTATATGAAGTAGTCAATAAGGAAAATACAATCGATTTGGTCTTTCTATGAAAGACAAAACTATGAAGAATACAAAGAACACAACAAAGGTCCAAAGCAAAAAATCAAGTACTAAAATCTTGATAGGCAGAACTTGCACTATAATTTTAATATAAAAAAAATAAGAATTAAAAGAACCTAAAATTACATACATGAGGTGCATAACTTGCACAAATAATTGATCAGCAAACCAACTAAAATAATGGTTAAGATTACATTGAAACATGAAACAAAATTACTCAAATAACAAACTTGATAGGCAGAACTTGGACAAATTGATGAGCAACAACTAAGAATAAGATCGGATACGATGTAGTTGATATATGAAACAAGAAAAGTCATCAACCAAGAAGGTAAACACTAGCTTACCAACAGAAGGTTTGGGAGAAGCTTTGGAAACAGGCGTGTGACCTCCACGAGCTTCACTCAACCTCATAATAACTCCAATGTACAAATATTCACTATCCAACTGGAGGAGAATGATCTCACGGTAATGATATCCTTCAAGCGCACATGGTTTAGCCATAGTCTTTTCGATGTAAGAGTATCGATCCCACATGGAGCATAGAAAATGGTCTCTGCCTCTTATAGAGGTTCATTGGAATGTGCCTGCAAGTTAATTCGACCCAAATTAAAAGTGATGTGATGGTAGAAATACTGCAAGAGTGTTGCAACAAGAGTATAAAGTGTGCAAGAGTCACAATTTCGTTAGACATGTGTGAATTGATAGAAGACATGAAAAAGGTGGGGAAAATGTGAGGTATTTTGGACACGTCATAGGGGTTCAAGGTTGCGGTTTGTGTCATTGTGTGGCAATGAGATGGCTTTCGGTTGTGGTTAGGTTGTGGCAAGATTTCTTTCTATCACGTCCAGTTGCAACTGACACTCTTCGGAGCAAACCTTATGTTTCCTCCCTCATGTTTCTCACCTTCAGAATCGGAACAATCTAGCTGATGGCACGTGTGGCCGACTTGTCATAGGTCGGCGTGGAATTCATGTAGTTCTTGTGAAAAAGACATCGACAATGGTTAATTGCGATAAAATCAGAGTCAATAGCTCGAGGACGAGTGACATCGACGACACTCACGCAACCTCGACGATGTACTCATTCATTCGTATACTTAGAGTGTGTGTTGGTAGCCAGTGTGACCAGCGAAGAGGTGGTACCCTATGCTTGGTCATGTTTTATGATGGCTTTGGGTTATTTGTAACGGTTTTGGCCTTTTTTTTGTCTCTTGCAAATTTGTTTTCGACAAGCCTGCAAATTTTCATCATTTTTAATTAATAATTAATAGATGGATGGAGGCATCTGGACTCAAAATCTACCTCTTTTTCTTATTTCTTTGCCAGTTGCTACTTCATGCTAATTTGTTGCATTGATATGTGTACAGGCGCTGGTAAATATACCAGCTGACACTATGCGTGGGACACTAGTATAGGATCACACATTAGAGGAGA
This sequence comes from Triticum monococcum, assembly GCA_034509565.1. NCBI lineage: Eukaryota > Viridiplantae > Streptophyta > Magnoliopsida > Poales > Poaceae > Triticum > Triticum monococcum. The sequence goes on from CM067843.1 coordinate 107,316,925, forward strand.
TCAATGATATCAATTTTTCAAAAATACAAAAGATGTTCAAACATTCTCAAAAAGAAAATTGTAGATACATATCAATATTTGTTGCACAATCTCAAATAGAAACAAAACAAAACAAAATCGCACGTGAATAGTGTCAAAATACTATTCACCCAAAGTTGATATTATTCATATTCAAATTTGTTTTTTGTAAATCTCTAACTGTACATCGAGTTTTTTGTTGAATTTTTTTCGGAGTTGTAGACACACCCCGCAGATATGATGTCAAATAATTCATAATCTTTCTGAATGTATAAATATGAATTTTTGTAGTTGATTTTATTAATCTCATTTAACGTGAGATCCTATACTAGTCTCCCTCGACACCTATGAACAGGGGTTGGCACAAACGGCGTGATGCTACGTATAGTTTTTCTCAGCTTATTACAGTACCGCCAGACGCGCCAGTCGAGTAGCAGACAATGATACCGGTACGATGCCTAGCTAGCGAATTGATGCCTGATGGTCGCGTAATCACGTTGCCTGACAGGGAAGTCTCAGGTCATTCTCGGCGGACTACAAGCAATGATGTGATCATACTGAGGTCACCGGCCGGCCAAGTTTAATTACGACAATCAGTGGCAACAACCGTACACGAATACGGAGCTGGTAATTACCACCGGATCAAGGAGGAATCCGATCACTGTTACTACATTATGGTAGTACTTCCAAGGAGGGACCGGGGACTTTCATCGCAAAGAAAACGAGGGAGGGGCCCTGCATTTGTCCCCGGGGACTCGCTGCCTAGGGTCACGTCGGCACGTCCAGCACGTGGGCGCATACTAGACGCGCACATTTGTCCACGGACACCTCTCAAATGCTTGTGTCCATAACCGTGTATCTCATATCCCCTCTCTCAAATGTGGCCACCGCCTTCGCTGCCACATCGCGCTTGGACTACTCGATGCCAAGCCATTCTTATGGCTGAGCCAGTGAACGTCTCTCTGCCGTGGCCAGTGAGCAACAGAAGATTGCCACGAAGAGCTCCTCCTCCGCATCGACTGTCTGCTGGCCGTGGACCCGGTGGAAGGAAGATGCAGCCACCGCCACTTCATCCTCTGAACTTAGCGGGTACTATGATAGGGATAACACCGAATTTTGCCAATTTGACAATTTAAGCCCGCTCCTTTGTCCGCTGCCACTTGCAGCATGTGAGTCGTGCCTCTGATTTGGGAGTCCACGTCCGCGGCACTAGTACGAGCGTCCACCCGATGTCCAGAGGAGTAGCGGCTAGAGGGGTTGGAGAGGGCCTCGGGCCGACCGAGCGCACGGAACTATGTGCGGAGTGTGGCGGGCCGCTACTGCGCCTGTCCACCCGTGGTCGTTGCAGAGAGATGCGGAGCGCGAACTGCTCATCGTCGCCCGCCTCCGCCTCGCGGACCCCAGGCAATGGGATCGTCCTAGCTGTCGGATTCGACGCCGTCGTTGGCGGTGCTCATCATTGCTAGAGGGGGACGGAGAGGAGAGGGGAAGTGACGTGGAGCGGAGCAGGGAGTGGGAGAGTGAGGTAGCGTTTGGTTCGGATGGGAGTTTTAGTGGGGACAGAGTGGACTTGGTGCAGGCCAGCGTGGGACGGACTGGCATGGCAGATACGTCGGGGACGCCCCATATATGGGCTAGATACGACGGGTGCCGGTTATCCCGGACTTATAGGGGGCCGATTGAGGAGGCCGGTTGGGTCGGATAAATTTTTTCACCCACTAGGCCTTCCGTATGGTCAATATTTGAAGTCTGGTTATAGATGCTCTTACGATGATAGTGCAAAATAGATAATCTATGAATGATATGCGACAAGGATCGACTCCTCACAACATTATCATGTGGAAATTCCAGATTCCTTCTCATATTCCTATCCACTCTTAGAGCAACTCTAGCAAAATAAACAAAACGGAATATCACCGTAATAACCGCCAGTATGTTGATTTTGACCAAAAAGACCGCTATAGCAGAGTCGATATCCGATCACGAATCACCATAATTTATGGATAGCTATATTCCTTATTTAGAGGATGTAGTGCTTGGATTGGAAGATGTGCCATCCAGCAACCACCCATGCGGGAGGGAAGTTTCATCCTCCTCCTCATCCTACTGCGTGAACCACCCCTTTCCCTGCCAATGGCGCAGACGGCCAAACAACCATGACATCGGGAAGAGAGTCAACTAATGGTGGGTGTCATCTTCCCAACTACCCTCGCCCTTCCCACCATGTTTTCACGCCGACCACCGCTATTATAAAGCCGTCCCTTTCTCTTTCCACTCCCACCATACATGCCTCACAAAAATCATATTTCTCTCCACTTTCACGATGCTAGTTGAATCTCAGCAGACTAGGTTGCGCTCTCGAAGAACGACAACAGTTGGTCGACGATAAGGAAGTCGCTAGCATCACCGAGTAGAAGGAGTGGGATCATCATGACATGGAGGAGGCCGCACAGGAGGATCCCACCCTCCTCAATGCGTGGCTGGATTCTAATCCCCAACACACGCCGTTGTTTGGGATGTCAAGCACGACTACAAGTAGACCCTATATGGGCAGAAGATGACTCATCCATGAAGCTTCTCATGTTAGCCACCATGTGCTCTCCATCGCCTCACTATTAAGGAGGCTGGGGATGAGGGCTACACCGCTTACGTGTCGGTCGTCCGCCCCGCGAAATATTGAAGCCGACTACCACGGGCAGAGGTTGGCGCTCGAGAGGAACACCCCCGTATGACTCCACTATGGGGAGGCACATGCAAATTCAAGGCGGAGCAATAGCACATCAGTTGTCAGAAGGTGCCAATATGATTTGATTTGGGGAGACGAATCATGCAGTATTGGGGCATCCTCCCCCCCCCCCCCCCTGTAAAAGTCGTCTCCGCCCTCGACCGCATGGGGCAAGAATGGGACGAACATGAGGTCACCAAACCGTCACACTGTTCATATAGAGGACAGGTGGACTTGTCACATATGCATGTGACCCTTGCACTGCATTCACAATCGTCGTGGTGGGGAGCAACTAGTGCTTCTCCCAAGACGTAAGAAGTCATCAATTTGTCCTTGTTGGCGTCCAAAATTTGTTGAATTTATTGTGGCTGGTTTTTTTTAAATCATGGGTTCTATCAAATTAAATTATAGGTTACATAATGGTGTCTTGGTGTTCAAATATATTTGATCTACCGAGAGTTGCATTTCGTATGGTTGAAAGTCTTACTTTATTTGGTCGAAAACACAATGGGGTTGAATTTTGAGGGCCTCTAGTATCACACAAATAGAAACGTGGGAATACGAAAAGGCAGGTTTAAGATGTCAGCTATAATGCATTTAGTATTTGGGAGGTAGGAAGAGAGGGAGAGGAGGGGGGAGAGAGATGCATTTTGTATTTGGGAGAGAGAGAGATGCATTCTGTAGTTTGACAGCCCCAATCATATGATCCAAATGGCTCTTACACGCAAGATTTAGTTCTACTAAAAAATAAAAATTGTGTAACCTAAATAGCGTTTACTGTTTTATTATTGAAAGCTCGGGATTGGAAGCGAAATAGCTACGCATAGGACGTTTGAAGTCCGGTTCATGTACGACGCAAGTTCAAGCAATAGAGATTAAAGGAAGAAGCCAAATCTTTTTTTCGCGAATACGCAGAGGATGCGTATCTTTGCATTGATAGAAGAAGAGTCATACAGCATGGGGTTACAAAAACTCACTAAGCCATGTACGCACGGGGGCATGGAAGTGAGCTAGCAGCATAACAGACCTGGGGGTGCTCAGCCCCACTAGCCTACAAAGCTATCTCTCGGGGATTATGTTGTGCAGTCCAGTGGCGCCAGCCTTGGCCCATATGCGCGCCTCATCTCTGATGATGCCGGAGAGCCGGGAGGCGGAGGGCTGCTCGCCATCAAATATGCAAGCGTTTCGGTGGATTTCAGATCCACCACGCGGTGAGGATGATCAAGGAAGCCATGCCCTTGCGAGCCGGGGAAGGTGAGCGGTTGCAGGACGTCTCCCACCAAGTGTAGAAGTCAGTGTCGCAGTCCAGGATGTCGGCCGTGGAGCGAACCCAGCTGAGGGTCTCGTGCCAGATTTGTCGCGAGAAAGGGCAGCCTGCCAGGAGGTGTTGCATGGTCTCCTTCTCTTGGTCACAGAAGGCGCAGAGGTCCTCATGTGGGAGGCCATGTCGAGCAAGACGCTCGGCCGTCCAGCAGCGGTCTTGTAGAGCCAGCCAGATGAAGAATTTCACGCAGAGAGAGGAGCCCACGGTTTCCAAGTTAGCCGCCAATGTGGGTCCTTGCAGGAACCTTGGAAAAGCGCCTGGTAGCAGGAGCTTGCTGAGTAGATGGAGGAGGTGGTCCAACGCCATCGCAGTGAGTTAGGCGAATCCGAGAGGGCGACGTGACGCACGCAGCACCAGAGGTCGACGTATTGGACCGGAGCGGCGGGTCCCAGAGCGCCCTGGATGGCGCGGACCCAGGAGCGTTGGAGAAGTCCATCGTGGACGGTGCGGCCCTTGCGTCGGCTCCGAGTGACGCGCGCGAGGACGAGCGGCGCGATCTCGGCGACGGATCTACCATTGATCTAGTGATCGTTCCAGAACATGCAAGTGTGGCCATCGCCAAGTGTCCAGGTCGTAGAAGCACGGAAGATGGCGGCGACTGTGGGGTCATGTGGGATGTGCAGGTGGCTCCATGGTCGCGTCGGGTCGGTGTACTTGAGCCATAGCCAACGGGTTCGCAGCGCAATACCAGCACACTGCAGGTCACGGACGCCAAGGCCACCAAGGGAGAGAGGACGACACACTCTCTGCCAGTTGACCAAACATTGTCCACCAGAGGCATCTTTACATCCCGCCCAAAGAAATTTGTGGATGATGCGGTTGGCCATCTTGAGGATGGAGGAGTTGAAGGCGATGGCGGTGAGGAAGTGCGTGGGGATGGCACTTAAGACATGACGGACAAGGGCGAGACGGTCACCAAGGGAGAGGAGCGAAGACCGCCATGTGGAGAGCTTGCGCTCTAGCTTGTGGACGATCGGCATGAGGCTCATAGTAGACGGCTTGCAAATGGACAAGGGGAGTCCCAAATATTGGAATGGGAATTGCTTCACCGGGCATTGCATCTCGGAAGCGATTGTCGCGATGTCCTCGTCGTTGCATTGGATGGGGTGGCCAAGCACTTGTGGTAGTTAGTGCGCAGCCCAGAGGCAACCCCAAAGATCCGAAGAAGTTCACGAACGGCCGAGATGTCATGATGGTCAGGGCGGCAGAAGATGACGACGTCGTCGGCGTAGAGGGAGATGCTGGAGGCCGCGTGCCGCGTGGTCAGCCGCTGGATGAGGCCGAGCTCGACGGCCCAGATGAGCATAGAGTTGAGGACGTCGATGACGAGGGTGAAAAGCATCGGGGATACCGGGTCGCCTTGGCGGAGGCCACAGGCATGATCGATCGGGGGGGAGGGGGCGGGTGGCCGTTGAGCATGACACGAGTGGAGGCGGTGAACAGAAGTATCGAGATCCAGTCGCGCCAGCGTTGGCCGAACCCAAGGTGTTGAAGAGTCTCGAGGATGAAGGACCACGAGACACTATCGAAGGCACGCGCGATGTCAAGCTTCAGAAGCATGCGGGGCACCTTGAGATTGTGGAGGAGACGCACTGTCTGTTGAACAAGCAGGAAGTTGTCATGGATACATCTGCCAGCGATGAAAGCGCTCTGGTTCATCGAAACCATGGTCCCAAGCCGAGGAGCGAGCCGCAGGGACAACACCTTTGCAATGAAGTGGATGAGGCTTATGGGGCGATAGTCGGATAAGGCAGCGGCGTCCGGCCGCTTGGGCAGAAGACTGAGGACCGCATCATTTAGCTTTTGGAACCCACGCCCATTGGCGGTATACAGCTTGTCGAAAGCCTCGCAGATGTCGTGCTTGATGATGTCCCAGTAGGCACAGAGGAACCCGGTCATTAGGCTTTTAACGGCCCGCCAAATCTCCTCCTCTAAGAAAGGCTCTTCCAGGTCAGATAGGTCAAAAGTTGCCGCGTGCAGGTGAAGGAAATATGCCCTAGAGGCAATAATAAAGTTATTATTTATTTCCTTATTTCATGATAAATGTTTATTATTCATGCTAGAATTGTATTAACCGGAAACATAATACATGTGTGAATACATAGACAAACAGAGTGTCACTAGTATGCCTCTACTTGACTAGCTCATTAATCAAAGATGCTTATGTTTCCTAACCATAGACAAAGAGTTGTTATTTGATTAACGGGATCACATCATTAGGAGAATGATGTGATTGACTTGACCCATTCCGTTAGCTTAGCACTCGATCGTTTAGTATGTTGCTATTGCTTTCTTCATGACTTATACATGTTCCTATGACTATGAGATTATGCAACTCCCGTTTACCGGAGGAACACGTTGTGTGCTACCAAGCGTCACAACGTAACTGGGTGATTATAAAGGAGGTCTACAGGTGTCTCCAAAGGTACATGTTGGGTTGGCGTATTTCGAGATTAGGATTTGTCACTCCGATTGTCGGAGAGGTATCTCTGGGCCCTCTCAGTAATGCACATCACATAAAGCCTTGCAAGCATTGCAACTAATGAGTTAGTTGCAAGATGTTGCAAGATGATGTATTACGAAACGAGTAAAGAGACTTTCCAGTAACGAGATTGAACTAGGTATTAAGATACCGACGATCGAATCTCGGGCAAGTAACATACCGATGACAAAGGGAACAACGTATGTTGTTATGCGGTCTGACCGATAAAGATCTGCGTAGAATATGTAGGAGCCAATATGAGCATCCAGGTTCCGCTATTGGTTATTGACCGGAGACGTGTCTCCGTCATGTCTACATTGTTCTCGAACCCGTAGGGTCCGCACGCTTAAGGTTTTGATGACAGTTATATTATGAGTTTATGAGTTTTGATGTACCAAAGTTAGTTCGGAGTCCCGGATGTGATCACGGACATAACGAGGAGTCTCGAAATGGCCGAGACATAAAGATTGATATATTGGACGGCTATATTCGGACACCGGAAGTGTTCCGGGTGATTTCGGAGAAAACCGGAGAGCCGGAGGGTTACCGGAACCCTACCGGGAGAAGTAATGGGCCATATGGGCCTTAGTGGAGAGAGAGAAGGGCAGCGAGGGTGGGCCGTGCGCCTCCTCCCCCTGGTCTGAATTGGACTAGGAGAGGGGGGGGGGTGCCCCCCTTTCCTTCTCCCTCCCCACTTCCTTCCCACTCCTAGTAGGAGTCCCACTCCTACTAGGAGGAGGACTCCTCCTTGGCGCGCCATAGGGCCGGCCGGCCTCCTCCCCTTGCTCCTTTATATACGGGGGCAGGGGGCACCCCTAGACACACAAGTTGATCCGCGTGATCATTTTCTTAGCCGTGTGCAGTGCCCCCTTCCACCATACTCCTCGATAATATTGTAGCGGTGCTTAGGCGAAGCCCTGCGACAGTAGAACATCAAGATCATCACCACGCCATCGTGCTGACGGAACTCTTCCCCGATACTTTGCTGGATCAAAGTCTGGGGATCGTCATCGAGCTGAACGTGTGCTAGAACTCGGAGGTGCCGTAGTTTCGGTGCTTGATCGGTCGGCCCGTGAAGACGTACGACTACATCAACCGCGTTGTGCTAGCGCTTCCGCTTCCGGTCTACGAGGGTACGTAGACAACACTCTCCCCTCTCGTTGCTATGCATCACCATGATCTTGCGTGTGCGTAGGAAAATTTTGAAATTACTACGTTCCCCAACAGTGGCATCCGAGCCTAGGTTTTATGTGTTGATGTTATATGCACGAGTAGAACACAAGTGAGTTGTGGGTGATATAAGTCATACTGCTTACCAGCATGTCATACTTTGGTTTGACGGTATTGTTGGTTGAAGCGGCCTGGACCGACATTACGCGTACGCTTACGCGAGACTGGTTCTACCGACGTGCTTTGCACACAGGTGGCTGGCGGGTGTCAGTTTATCCAACTTTAGTTGAACCAAGTGTGGCTACGCCCGGTCCTTGCGAAGGTTAAAACAACACCAACTTGACAAACTATCATTATGGTTTTGATGCGTAGGTAAGATTGGTTCTTGCTAAGCCCGTAGCAGCCACGTAAAACTTGCAACAACAAAGTAGAGGACGTCTAACTTGTTTTTGCAGGGCATGTTGTAATGTGATATGGTCAAGACGTGATGAGATATAAGTTGTTGTATGAGATGATCATGTTTTGTTGAAGTTATCGGCAACTGGCAAAATCCTTATGGTTGTCTCTCTATTGCATAAGATGCAAGCATCCAATAATTGCTTTACTTTATCACTATGCGATAGCAATAGTTGCAAGAGCAATTGTTGGCGAGACGACCATGTAACGACACATTGATATAGATCAAGATGATGGAGATCATGGTGTCATGCCGGTGACGATAGAGATCATGACAGTACTTTAGAGATGGAAATCAAAGGCTCAAGATGATGATGGCCATATCATGTCACATATTTTGATTGCATATGATGTTTATTTTTTATACATCTTATTTTTCTTAGTTTGACGGTAGCATTTTAAGATGATCTCTCACTAATTATCAAGAAGTGTTAAGGGCTCTCTTAACGGAGATGCTAGTAAGAGCCCAGCGACGATGAGAGTCCCACCTCTCCTCCCTCCGGCGCCCTAGGCTCTCCGGCGATCTTCCTCCTCAGCCAGTAAATTTGGTTTTCTCTCTGCCCATCTTCTCTGGCACTCTCTGATCTACCACCCTATACCCATCTCACATGGGTTCTCATGGTGGATCCACCTTGGATATGGATTTCTCCAAAGGAGTGGCTTTTGCGGAAGAGATTTTCAGATCTTGTGGGAAAACCATTCATCCCTCGGATGACACGAGCCATTTTACTATGGTTGTGTCTTTTAGCAGACATAGATTCCGTCTTGATGAGGATTCGGTGGCGGCGGCGTTGGAATGTGCAACTGGAGGATCTGCAATCGATCTAGCTGTGCAAATCATTGCGGACAAGGTATTCTCATTTATGGTATCATGCAAACGTATTGGCATGTTTATTCTCCATTTGCGATCTTTCGCGTGCCCGCAATTCAAATGCTACTTTCATCTGTGGGGAAATGGCGGCCCTAATTGGAAACATGAATTTACTATTTGGAAGAAAGAATGTGATGCGGAGTGGATTATCATCAGTCCTTCTAAGAGGCGTGCTTCTATTGGTTTGCTTGCTATGCATAAGCCTCCTTCCAAATCTGCATTACGTTCTAGTTCTAGGCCTTCGAGGAACATTTATTTCGCTACTTTCCAACAGTACGATGCCTGCAAGGGATACTCATATCCTGCTTCGCCGGGTCTTGTTGATCTGGTTTCAGATGCTGGGTACGCTCTGCTACCTCGTGAGAGAGACATTGTGCCTCCACCGCCGGCGACTGAACTCCGATGGACGGTGGCAGAACCACCCATTATTTTCGGAACAGTCAACGTCCAAGCTATTTCCTCGGCTGGGATTTCTAATCCAGCCATTTCAGACGTGAATCTGCATGTGCATGGGAAGGAATGGGCTGGTCCGGCTGTGGCCCAGGAGAACTCTTCAGCCCAGCTTAATACCCAGCCCCAGGAGATTTCCCCGGCCCAGTTTGATTTGGCCCAAGCTGCATCCGGATCTCAATCTACCCCTCCACCTGTTATTGGAAATGAGGAGTTCATTACTACCAGGGCATCGGAATCACCGGTTGATTATGACAGATTTAATGATTTTGTGGATGACATGGTTTTCAAAGTTTGGAAATGTCAAAATTGTTTGTCCATGAGGCATTTAACCAGCGCGTGCACCAGCAAGATTAGGTGCCGTAGATGCTTTCGGTTGGGGCACCGGGCAAAGGGCTGTTCCGATTCTAGTCTATCTCCCTCTTACAGGTGGGTCCCACGGAGCAAATCCACCGTATCTAACCGGTCTACTAGTTTATCGGAGCGAGACTCCTCGATTTCTCCCATAGCTAGCCCGGAGGGGTCTATGCCCAGTCCTATCAAGCCTACCACCCCGTCCATCCCACCGTTGCCAGTTGAGCCACCGCCCACAACGCCTCTGCCGCCCACCTCACCACCTCCCTCAATCGTCTTGACTCCGGCTTTGGATCACCCCTCCCCAGCTCCGGCAATGGCCAACTTTCCACTGGACCCGATGGACTTCCTCCCGCATGGCTTCGACATCATTGATGGAGGGGAGCTGCGACTGCCTCGCACTTTCTTTGCGCCGGCGGTGGCTCCGGATCGACAGCATGAGGAGTATGCCATCGCCATTGTTGAGCCGGCTCCTCTACCTGAAGAAGTTGCTATCTTCCGGAATCTGGTCAGTGATTTTGTCGTCAATAATCTGCAGAGAGCTGTGCTGGATGCTCAGCCGTGGATCCAAGGGGTTGGTTTGTTTAGATTGCGTAGTGCTCTGGCCCGACAAGCATTAGGTGATCATCCTCCTTTCAACTTGGGCAACGATAGATTTGTCAGGTTTATTCCGCATGATGAAGGTATCAACTACAGAGCTGCGCAGGGTTTTAGAAGGGGATGGGTTATGCTGCTAGGCGTTCCTTTGGACTATAGGCGCTCTCAATACCTTGCAGATGTAATCAGTACTTTTGGGCGCTTTCACCATTGGCATCAGGATGATCCGATGATGGTCCGGTCATTGGTCTATGTGTCTTTTCCTGCACCGACTATGGTTCCCAGATCAGTGACATACAGAGAATTTGCAGACTTTGGAGGGGTTCGGATCTCTTGGTCTGCACCAGTTTATATTCTATCTACGGACCATGCGGATATCCTACCTGTTGATGAGGACCCAATGCCCCTCAATGGCAACCTCCACCCTCTCCCGGGCAACATGCAGTTCAACAACCATAACTGGGTCCTGCCTGAGTTCCCAGAACTGGGCTGGAATGATGTGCCTGCACCTGACAATGGGCAGCCACAGAATGAGCCCCCACAGTTTCAGGAAGTTCTGCAGCAGGATAATGTTGTGGAAGTTCAGTCTCAGGAATCCATTGTGCTCCAGCGGTCTGAGGATTCAGTTAACAATGTGAATGATGCTGCTGAAATGGCTATTCTACAACACCCAATGGGACTACAGCAGCCTCCTTTGATGATCGGACAAGTTCTAACTACATTTGGGCCTGTTCTGCCCCCTGTCATGCAGTGGAAACGTACTTTTGAGAAGGTACTGCCGCTTATGGGGATTTCTGATATCCCAAAGTTTGGTTTCCGATCTGATCTTGGTACTTTTCTGAACAAGCAGTCCTGGGCGACTCTTTTCAACACTTCTTCCCCAAAATTACAGCTTCTGCCTGCACCTGTTTCTGTGACTCAGGTGACACCTGTTAAACGGCCGGTAGCTCGAGCTCTGTGTTTTGATGATATTGATGAACCTGTTGCTGAAGCATTTGAGTTTACGGCTGCTCCTAAAGTTACTCTGAAACGTGGGAGAAAGCCTAAGGCCTCTCGAGTTATGGTGGATTCTGAGGTCAGGCGCAGTGCTCGTCTTAGTGCGATGCGTGATGGATATCGTCAGGTAACTCCTGGCACACCTTCTAGGAGGCCGCACACACTGAAGAAGCGCAAATCTGTGCCTTCCCAGTCTGAGGATGACTCTGCAGTGCCTCCTCTGACGGCCATAGTCGATCTTCAGCGAATTGGTACTCGTCTTCGCATCACGCCGGAGAAGATCACGACGGATAAGCTTGCAGCTAATCCTACCCGCTCCAACAAAAGCGCAAGTTCCGATGATTAGTTGCTTCATCCAGGGTTTAGGTGAAGGAAATATGCCCTAGAGGCAATAATAAAGTTATTATTTATTTCCTTACATCATGATAAAAGCTTATTATTCATGCTAGAATTGTATTAACCGGAAACATAATACATGTGTGAATACATAGACCAACAGAATGTCACTAGTATGCCTCTACTTGACTAGCTCGTTAATCAAAGATGGTTATGTTTCCTAACCATGAACAAGGAGTTGTTATTTGATTAACGAGGTCACATCATTAGTAGAATGATCTGATTGACATGACCCATTCCATAAGCATAGCACCCGATCGTTTAGTATGTTGCTATTGTTTTCTTCATGACTTATACATGTTCCTATAACTATGAGATTATGCAACTCCCGTTTACCGGAGGAACACTTTGGGTACTACCAAACGTCACAACGTAATTGGGTGATTATAAAGGAGTACTACAGGTGTCTCCAATGGTAGATGTTGGGTTGGCGTATTTCGAGATTAGGGTTTGTCACTCCGATTGTCGGAGAGGTATCTCTGGGCCCTCTCGGTAATACACATCACATAAGCCTTGCAAGCATTATAACTAAGATGTTAGTTGTGAGATGATGTATTACGGAACGAGTAAAGAGACTTGCCAGTAACGAGATTGAACTAGGTATTGGATACCGACGATCGAATCTCGGGCAAGTAACATACCGATGACAAAGGGAACAACGTATGTTGTTATGCGGTCTGACCGATAAAGATCTTCATAGAATATGTAGGAGCCAATATGGGCATCCAGGTCCCGCTATTGGTTATTGACCGGAGACGTGTCTCGGTCATGTCTACATTGTTCTCGAACCATAGGGTCCGCACGCTTAACGTTACAATGACAGTTATTATGAGTTTATGCATTTTGATGTACCGAAGGTTGTTCGGAGTCCCGGATGAGATCACGGACATGACGAGGAGTCTCGAAATGGTCGAGACGTAAAGATTGATATATTGGAAGCCTATGTTTGGACATCGGAAGTGTTCCGGGTGAAATCGGGATTTTACCGGATTACCGGGAGGGTTACCGGAACCCCCCGGGAGCCAAATGGGCCAACATGGGCCTTAGTGGAAAGATGAGAGGGCAGCCCACATAGGGCTGCGCCTCCCCCCCTCTCCCTAGTCCTATTAGGACTAGGAGAGGGGCTGGCCACCTCTCTCTCTCTCCCCTTTGAAGGTTTCCTAGTTGGACTAGGATTGGAGGGGGGAGTCCTACTCCCGGTAGGAGTAGGACTCCTCCTGCGCCTACACCTCTTTGGCCGGCCAGCCCCCCTCCCTCCAACCTTTATATACGGAGGCAGGGGACACCCCAACACACACAAGTTGATCCTTGAGATCGTTCCTTAGCCGTGTGCGGTGCCCCCTGCCACCAAATTCCACCTCGATCATACCGTTACAGTGCTTAGGCGAAGCCCTGCTTCGGTAGTACATCAAGATCGTCACCATTCCGTCGTGCTGACGGAACTCTTCCTCGACGCTTTGCTGGATCGGAGCCCGAGGAACGTCATCGAGCTGAACGTGTGCCAAGAACTCGGAGGTGCCGGAGTAACGGTGCTTGGATCGGTCGAATCGGGAATTAGACGTACGACTACTTCCTCTACGTTGTGTGATCGCTTCCGCAGTCGGTCTGCGTTGGTACGTAGACAACACTCTCCCCTCTCGTTGCTGTGCATCACCATGATCTTGCATGCGCGTAGGAAAATTTTCGAAATTACTGCGTTCCCCAACAGTGGTATCAGAGCCAGGTTTTATGGTTTGATGTTATATGCACGAGTAGAACACAAGTGAGTTGTGGGCGATACAAGTCATACTGCCTACCAGCATGTCATACTTTGGTTCGGCGGTATTGTTGGTTGAGACGATCCGGACCAACCTTACGCGTACTCTTACGCGAGACCGGTTCCCTCGACGTGCTTTGCACATAGATGGCTTGCGGAAGACTGTCTCTCCAACTTTAGTTGAACCAAGTGTGACTACGCCCGGTCCTTGAGAAGGTTAAAACGGAGTCTATTTGACGAACTATCGTTGTGGTTTTGATGCGTAGGTGAGATGAGTTCTTACTTAAGCCCGTAGCAGCCACGTAAAACTTGCAACAACAAAGTAGAGGACGTCTAACTTGTTTTTGCAGGGCATGTTGTGATGTGATATGGTCAAGGCATGATGCTGATTTTATTGTATGAGATGATCATGTTTTGTAACCGAGTTATCGGCAACTGGCAGGAGCCATATGGTTGTCGCTTTATTGTATGCAATGCAATCGCGATGTAATGCTTTACTTTATTGCTAAGCGGTAGTGATAGTCGTGGAATCATAAGATTGGCGAGACGACAACGATGCTACGATGGAGATCAAGGTGTCGCGCCGGTGACGATGGTGATCATGACGGTGCTTCGGAGATGGAGATCACAAAGCACAAGATGATGATGGCCATATCATATCACTTATATTGATTGCATGTGATGTTTATCCTTTTATGCATCTTATCTTGCTTTGATTGACGGTAGCATTATAAGATGATCTCTCACTAAATTATCAAGAAGTGTTCTCCCTGAGTATGCACCGTTGCAAAAGTTCTTCGTGCTGAGACACCACGTGATGATCGGGTGTGATAGGCTCTACGTTCAAATACAACGGGTGCAAAACAGTTGCACACGCGGAATACTCAGGTTATACTTGACGAGCCAAGCATATACAGATATGGCCTCGGAACACGGAGACCGAAAGGTCGAGCGTGAATCATATAGTAGATATGATCAACATATTGATGTTCACCATTGAAAACTGCTCCATCTCACGTGATGATCGGTTATGGTTTAGTTGATTTGGATCACGTGATCACTTAGAGGATTAGAGGGATGTCTATCTAAGTGGGAGTTCCTAAGTAATTTGATTAACTGAACTTAAAAATTATCATGAACTTAGTCCTGGTAGTATTTTGCAAATTATGTTGTAGATCAATAGCTCGCGTTGTTGCTTCCCTGTGTTTATTTTTGATATGTTCATAGAGAAAATTGTGTTGAAAGATGTTAGTAGCAATGATGCGGATTGGATCCGTGATCTGAGGTTTGTCCTCATTGCTGCACAGAAGAATTATGTCCTTGATGCACCGCTAGGTGACAGACCTATTGCAGGAGCAGATGCAGACGTTATGAACGTTTGGCTAGCTCAATATGATGACTACTTGATAGTTTAGTGCACCATGCTTAATGGCTTAGAATCGGGACTTCAAAGACGTTTTGAACGTCATGGACCATATGAGATGTTCCAGGAGTTGAAGTTAATATTTCAAGCAAATACCCGAGTTGAGAGATATGAAGTCTCCAACAAGTTCTATAGCTAAAAGATGGAGGAGAATCGCTCAACTAGTGAGCATGTGCTCAGATTGTCTGGGTACTACAATCGCTTGAATCAAGTGGGAGTTAATCTTCCAGATAAGATAGTGATTGACAGAATTCTCTAGCCACCATCACCAAAGTTAGTAGAACATCGTGATGAACTATAATATGCAAGGGATAACAGAAACAACTCCCAAGCTCTTCGTGATGCTGAAATCAACGAAGGTAGAAATCAAGAAAAACATCAAGTGTTGATGGTTGACAAGACCACTAGTTTCAAGAAGAAAAAAGGGCAAAGGGAAGAAGGGGAACTTCAAGAAGAACGGCAAGCAAGTTGCTGCTCAAGTGAAAAAGCCCAAGTCTGATCCTAAGCCTGAGACTAAGTGCTTCTACTGCAAAGGGACTGGTCACTGGAAGCGGAACTACCCCAAGTGATTGGCGGATAAGAAGGATGGCAAAGTGAACATAAGTATATTTGATATACATGTTATTGATGTGTACTTTACTAGTGTTTATAGCAAACCCTCAGTATTTGATACTAGTTCAGTTGCTAAGATTAGTAACTCGAAACGGGAGTTGCAGAATAAACAGAGAGTAGTTAAGGGTGAAGTGACGATGTGTGCTGGAAGTGGTTCCAAGATTGATATGATCATCATCGCACACTCCCTATAATTTCGGGATTAGTGTTGAACCTAAATAAGTGTTATTTGGTGTTTGCGTTGAACATGAATATGATTTGATCATGTTTATTGTAATACGGTTATTCATTTAAGTAAGAGAATAAATTGTTGTTCTGTTTACATGAATAAAACCTAATATGGTTAAACACCCAATGAAAATAGTTCATTGGATCTCGATATTAATAATACACATATTCATATTATTGAAACCAAAAGATGCAAAGTTAATAATGATAGTGCAACTTATTTGTGGCACTACCGTTTAGGTCATATTGGTATAAAGCGCATGAAGAAACTCCATGCTGATGGGCTTTCGGAATCACTTGATTATGAATCACTTGATGCTTGTAAACCATGCCTTTTGGGCAAGATGACTAAAACGCCGTTCTCCGGAACAATGGAGCAAGCAAAAGATTTGTTGGAAATCATACATACTGATGTATGTGGTCCGATGAATATTGAGGCTCGCGACAGGTATCATTATTTTCTGATCTTCACAGATGATTTGAGCAGATATGAGTATATCTACTTGATGAAACATAAGTCTAAAACATTTGAAAAGTTCAAAGAAATTTAGAGTGAAGTGAAAAATCATCGTAACAAGAAAATAAAGTTTCTATGATCTGATCATAGAGAAGAGTATTTGAGTTACGAGTTTGGTCTTCAGTTAAAAACAATGTGAAATAGTTTCACTACTCACGCCACCTGGAACACCACAGCATAATGGTGTGTCCGAACGTCATAACCGTACTTTATTGGATATAGTGCAATATATGATGTTTCTTACCGATTTACCACTATCGTTTTTGGGGTCATGCATTAGAGGCAGCTGCATTCACGTTAAATAGGGCACCATATAAATCCGTTGAGACGACACCGTGTGAACTATGGTTTGGCAAGAAACCTAAGCTGTCGTTTCTTAAAGTTTGGGGTTGTGATGCTTATATGAAAAGGTTTCATCCTGATAAGCTCAAACTCAAATCGGAGAAGTGCGTCTTCATAGGATATCCAAAGGAAACTATTGGATACACCTTCTATCACAGGTCCGAAGGCAAGACTTTTTGTTGCTAAAATTCGGAAATTTTCTAGAGAAGGAGTTTCTCTCGAAAGAAGTGAGTGGGAGGAAAGTAGAACTTGACGAGGTAACTGTACCTGCTCCCTTGTTGGAAAGTAGCACATCACAGAAAACTGTTTCTGTGACACCTACACCAGTTAGTGAGGAAGCTAATGATGATGATCATGAAACTTCAGAACAAGATACTACTGAACCTCGTAGATCAACCAGAGTAAGATCCGCGCCAGAGTGGTACGGTAATCCTTTTCTGGAAGTCATGCTACTAGATCATGATGAACCTACGAACTATGAAGAAGCGATGGTGAGCCCAGATTCCGCAAAGTGGCTTGAAGCCATGAAATCTGAGATATGATCCATGTATGAGAACAAAGTATGGACTTTGATTGACTTGCCTGATGATCGGCAAGCAATAGAAAATAAATGGATCTTCAAGAGGAAGACGGATGCTGATAGTAGTGTTACTATCTACAAAGCTAGAATTGTCGCAAAAGGTTTTCGACAAGTTCAAGGTGTTGACTACGATGAGATTTTCTCACTCGTATCTATGCTTAAAGTCTGTCCGAATCATGTTAGCAATTGCCGCATTTTATGAAATCTGGCAAATGGATAAACAAAACTGCATTCCTTAATGGATTTATTAAAGAAGAGTTGTATATGATGCAACAGAAGGTTTTGTCAATCCGAAAGATGCTAACAAAATGTGCAAGCACCAGCGATCCATCTGTGGACCGGTGCAAGCATCTCGGAGTTGGAATATACGCTTTGATAAGTTGATCAAAGCATGTAGTTTTATACAGACTTGCGGTGAAGCCTGTATTTACAAGAAAGTGAGTGGGAGCACTACAGCATTTCTGATAAGTATATGTGAATGACATATTGTTGATCGGAAATAATGTAGAATTATTCTGTAAAGCATAAAGGAGTGTTTGAAAGGAGTTTTTTCAAAGAAAGACTTCGATGAAGCTACTTACATATCGAGCTTCAAGATCTATAGAGATAGATCAAAGACGCTTGATAAGTTTTTTTTCAATGAGTACATGCCTTGACAAAGATTTTGAAGTAGTTCAAAATGGAGCAGTCAAAGAAAGAGTTCTTGCCTGTACTATAAGGTGTGAAGTTGAGTAAGACTCAAAGCCCGACCACGGCAGAAGATAGAAAGAGAATGAAAGTCATTCCCTATGCCTTGGCCATAGGTTCTATAAAGTATGTCATGCTGTGTACCAGATCTATTGTATACCCTGCACTGATTTAACAAGGGAGTACAATAGTGATCTAGGAGTAGATCACTGGACAGCGGTCAGAATTATCCTTAGTGAAATAAGGATATGTTTCTCGATTATGGACGTGACAAAAAGGTTCGTCGTAAAGGGTTACATCGATGCAAGTTTTTGACACTGATCCAGATAATTCTAAGTCTCAATCTGGATACATATTGAAAGTGGGAGCAATTAGCTAGAGTAGCTCCGTGTAGAGCATTGTAGACATAGAACTTGCAAAATACTTACGGATCTGAATGTGACAGACCCGTCGACTAAAATTATCCCACAAGCAAAACATGATCACACCTTAGTACTCTTTGGGTGTTAATCACATAGAGATGTGAACTAGATTATTGACTCTAGTAAACCCTTTGAGTGTTGGTCACATGACGATGTGAACCATGGGTGTTAATCACATGGTGATGTGAACTATTGCTGTTAAATCACATGGCGATGTGAACTAGATTATTGACTCTAGTGCAAGTGGGAGACTGAAGGAAATATGCCCTAGAGGCAATAATAAAGTTATTATTTATTTCCTTACATCATGATAAAAGTTTATTATTCATGCTAGAATTGTATTAACCGGAAACATAATACATGTGTGAATACATAGACCAACAGAATGTCACTAGTATGCCTCTACTTGACTAGCTCGTTAATCAAAGATGGTTATGTTTCCTAACCATGAACAAGGAGTTGTTATTTGTTTAACGAGGTCACATCATTAGTAGAATGATCTGATTGACATGACCCATTCCATAAGCATAGCACCCGATCGTTTAGTATGTTGCTATTGTTTTCTTCATGACTTATACATGTTCCTATAACTATGAGATTATGCAACTCCCGTTTACCGGAGGAACACTTTGGGTACTACCAAACGTCACAACGTAATTGGGTGATTATAAAGGAGTACTACAGGTGTCTCCAATGGTAGATGTTGGGTTGGCGTATTTCGAGATTAGGGTTTGTCACTCCGATTGTCGGAGAGGTATCTGGGCCCTCTCGGTAATACACATCACATAAGCCTTGCAAGCATTATAACTAAGATGTTAGTTGTGAGATGATGTATTACGGAACGAGTAAAGAGACTTGCCAGTAACGAGATTGAACTAGGTATTGGATACCGACGATCGAATCTCGGGCAAGTAACATACCGATGACAAAGGGAACAACGTATGTTGTTATGCGGTCTGACCGATAAAGATCTTCGTAGAATATGTAGGAGCCAATATGGGCATCCAGGTCCCGCTATTGGTTATTGACCGGAGACGTGTCTCGGTCATGTCTACATTGTTCTCGAACCATAGGGTCCGCACGCTTAACGTTACGATGACAGTTATTATGAGTTTATGCATTTTGATGTACCGAAGGTTGTTCGGAGTCCCGGATGAGATCACGGACATGACGAGGAGTCTCGAAATGGTCGAGACGTAAAGATTGATATATTGGAAGCCTATGTTTGGACATCGAAAGTGTTCCGGGTGAAATTGGGATTTTACCAGATTACCGGGAGGGTTACCGGAACCCCCCGGGAGCCAAATGGGCCAACATGGGCCTTAGTGGAAAGATGAGAGGGCAGCCCACATAGGGCTGCGCCTCCCCCCTCTCCCTAGTCCTATTAGGACTAGGAGAGGGGCCGGCCACCTCTCTCTCTCTCCCCTTTGAAGGTTTCCTAGTTGGACTAGGATTGGAGGGGGGAGTCCTACTCCCGGTAGGAGTAGGACTCCTCCTGCGCCTACACCTCTTTGGCCGGCCAGCCCCCCTCCCTCCAACCTTTATATACGGAGGTAGGGGACACCCCAACACACACAAGTTGATCCTTGAGATCGTTCCTTAGCCGTGTGCGGTGCCCCCTGCCACCAAATTCCACCTCGATCATACCGTTACAGTGCTTAGGCGAAGCCCTGCGTCGGTAGTACATCAAGATCGTAACCATGCCGTCGTGCTGACGGAACTCTTCCTCGACGCTTTGCTGGATCGGAGCCCGAGGAACGTCATCGAGCTGAACGTGTGCCAAGAACTCGGAGGTGCCGGAGTAACGGTGCTTGGATCGGTCGAATCGGGAAGAAGACGTACGACTACTTCCTCTACGTTGTGTGATCGCTTTCGCAGTCGATCTGCGTTGGTACGTAGACAACACTCTCCCCTCTCGTTGCTGTGCATCACCATGATCTTGCGTGCGCGTAGGAAAATTTTCGAAATTACTGCGTTCCCCAACATTAGGTCCATGGCGTACCATAATCGCCATTTATCTGCTCTTATCTGTTTGGAACATTGATGTTTTCGTCTGTTTAGTGGGTTGTAGGCCATTGCGTGGCTTACTTTTAATTGTGTGCTCTTTTGGTTTGTAATGAATCAAACTTCGTTTAGAGAGTGGAAAGTACTTTGTTGGAATATTAGGGGTTTGAATTCTGAAGCACGTCAGCTCGCTGTTAGGCAAAAGATCAATGAGAGTGGGTGCTCTGTTGTTTGCCTTCAGGAAACCAAATGCATGCATATTGATCAACGCTTCATTAGAAAGTTCTGTCCTTGGCGTTTTGATAACTTTGTTTATGTGCCATCGGTTGGGGCATCAGCCGGCATGGTGGTCATCTGGAATTCATCCTTCTTCACAGGCAAATTAATTGAGGCTAAGCCATTTGGTATTATTATGAAGTTTCAATCTAAGCATACATCAGAGACTTGGTTTCTGGTCTCAATTTATGGTCCTTGTCAAGGACCGGCGCGTGACGATTTTCTGCAGTGGTTATATAATCTGGATATTCATTTTGAGGACAATTGGCTGCTTTTAGGTGATTTCAACTTTATGCGATCGTTTGAGAATCGAAATCAGCCAGGTGGTGATGTGAATGATATCTTTTTGTTTAACGAAATAATTGGTCATTTGGGTCTTGTTGAGCTGCCAATCAAGGGTCGTCAGTACACATGGTCTAATATGCAAACCACACCTCTGCTAGAACAAATTGATTGGTTTTTTACATCTGTGGCTTGGACACATGATCACCCCAACACAATGGTCTTGCCGCTTGCGCGCACTGCCTCTGATCACGTTCCGTGTGTGGTTTCCATTGCCACTTGTATTCCCAAGGCAAAGGTTTTTCGCTTTGAAAACTATTGGGTTGATCTGCCTGGTTTTATGGATTGTGTATCTGAGGTTTGGAACAGACCTGTGGATAGATCTTCAACTGCCTTAACCATTTCTACTAAATTCAAAACTCTTCGTTATGCTCTTAAGAAATGGCATCTCAACCTATCCACAGTCAAGGCTCTCATTGCTGATTGCAACAAAACAATCATGTTTTTGGATAATATTGAGGAATTTAGGCCCTTGAGTTGGCCGGAGTTCAATTTCCGCAAGATTGTCAAATTACATCTTGAAGATATTTTGCACTGGCAGTTCATTTATTAGAAGCAACGTTGCACGATCAGAAATATCAAAGTTGGTGAGGAAAATTCAAAAAAATTCCATGCTATGGCAACGGAAAGGTATCGGAGAAACACCATTTCCTCGATCAAATCTGTGGATGGGGAGGTGATTTCTGATCATCATCAGTTAGCAGGGATGTTTTGGTCTGACTTCAATAGTAGAATGGGCCAGGCAAAAGGTATTCAAATGGGTTTTGACCTTGACACATTAATTACGCGGATAGATGGTCTGGAGAATTTATCCTTGCCTTTCACAGACTCCGAGGTGGATACGGTGATCAAGAACATGCCTTCTGACCGCGCTCCGGGCCCTGATGGGTTTACTGGTCTTTTTCTCAAGAAATGCTGGAATATTCTAAAGCCAGATTTTATGAAGCTGGTCAACGAATTTTATGAGGGAAAGTGTGACCTGGAGTGTCTAAATACATCTCTCATTACCCTCATTCCCAAGAAGTTGAGCCCGGAGTATATTGGTGATTTTAGGCCCATTTCGTTGACAAATACTTGCCTCAAGTTTTTAACTAAACTTTTGGCAAATCGTTTACAGAGTGTGATTTTAAAATGTATTCACCGCAATCAATATGGGTTTCTTTGCTGTAGATCCATTCAAGATTGTCTTGCATGGTGTTTTGAATATATCCACCAGTGCAAGGCATCCAAAAGGCCTATAATCCTTCTCAAGTTGGATTTCACGAAGGCGTTTGATACCATCGAGCACGAGCTGATTCTCAGGGTCCTGAAATGTAAGGGTTTTGATGATCGCTGGACAGGTTGGATTGATCGCATCTTGTCCTCTGGATCCTCTTCGGTTCTTTTAAATGGTGTGCATGGTAGTCATTTTGTCTGTCGTTCAGGTGTGCGTCAAGGAGACCCATTATCCCCTTTGTTATTTGTGATTGCTGTGGATCTATTGCAGTCTGTGGTTAATGAGATGTGTGCAAGGAACATTCTCACACTGCCCATACCAACCTCTTCACGGGACTATCCGATCATGCAATACGCTGATGACACATTAATTGTCCTTCCGGCGGTGGACAGCCAGCTCATTGCTTTCAAGGATATGCTTGAGACCTTTGCTAAGTCTACGGGGTTGCGGGTTAACTTTAGTAAATCCTCATTAATTCCAATGAATATGTCTGATGAGGAGGGTAAACGTGTGGCTGCTTTGCTTGGGTGTGATGTTGGCTCCATGCCATTTACTTACCTGGGATTGCCAATGGGTACTAGTAGACCCACAATTTATGACTTGCTTCCCTTAGTGGATCGCATAGAGAGAAGATTGTCTGCTTCCTCTTGTTTGTTGAACCAGGGCAGCCGGCTACAGCTCTTGAAATATGTTCTCTCTTCCATGCCAATATATTTCTTGTGCACTCTCTCATTACCCCAAGGAATTTTGAAGCATATTGAACGCATCATGCGGCAATGTTTGTGGCGAGGCAACTCTGATACACCAAGACAATCATTGGCAGCTTGGGAGTTAGTATGTCGGCCCAAGAGTCATGGAGGACTTGGGGTCCTGGACCTGGGCATTCAAAATGATGCCTTGTTGATCAAGCATCTCTACAAATTTTTTAACAAGTTGGATGTACCTTGGGTTTCTCTTATCTGGGACACATATTATGCTGCTGCACCGCCCCAAGTAACCCGAAGTTGTGGTTCCTTTTGGTGGCGTGACGTGATGAAGCTGTATGATAAATTTTGTCAATTGGCTGTCTCTCACGTGCGCTCCGGAGACTCGGTGGTTTTTTGGCTGGATCGGTGGCAACTTAATAACGAGGTGGTTATCATGCAACAGCATTTCCCGAGGCTCCACTCTTTTGTGATCGATGACACGCTTACCATTAAGGATGTGATGGAGCTGCCTGACCTGACCGACAATTTTCACCTGCCTCTATCAGTTGAAGCTTTTGAGGAATTCAACCAGCTTCAGGCTTTAATGCCTCTGATCAATTTGCATGAGGGAGTTAATGATGTCTGGAAATGGCCTTCAAAGACTGGGGATTATCGATCCAGGATCTACTATCTGTTTTGTTTCTCCGAAGTTGTGGTTGACCCCATATTTGGGTGGATCTGGAAATGTTCTTGTACTCTCAAGCTCAAGGTGTTTGGCTGGCTCCTTTTGATGGATCGTCTAAACACTAGGGATATGATGCAGCGACAACATTGGATTATACAGGATGATACATGTGCTATGTGCTTCTCAGGTTTGCATGAAGATAGAGCTCATCTCTTCTTTGCTTGCAACTTTAGCCAACGGGTCTGGAATTATTTGGGCATCTCATGGAGTGTTCACCCTAACCAGACTACTTTTGAAATGGCTTGCGCGGCCAGGGAGGAATTTGGTCAGCCTTTTTTCACGGAGGTAGTCTTTACGGCTACTTGGAATATTTGGACCCAAAGGAATGGAAGGATCTTCAGAAATGAGTTGCCCACTTTCAGATCTTGGAGGAGGAATTTTATTCATGATATTTCTCTTTTAGCTCATAGAATCAAGTGTAAATATAGAGATAGATTAACCTCTTGGATAGATTCCCTCCCCTAATCTCTCTCTGTAAGTAGTCTTTCTTTTGCTCCTTGTAATTTTGTACAACTCACCTATTATTTTTTAATAAAGGGCTGTGAGGCTGTTGCCTTGCAGTATATAGTCAAAAAAATTATCAAGAAGTGTTCTCCCTGAGTATGCACCGTTGCAAAAGTTCTTCGTGCTGAGACACCACGTGATGATCGGGTGTGATAGGCTCTACGTTCAAATACAACGGGTGCAAAACAGTTGCACACGCGGAATACTCAGGTTAAACTTGACGAGCCTAGCATATACAGATATGGCCTCGGAACACGGAGACCGAAAGGTCGAACGTGAATCATATAGTAGATATGATCAACATAGTGATGTTCACCATTGCAAACTACTCCATCTCACGTGATGATCGAACATGGTTTAGTTGATTTGGATCACGTGATCACTTAGATGACTAGAGAGATGTCTGTCTAAGTGGGAGTTCTTAAGTAATATGATTAATTGAACTTAAATTTATCATGAACTTAGTCCGGGTAGTATTTTGCAAATCATGTTGTAGATCAATAGCTCGCGTTGTTGCTTCCCTGTGTTTATTTTGATATGTTCCTAGAGAAAATTGTGTTGAAAGATGTTAGTAGCAATGATGCGGATTGGATCCATGATCTGAGGTTTATCCTCATTGCTGCACAGAAGAATTATGTCCTTAATGCACCGCTAGGTGATAGACCTATTGCAGGAGCAGATGCAGACGTTATGAACGTCTGGCTAGCTCAATATGATGACTACTTGATAGTTTAGTGCACCATGCTTAACGGCTTAGAATCGGGACTTTAAAGACGTTTTGAATGTCATGGACCATATGAGATGTTCCAGGAGTTGAAGTTAATATTTCAAGCAAATACCCGAGTTGAGAAATATGAAGTCTCCAACAAGTACTATAGCTAAAAGATGGAGGATAATCGCTCAACTAGTGAGCATGTGCTCAGATTGTCTGGGTACTACAATCGCTTGAATCAAGTGGGAGTTAATCTTCCAGATAAAATAGTGATTGACAGAATTCTCTAGTCACCATCACAAAGTTAGTAGAACTTCGTGATGAACTATAGTATGCAAGGGATGACGAAAACGACTCCCGAGCTTTTCATGATGATGAAATTGATGAAGGTAGAAATCGAGAAAAACATCAAGTGTTGATGGTTGACAAGATCACTATTTTCAAGAAAAGGGCAAAGGGAAAAAGGGGAACTTCAAGAAAAACAGCAAGCAAGTTGCTGCTCAAGTGAAGAAGCCCAAGTCTGGTCCTAAGCCTGCGACTAAGTGCTTCTACTGCAAAGGGACTGGTCACTGGAAGCGGAACTACCCCAAGTGATTGGCGGATAAGAAGGATGGCAAAGTGAACATAAGTATATTTGATATACATGTTATTCATGTGTACTTTACTAGTGTTTATAGCAACCCCTCAGTATTTGATACTAGTTCAGTTGCTAAGATTAGTAACTCAAAACGGGAGTTGCAGAATAAAGAGAGACTAGTTAAGGGTGAAGTGACGATGTGTGTTGGGAGTGGTTCCAAGATTGATATGATCATCATCTCACACTCCGTATACTTTCGGGATTAGTGTTGAACCTAAATAAGTGGTATTTGGTGTTTGCGTTGAGCATGAATATGATTTGATCATGTTTATTGTAATACAGTTATTCATTTAAGTAACAGAATAAATTGTTGTTCTGTTTACATGAATAAAACCTTATATGGTTACACACCCAATGAAAATAGTTCATTGGATCTCGATCGTAGTGATACACATATTCATAATATTGAAACCAAAATATGTGAAGTTAATAATGATAGTGCAACTTATTTGTGGCACTGCAGTTTAGGTCATATTGGTGTAAAGCACATGAAGAAACTCCATGCTAATGGGATTTTGGAATCACTTGATTATGAATCACTTGGTGCTTGCGAACCATGCCTTATGGGCAAGATGACTAAAGACTCCGTTCTCCGGAACAATGGAGCGAGCAACTGACTTATTGGAAATAATACATACTGATGTATGCGATCTGATGAGTGTTGAAGCTCGCGGCGGGTATCGTTATTTTCTGATCTTCACAGATGATTTGAGCAGATATGAGTATATCTACTTGATGAAACACAAGTCTGAAACATTTGAAAAGTTCAAATAATTTCAGAGTGAAGTGGAGAATCATCGTAACAAAAATAAAAGTTTCTACGACATGATCGCAAAAGTAAAATATTTGAGTTACGAGTTTGGTCTTCAGTTAAAAACAATGTGAAATAGTTTCACTACTCACGCCACCTGGAACACCACAATGTAATGGTGTGTCCGAACGTCATAACCATACTTTATTAGATATGGTGCGATCTATGATGTCTCTTACCGATCTACCACTATCGTTTTGGGGTTATGCATTAGAGACAACTGCATTCACGTTAAATAGGGCACCATCTAAATCCGCTGAGACGACACTATATGAACTATGGTTTAACAAGAAACCAAAGTTGTCGTTTCTTAAAGTTCGGGGTTGTGATGCTTATGTGAAAAAGTTTCATCCTGATAAGCTCAAACCCAAATCGGAGAAATGTGTCTTCATAGGATACCCAAAGGAGACAGTTGGGTACTGTTGGGGAACGTAATAATTTCAAAAAATTTCCTACGCACACGCAAGATCATGGTGATGCATAGCAACGAGGGGAGAGTGTGATCTACGTACCCTTGTAGATCGACAACGGAAGCGTTTGGTTGATGTAGTTGTACGTCTTCACGGCCCGACCGATCAAGCACCGAAACTACGGCACCTCCGAGTTTTAGCACACGTTCAGCTCGATGACGATCCCCGGACTCCGATCCAGCAAAGTGTCGGGGAAGAGTTCCGTCAGCACGACGGCGTGGTGACGATCTTGATGTACTACTGTCGCAGGGCTTCGCCTAAGCACCGCTACAATATTATCGAGGACTATGGTGGCAGGGGGCGCCGCACAAGGCTAAGAATAAGATCATGTGGATCAACTTGTGTGTCTCTGGAGTTCCCTTGCCTTCGTATATAAAGGATCAAGGGGGGGGTGCGGCCGGCCTAGGAGAGGCGCGCCAGGACGAGTCCTACTCCCTCTGGGAGTAGGATCCCCCCCCCCCAATCCTAGTTGGAATAGGATTCGCGGAGGGGGGAAAAGAGAGAGGGGGGCCGGCCCCCTCTCCTTGTCCTATTCGGACCAAGGGAGGGGAGGGGCGCGCGGCCCATCTTGGGCTGCCCCTTCTCTTTTCCACTAAGGCCCACTAAGGCCCACTAAGGCCCATATAGCTCCCGGGGGGTTCCGGTAACCTCCCCGTACTCCGGTAAAATCCCGATTTCACCCGGAACACTTCCGATATCCAAACATAGGCTTCCAATATATCAATCTTTATGTCTTGACCATTTCGAGACTCCTCGTCATGTCCGTGATCACATCCGGGACTCCGAACAACCTTCGGTACATCAAAACGTATAAACTCATAATATAACTGTCATCGAAACCTTAAGCGTGTGGACCCTACGGGTTCGAGAACAATGTAGACATGACCGAGACACGTCTCCGGTCAATAACCAATAGCGGGACCTGGATGCCCATATTGGCTCCTACATATTCTACGAAGATCTTTATCGGTCAGACCGCATAACAACATACGTTGTTCCCTTTGTCATCGGTATGTTACTTGCCCGAGATTCGATCGTCGGTATCCAATACCTAGTTCAATCTCGTTACCGGCAAGTCTCTTTACTCGTTCTGTAATACATCATCTTGCAACTAACTCATTAGTTGCATTGCTTGCAAGGCTTAAGTGATGTGCAATACCGAGAGGGCCCAGAGATACCTCTCCGACAATCGGAGTGACAAATCCTAATCTCGAAATACGCCAACCCAACATGTACCTTTGGAGACACCTGCAGAGCACCTTTATAATCACCCAGTTACGTTGTGACATTTGGTAGCACACAAAGTGTTCCTCCGGCAAACGGGAGTTGCATAATCTCATAGTCATAGGAACATGTATAAGTCATGAAGAAAGCAATAGCAACATACTAAACGATCGAGTGCTAAGCTAATGGAATGGGTCATGACAATCAGATCATTCACCTAATGATGTGATCCCGTTAATCAAATAACAACTCTTTGTCCATGGTTAGGAAACATAACCATCTTTGATTAACGAGCTAGTCAAGTAGAGGCATACTAGTGACACTCTGTTTGTCTATGTATTCACACATGTATTATGTTTCCGGTTAATACAATTCTAGCATGAATAATAAACATTTATCATGAAATAAGGAAATAAATAATAACTTTATTATTGCCTCTAGGGCATATTTCCTTCAGTCTCCCACTTGCACTAGAGTCAATAATCTAGATCACATCACCATGTGATTAACATCGATAGTTCACATCATCATGTGATTAACACCCATAGTTCACATCGCCATGTGACCAACACCCAAAGGGTTTACTAGATTCAGTAATCTAGTTCACATCGCTTTATGTGATTAACACCCAAAGAGTACTAAGGTGTGATCATGTTTTGCTTGTGAGATAAGTTTAGTCAACGGGTCTGCCATATTCAGATCCGTATGTATTTTGCAAATTTCTATGTCAACAATGCTCTGCATGGAGCTACTCTTAGCTAATTGCTCCCACTTTGAATATGTATCCAGATTTAGACTTAGAGTCATCTAGATCAGTGTCAAAATTTGCATCGACGTAACCCTTTACGACGAACCCTTTTTGTCACGTCCATAATTGAGAAACATATCCTTATTCCACTAAGGATAATTTTGACCGCTGTCCAGTGATCTACTCCTAGATCAGTATTGTACTCCCTTGCCAAAATCAGTGTAGGGTATACAATAGATCTGGTACACAGCATGGCATACTTTATAGAACCTATGGCCAAGGCATAGGGAATGACTTTCATTCTCTTTCTATCTTCTGCCGTGGTCGGGCTTTGAGTCTTACTCAACTTCACACCTTGTAACACAGGCAAGAAACTTTTTCTTTGACTGTTCCATTTTGAACTACTTCGAAATCTTGTCAAGGTATGTACTCATTGAAAAACTTATCAAGCGTCTTGATCTATCTCTATAGATCTTGATACTTAATATGTAAGCAGCTTTACCGAGGTCTTTCTTTGAAAAACTCCTTTCAAACACTCCTTTATGCTTTGCAGAATAATTCTACATTATTTCCGATCAACAATATGTCATACACATATACTTATCATAAATGCTGTAGTGCTCCCACTCACTTTCTTGTAAATACAGGCTTCACCGCAAGTCTGTATAAAACTATATGCTTTAATCAACTTATCAAAGCGTATATTCTAACTCCGAGATTCTTGCACCAGTCCATAGATGGATCGCTGGAGCTTGCATATTTAGTTAACACCTTTAGGATCGACAAAACCTTCTAGTTGCATCATATACAACTCTTCTTTAGTAAATCCATTAAGGAATGTAGTTTTGTTTATCCATTTGCCAGATTTCATAAAATGCGGCAATTGCTAACATGATTCGGACAGACTTAAGCATAGATACGAGTGAGAAAATCTCATCGTAGTCAACACCTTGAACTTGTCGAAAACCTTTTGCGACAATTTCAAGATGTTGACTACGATGAGAGTTTCTCACTCGTATCTATGCTTAAGTCTGTCCGAATCATGTTAGCAATTGCCGCATTTTATGAAATCTGGCAAATGGATAAACAAAGCTGCATTCCTTAATGGATTTCTTAAAAAAGAGTTGTATATGATGCAACCAGAAGTTTTTGTCAATCCTAAAAGTGTTAACAAAATATGCAAGCTCCAGCGATCCATCTGTGGACTAGTGCAAGCATCTCGGAGTTGGAATATGCGCTTTGATGAGATGATCAAAGTATATAGTTTTATATAGACTTGTGGTGAAGCCTGTATTTACAAGAAAGTGAGAGAGCACTACATCATTTCTGATAAGTATATGTGAATGACATATTGTTGATCATAAATAATATAGAATTATTCTGCAAAGCATAAAGGAGTGTTTGAAAGAAGTTTTTC
Organism: Triticum monococcum; assembly: GCA_034509565.1. Taxonomy (NCBI): domain Eukaryota; kingdom Viridiplantae; phylum Streptophyta; class Magnoliopsida; order Poales; family Poaceae; genus Triticum; species Triticum monococcum. Next base: position 107,347,123 of record CM067843.1, read on the forward strand.
AAAGAAAGACCCCGGCGAAGCTGCTTACATATTAAGCATCAAGATCTATAGAGATAGATCAAGACGCTTGATAAGTTTTTCAATGAGTACATACCTTGACAATATTTTGAAGTAGTTCAAAATGGAACAGTCAAAGAAAAAGAGTTCTTGGCTGTGTTACAAGGTATGAAATTGAGTAAGACTCAAAACCTGACCACGGCAGAAGATAGAAAGAGAATGAAAGTCATTCCCTATACCTCAGCCATAGGTTCTATAAAGTATGCCATGCTGTGTACCAGATCTATTGTATACCCTACACTGTGTTAAGCAAGGGAGTACAATAGTGATTTAAGAGTAGATCACTATACAGCGGTCAAAATTATTATTAGTGGAATAAGGATATGTTTCTCGATTATGGAGGTGACAAAAGGTTCGTCGTAAAGGGTTACGTCGATGCAAAATTTGACACTGATCCAGATGATTCTAAGTTTCAATCTGGATGCATATTGAAAGTGGGAGCAATTAGCTAGAGTAGCTCCATGCAGAGCATTGTTGACATAGAAATTTGCAAAATACATACGGATCTGAATATGGCAGACCCATTGACTAAACTTCTCTCACAGGCAAAACATGATCACACCTTAGTACTCTTTGGGTGTTAATCACATAGCGATGTAAACTAGATTATTGACTCTAGTAAACCCTTTGAGTGTTGGTCACATAATGATGTGAACTATTGGTGTTAAATCACATGGCAATGTGAACTAGATTATTGACTCTAGTGCAAGTGGGAGACTGAAGGAAATATGCCCTTGAGGCAATAATAAAGTTATTATTTATTTCCTTATTTCATGATAAATGTTTATTATTCATGCTAGAATTGTATTAACCGGAAACATAATACATGTATGAATACATAGACAAACAGAGTGTCACTAGTATGCCTCTACTTAACTAGCTCGTTAATCAAAGATGGTTATGTTTCCTAACCATAGACAAAGAGTTGTTATTTGATTAACGGGATCACATCATTAGGAGAATGATGTGATCGACTTGACCCATTCCGTTAGCTTAGCACTCGATCGTTTAGTATGTTGCTATTGCTTTCTTCATGACTTATACATATTCCTATGACTATGAGATTATGCAACTCCCGTTTACCGGAGGAACACTTTGTGTGCTACCAAACGTCACAACGTAACTGGGTGATTATAAAGGGGCTCTACAGGTGTCTCCAAAGGTACATGTTGGGTTGGCGTATTTCGAGATTAGGATTTGTCACTCCGATTGTCGAAGAGGTATCTCTGGGCCCTCTCGGTAATGCACATCACATAAAGCCTTGCAAGCATTGCAACTAATGAGTTAGTTGCAAGATGATGTATTACGAAACGAGTAAAGAGACTTGCCGGTAACGAGATTGAACTAGGTATTGAGACACCGACGATTGAATCTCGGACAAGTAACATACCGATGACAAAGAGAACAACGTATGTTGTTATGCGGTCTGACCGATAAAGATCTTCGTAGAATATGTAGGAGCCAATATGAGCATCCAGGTTCCACTATTGGTTATTGACCGGAGACGTGTCTCCGTCATGTCTACATTGTTCTCGAACCCGTAGGGTCCGCACGCTTAAGGTTTCGATGACAGTTATATTATGAGTTTATGAGTTTTGATGTACCGAAGTTAGTTCGGAGTCCCGGATGTGATCAAGGACATAACGAGGAGTCTCGAAATGGTCGAGACATAAAGATTGATATATTGGACGGCTATATTCGGACACCGGAAGTGTTCCGGGTGATTTCGGAGAAAACCGGAGAGCCGGAGGGTTACCGGAACCCTACCGGGAGAAGTAATGGGCCATATGGGCCTTAGTGGAGAGAGAGAAGGGCAGCCAGGGTGGGCCGCGCGCCTCCTCCCCCTGGTCCGAATTGGACTAGGAGAGGAGGGCGGCGCCCCCCTTTCCTTCTCCCTCCCCACTTCCTTCCCCCTCCTAGTAGGAGTCCTACTCCTACTAGGAGGACTCCTCCTTGGCGCGCCATAGGGCCAGCCGGCCTCCTCCCCTTGCTCCTTTATATACGGGGGCAGGGGGCACCCCTAGACACACAAGTTGATCTGCGTGATCGTTTTCTTAGCCGTGTGCGGTGCCCCCTTCCACCATACTCCTCGATAATATTGTAGCGGTGCTTAGGCGGAGCCCTGCGACAGTAGAACATCAAGATTGTCACCACGCCGTCGTGCTGACGGAACTCTTCCCCGACACTTTGCTGGATCGGAGTCCGGGGATCGTCATCGAGCTGAACGTGTGCTAGAACTCGGAGGTGTCGTAGTTTCGGTGCTTGATCGGTCGGCCCGTGAAGACGTACGACTACATCAACCGCGTTGTGCTAACGCTTCCGCTTCCGGTCTACGAGGGTACGTAGACAACACTCTCCCCTCTCGTTGCTATGCATCACCATGATCTTGCGTGTGCGTAGGAAAATTTTGAAATTACTACGTTCCCCAACAGCAGGAGGGATTGGTCCAGGGAGAAGGCGCGCTCGTCCGATGAGCCAAGGACACCGGAGAAGTAGTTAAAGGCCGCCTCGGCCATGGTGGCGTGCTCGGTGACGAGATGGTCGTCCACGCGGAGGGAGGAGATCAGGGTGCGCTGCTTCCGGCGCGAGGCATGCACGCTAAGGTAGGAAAGCGGGGAGTCACGGAGCCAAGATATGCGCGACCACTGGCGCTTAATGGATCGTTCGAGGGAAGCCAACCCTAGGTAAGCACCCTTGAGCTTGCGCCTGAGCCACGTATCGGGCGGAGAAAGCGGCCGGAAATCCTGCGCGGCGTCGAGGCGGGCAATCAACTCCCGTGCAACTTGCAGCTGCAAAGAGACGCCAGCAATGTTACGCGTGCTCCAGCGCTGAAAGTGTCGCAACATGGCCTTAAGGCGAGCCACCAAGCGCCGGAAGGGGTCCGACTCCGGGGCGGTCGAGTTCCAGGCCTCCGAGACCGTGTCATGGAATCCGTCGAGCTTCGGCCAGAAACGCTCGAAGTGAAAACGGCGCACCCCAGCGAGATGAGCAGCGCAATCAACAACCAACGGGCAGTGGTCGGACGCCGCGGAAGAGAGGCAGTGCAGAAGGCAATGTGGGTGGGCGATCTCCCATCCGGACGTGCAGAGAATCCGGTCATTCCGCACGAGGGTAGGCATATCACGCTCACTGGACCAAGTGTAGCGGCGTCCATGCATGTACATATCGCGGAGCTCCTCATCGGCAATGAAGCGCTGGAATCTACTCATGACGCGGCGGTTCAGGGTCGGGGTATTCTTGTCAGCGGCCGAAGCGATCATGTTGAAGTCACCGCCGAGGAGCCAAGGCCTGATGCGCGCCTCATGCACATCCTGGAGGTCGGCTAGAATTTCTAGCTTGGCCTCGTCGTCTTGGGGGACGTAGACACCTATAAGCAACCAATGGCCGGTGCCATCGACGGGGGAGACCAGGGCGGTAATATGGTGCTCGCCAACGAGGGGATTAGATAGGGAGACGTGGGATTTGCACCATGCAAGCACGCCACCGCGAGTGCCCACGGCGGGAAGGAAGAAGAAGTCCTCATAAAGAGAGCCGAGGGTATCGAGGACAATCGAGTCCGTGACATGTGCAAGCTTAGTCTCCTGCAAGCACACGATAGAGGGAGCGGCAGCGGAGATCACGCTGCAGACGGCCGTCCGTTTGGCCCCGGAGTTGAGGCCGCGGACATTCCAAAAAATGAACTTGAGGTTCCAATCCATTAAAGAAAAATGGGGGGGTGTTGGGAGACAAGGGGCAAGCTATCTATGCTAAGCCTCGACTAGACAAGGCGCTGCGCGAGAGCACGAGGCCTCCTCCGATGCACGTCCAGGGAGGTGCCAACCAAAGAAATCAGCAAACGCCTCGAGCACATCCTCCACCAAAGGCTTCTCGAACAGGTGAGCATATTTGTCAAGTATGTCACACAGGGTGGGCGCGTTGTCATCTTTGATCAGCCCCAAGCGGCGAAGAAGAACCCGTCTGGCTTTCATCTCAGAGTCAAGACCCTGGTCAGCCTTGGTGATCCGGAAACTCCGACGAGGGGTAAAGTTAGCGGGCAGCTCACGACGACGGCGACGCGGTGGCGCCGTGAGGATGGGCTGGGAGCGGACGGAGATCACGTCCACAAACGCAGCCAGAGAGTGGGAGCCGGTGTCTGTAGCGGCATGCACGGCGACAGAGAGAACGACACCAGGCGACGAGGAGGGGCCGACGCGCAAACGGGGGCATCCACGGCAGGTGAACGGTCGTGCATGAGAAGGTCACCTGAGGGCGGGCCACATGCAGCCAATGAGGCGATCGGGGCGCGCAGGAGGGGATCTGCGGGGCCCGCCGAGGCGGCGTTGTCGGCATGTGCGGGGCCAGGAGAATCTGCAGCGGGAGCAGGGGTTGCATCGGGCTCGGACACCGGGATAAGCGCGGTCACCGGTTGGCCCAGCAGCGGATCCGAGGCCGCGACCAAATCGCGGGTGGGACCAGGAGAAGATACATCTGCATGGGTGTCGGCAGCTACCCGTTGGGCAGGAGGCACAAGAAGCAGGGCAGGCGCATCAGCCGTGGCAGGGACGACATGCAGGGGTGGGGCCGCAGGATCAAGGAGCATGGGCGGGGTCGCAGGATCAGCGCAGGGGGAAAGACAGCGACCTTGGGGCGAGGGGGAGACCGGGTCATCCACGCCGTTCAAACCCGAGGCGGGCCCAGGCACCCGGGGGGCCAACACAGGCTTGAGAGTTGGCGGCAGGACACGCGCGCAGACTGCGAGTCGTGGTGGGCCAAAGGCGATGCCAGGACAGATGGCGCGCCCAATCGCATGCGGGCGAAGACCCGCGTGACGTCGGCCATGGCTCCGGGGTGGGCCTCGAGGATGCCATCCCAGAACCGGCATGGCGGGGGCGCATGCACACGGCGGCGGCGGCGTCGGCGGCCACGGCCATCGCCCGGCGGACGAGCCGCGCTGCTGCGAGCCGGGGGGAACACGTGATGCCGCGGCCAGCTTGGGGGAGCGGTGGGGAGCCCGGCGCATGGCTGAGGTCATCGAACTCCGGCGGCGGAGGCGAAGGCAGCGGCGGCCGGTGAAAGTCGACGCATTCCGTGACGTGAATGCGAACAGGGAACCGGGCCAGCCCCAGGGCGAGGCGCTCCGCACGATCAGGGTCGGCATCGGGCAGCACCGCATCCTCGTCGGGGAGGAGGAGCTCGGCGGTGCGCGGGATGGCGTCGGGGTTGAGCGTCCATGCGGTGAGCTTGAAGACGGACATGTCAGACATGTTTCACCTCAGGAAGAAGCCAAATCAAGTGGTGTAAATGGTTTGTTGTACACAAACATAATGAAATTTATCGTATGCATAGCATTGCTTTATCGAAAGGATGCAACGTATGTTTGGAGGTGGAGCGCCGTTGTTTTCCAAGGGCTCTTTCCTTGTTGGTTGGAAGTTGTGTTTATCTTTGTTGAAAGCCCTATTGTTCACTTGATTGAAACTACAATCCAACCGAAGTGACCCATGAGCCCATCAGTAGAAGGTGAGAATCGATATTTTTTTCCCCAAATTGGTTCTATTCCAGTTCTTACCCCTCTGTTTCAGTGATATTTCCTCATATTTTACCTCTTCGACGTAGCCCGCATGAAATAGAACTCGGCTTCGAGAACGCGAAGAAGAAGAAGAAGAAGAAGAAAGGTTGGTGGAAAATTGAGGTGCACACAACGGCGCGGAGGACCGGCCAGTGAGCCGTGGAGCTCGTTCATTACTCCCCCCAACCGTAGATGCATGCTACAATTAATCACGAGTGGACTTATGCAGAAATGCACAATCATGCAGTAGGTCCATTCTTAATTGTCGGTGGAGCGACGAGGAACCTGCCTGTATGCCCTGCAAAACAATATCATTAGTCTGGACACATCACTCCATGGACTTCATATTCTTAGGCCACATTCGGCTTCTCTCCGCTCTTTGAACCGCATTTTCGGAGCGGATCAGTCTCTAGCTAATTTTTAAGGAGCTGCTAAAATCGAGCTCTACTAGTAACACGCATTACTTGCTAGTATGAAGCTGTTAGTATATACTTCCTCCGTTTCAAATTACTCGTCGTAGAAATGAATATATCTAAAACTAAAATACACCTAAATACATCCATACCGACGAAAGTAATTCGGAAAGGAGGGAGTACATGGTCCCATGATTTTAATCCAAGTGCCCGTACGCACACTACATCGGCCAATAACCGCGTTCAACAGGAGTGGTACCGAACGAACGCAAGTGGCAAAGGGGCCAGATTTGAAGATCGATGCGGTTGTGTCTGTCCGCCTGCGTGCACGCGATTTCTTCGGGAGCTGTTGGCCGTGCATGCTTGCATGCGGAGGAAACCTCGAGCTGTGGGCAAACGATCATGCATCGCTTGCATTTGCATATGGACGGACCGGCAATTCGTTCCCACCCGCCCTGAAACGAGGACAGATTTAAAAAAAAAAATCTTCTACAGAGGAAGAGCAAACCTCTCGGCTTTCTAAGACACACGCAACTACGCACTGTAATAATTTTTTAAAAGAGGAATCATGTTGGAGAAGTTACCATTTTGTCTAGGATTTATATTGGGTCTTATAGCATCCATGAAGCGGAACTTACAGTGGCCGTCTCCGGTCTTTATATTGGTATCACACTCCATAAGCCCATCATTTTGAAAATTGATTGTTTTTTTGTGGTTTTCTTTTTTGGAAATGATAATTTTGACGGGTTTCCCCTTGTTGATCTAAAGAAGGAAGCGTTGAGTGTCTCTAAAAGGTGTCTCTAAGACAACGGGCTTCGCAGCGGGGTGGATAAATTGGAATATGACTTGTGTTACTTCGGTTAAATTTTCAGTGCGCTTCAATGGCAGCTGTTGAAGTCGTTCACCCCGTCTTGTGGCATCAGGCAAGGAGATCCTTTATCGCCGTATTTGTTCTTGTTTGTGGCCGAGGCACTTTCATTAGTGTTACAAGATGCATGTGCTAGAGGATCTCTTCTGGACTTCAGGATCAATAGGAATGCCCCGGGAATCTCTCATCTATTGTTTGCCAATGACTGCCTGTTATTTTTCAAAGGGTCTATTGACCAAGCGTTGACAATTAAAAATATTATTCCCACTTATGAGAAGGGAACAGGCCAATTACTGAGTCCAGATAAATGCTCTATTATGTATGGAAAGAAATGTAGTATGGAAGTTCAAGTGGCTGTTATGGTAATCTTGTGTATCACTGTTGAGGGTTTCGAGGATAAATATCTTGGGCTGCCGGTGCCGCAAGGGCGAATGAAGGCTGGAAAATTTCAATCTACTAAAGAAAAAGCCCTCAAAATTTTATCAAATTAGATTGAAAAATATGCGTCATGTGGGCGAAGGAAATTTTGATTAAATCTCTTTTGCAGGCTCTTCCGGTGTACACGATGGGTATCTTTAAATTTCCGGCATCTCTTTGTGAGGAATTATCATAGATTATAAGGAATTTTTGGTGGGGTGATGAGGAGGATAGGGGGAAGATCCATTGGCTGGCTTGGGATAAATTGACTAGGCCTAAAGGTGAAGGAGGCATGGGTTTCCGTGACCTTAGGTTATTTAATCAAGCTCTCCTAGCTAAGCAAGCTTGGAGATTGGTGGTAAACCCTGACTCATTGTGTGCCAAAGTGATCAAGGCAAAATACTATCCACAGGGGCATATTCTTGATACTGCTTTTCCACAGGCGGCATCCCTCACCTGGCAAGGCATCTTGCATGGTTTGGATCTTCTAAAAGCGGGAGTTATCTGGAGAGTGTGTGACGGATCTAATATTAATATTTGGAGAGATAATTGGATCCCAAGAACACAAGGTCTTAAAGTTACTATAAGGAAGGATAGGACCAGGATCAAATGGGTATCTGATCTGATCTTAAGTGGACCAAGAAGATGGGATGAGAATTTGATTAGGCATCTGTTCTATCCTTATGATGCAGAGGAGATACTGGGATTGCATATTCAGTCAACAGGGGAAGGTGATTTTGTAGCTTGGCATTTTGCGAAGTCGGGGATGTTCTCGGTTAAAAGTGCGTACAAGCTTGCGCTTAGCCTAAAGGAAAAAAGGATGACGAGGGGCAGTTTAGTGCTGGAGTGATGGGAGAGAGGAAAATTTAGGATATTATCTAGAAGGCCAATATTCCGCAAAAGATCCGGATTTTTGCTTGGCGTGTTGCATCAAATAGTTTGGTTGTCCAATTAAACAGAGTGGTTCATCACCAAACTACGGTTAGTACATGTTTTATTTGTGGAATGGAGGATGAAAGTACTTTTCATGCGCTTGTCATGTGTCTAAAGGCTTTTGCACTGTGTATGGCAATGAGGGACATATGGGAATTACCGGCGGAGGAGATGTTCAGATACACAGGGGTTGACTAGTTTCTTAATCTTCTAAGTCATTTGAGCCATATTATGCGGGACCAAATTATCTTCATATTTTGAAGAGCCTGGCATTTGAGAAATGATTTGATATTTGGTAAAGGAAAGGAAACTATCATAGCATCTGCTACCTTTGTGGAGAATTATTGGTCATCTTTTGTTGATCATGCCGCACTGGCGGCGCTGAGGGTATTCATGTGTATTCGTATGACTACCCACTATTGAGCGCAAAAAAAATAATACATAGCTGCAACGCACCGCCCATCGTTCGCTCCCTTCTCTCGCTCGTTGCCTCATTCGGTCGTTCCCCAATCCCCACTTCCCCTGCTCTAGCCCTAGCCGCCCAGGCCCAGAGACCAGCGCGAGCGACCCCCGCTCCCGCTCACCGAGTCACCGGCCGCCGCCCCACCCCCGCTCCGCCCTCAGCCGCTCAGCGCCGCCGGTGCTCGCCGTCCGCCGGCCGCCCCTCAGACCGCATCGCTGCGATGCCGCCCCGCCCCGGCGCTTGCTGTCCGCCGCCCCCCCCCCCCCCCCCCCCCCCCGCCCCAGCCGCCCATCGCCCGCCTGCGTCAGTGCCCAGTGGCAGTTTCTTTCTCCCGCCTGCGTCAGTGCCCTGCGTTCAGGTACAGTATTAAAGAAAACAGAGTTTCGGTTTTTTAGTTGATTCGATTTTGCAGATGGAGTAGGATTCTTACTTGTTTTGTTAATTTGTATATGCTAATTTCTTCCTTGTTTTGTTGTAATGTAGATGAAGAAGAAGAATGGGACTGGTGGTGGCAATAGGATTCTTGCATTGTGGGAAAAAGCTTCAAAAGCAAAGAAGATTGATGAAACGTCTACACCGAATCAAAGTGCAGCTGCATCGGGTACTTGTACCTCTCATGTTCAGCTTGAGAGCAATTTGCAATTGGCGTTACTGCAAGCACCGGATGCGGAATGTGAACCGGAGAGCAGAGAAGAAACCCCAACCCCAATTGATAAAGATGCTGAAACAAGTGATGCAGATGATTAACCAATGGAAGCAGATTTGGAGGCACTCGAACCTGATCCGGGGAAGCGGATTCCCATCTCAATGTATGCTGTCAATGACCAAGATAGAGTAAGAAGAAGATATATTGAGATGAAGCCATGTTAACCAAAGAATCATAACTTTGAGTATACAAATAAAATTGGAGTTGACCGTCGCTTTTGTCGTGCTTGGTTTAAAGAATTTCCATGGATTGAGTATAGTGTGACAAAAGATAGTGCTTTCTGCTTTGTTTGCTATCTGTTCAAGGATAAGATAAAATATCCCGGTGGAGATGCATGTGTGAAGAATGGATTTAGGAACTAGAACATGAAATCGAGATTGAAGAAACATGAAGGTGAGGTTAGTAGTGCTCATGCTGAAGCTCAAGAGAAGTATGATATGTTCACTACACCACAAGCATCAATTAGGGAGTCTTTTGCTTCAAACACCTCACAATATAAGGCTTTGTATAAGCAGCGTTCGACATGGACACTCAAATGTTTGAGATTTATATTGCACCAAGGTTTGGCATTTAGAGGACATGATGAAAGTGAAAACTCACTAAATAAAGGAAATTTTCTTGAGCTTTTAAATTGGCTAGCTGGAAACTTTGAAGAGGTTGATAGGGTTGTTCTCAAAAATTCTCCACAGAACTGCAAGATGACTCACCATGATATACAAAGAGTTCATAAAATTTTGTGCACAGGAGACTACAAAATTAGTCATTGAAGAACTTGATGGTGGACACTTTGCAATACTTGCAGATGAGTCTAGTGATGTGTATCAGAATGAACAGTTGGCAATTTGCTTGCGTTATGTTGATAAGAAAGGAAGGGTTGTTGTAAGATTTCTTGGTCTTTCTCATGTTCAAGATACTACCTCTTTGACACTTAAAGCTGAAATTGATCAAATGCTTATGAAGTACAATTTGACATTTGCAATGGTTCGTGGGCAAGGATATGATGGAGCTAGCAACATGAAAGGTAATGTTAATGCCTAAAAAACTGATTATGGATGAGTCTCCTTCCGCCTACTATGTTCATTGTTTTGCCCATCAACTACAGTTAACTCTTGTTGTTGTTGCTAAAGAGAGTGGTGATTGTACTTGGTTCTTTCAACAACTTGCACACTTGTTAAATGCTCTTGGCATGTCTTGTAAAAAGATGAGAATGCTTCGTATAGCTCAGGCTGAGGAACTCATTGATACATTGGAATTGGAAGAAGTAGAAGCGGGGAGTGGGCTGTATCAAGAAATGGGTTTGGGAAGGCCATGTGATACACGTTGGGGCTCTAACTTCAAAACCGTGAACCATGTCATCTGTATGTATGGTGCAATACGAGAGTCCTCATCAAGATTGGAAAAGAGTACCATGGTGCGGAGGCGCAAGCAGCTCTAACCATATTGACACCATTTCGATCATTTGAGTTTGTTTTCATGGCACACTTGATGCAAGAAATATTTGGATACACAGATGAGTTGAGTAGAGCTTTGCAAAAGAAAGACCAAGATATTGTTCATGCTATTGAGCTTGTTGATATCACAAAGTATCACTTGAAGGGTTTGAGGACTGATCCTGGATGGGATGATTTTCTCAAAAAGGTCACATCTTTTAGTACAAAGCATAAGATCAAAATTGTTGATATGGAGGGTCCTTACTTTCCCGTTGGCCGGCCTAGAAGGGGTTTCTTTAATGGTGCAACGAATTATCATCGCTTCAAAGTTGATATGTATGTGAGTGTCATTGATAGGCAAATTACTGAGTTGAATGGCATATTTGATGAGGTAAACACAGATCTACTTTCTTGCATGGCAGCATTTTGTCCACTTCATCTATTTGCTGCTTATGATCAAGAGAAATTGGTTAGGCTTCCTACAAAGTTTTATGCTAATGATTTTACAAGTGATGAACTGGCAAGACTTCCATGGCAACTAAATATGTATGTTACTCATGTGCGTAGAGATGAAAGGTTTCAAAACTTGAAGAATATGTGTGAGATTTCAGTTATGCTTGTCGAGACAAACAAGCATGAACAATACTACTACTAGTGTTGAAAGGGTGTTCTCTTCAATGAACTATGTGAAGAATAAGCTAAGGAGCAAAATGGGTGATGATTACTTGAACAATTGTTTGGTTACATTTGTTGGGAGAGAATTCTTCAATCAAGTAAAGGATGAGGATGTCATCAATCTCTTCCAAAAAGGCGATCGCAAAGTTATATTGTAAGATGGGATATCATCAATCTGTAAGTCAAAAGGTACTGGTGTCTTTATGTTTATGTATAATTAGTATGGTTTGATGCATTAAAAATTACTATTGTTGTACTGGTGCTTCATGGCACCGCGGCCCCATAGCACCGCGGCTGTCAAACCCGTGCTTCGGCCGCCGCCAAACCTCGACGCCGGCATAGTTCCCAACCACACCAGCTCCAACCAGTGGCACCACTAGATGCGGCGCACTCCTAGGAGTCGAGCAAGCCTAGCCGCGCGTCGAACCATCGTCGGACGGTGATTTCCGAAGATCTCCGCCGCGGTTTGTGTCACGGGCGGCTAAACGCCGGCAGATTGACCGCTTTGACCAGCGGGGTTTGACACCGTCTGCCCAGGGGTTTGAACCCTCTCTCTCACTAACATGCGGGCCCCGCCTAGCTAACTAAGTTAGTTAGGGCTAATCCTATTTAGGTTAGTTAGGTTTGTCGCTAACAAGTGGGCCCTGGCCCCCTGTTAATTAGCTAAGTGTTAAATTAACTTAAGTTAAACCCACAGCCGCTGACGTGTGGGTCCATGGACTAATTAGCTTAGATGAACTTTTAGTTAGTGCTAATTAACCCGGTTAGTTGACTGAGTCACGGACCAGTGGACCCCACTGGTCAGGTTTGACCTGGACCGGCCCTGTTGACTGCTGACATCACAGTGACGTAACCCTGACGCAATAAGTGTTTTTCTGGATTATTTACAATTCAGGAAAATTCCAAAAAAATCTAAAACTTCTAAAAATCATATAAAATCAACCGTAACTCCAAATGAAATAATCTATATATGAAAAATGATCAAAAAATCCAATCTATCCATCTGTACCATTTTCATGCATGTTAGAATAACTTATAGCTGCTGTTTAGGACAAATCATATAATGGCATTTGAATATCCACATATGGAGTTTGAATTTGAACCTAGAGTTCAAACCAACTCCATTAAACCTGTTGCTAGTTGCATTAGCTCAAATCACAACATATTGACGTGTCATGATCATGCATCATATTGTGCATTGCATTGATTGTGTTTCCTCTCTGTTGCCGGTATTTGTTCCCCCTCAGTAGACGTTGATCCGGCGATGAGTTCGATGACACCGATGAAGAGCTATACTATCTTCAGAAGTGCCAGGAAAGCAGAACCCCCTTGTTCATTCCGATATAATCGCACTCTCTCGCTCCTGCTCTCGTTTACTGCATTAGGACAACAACGATTCAACTGTTACATGTTGCGGTAGTTGAACCCCTTTCCTCTGCATGACCTGTCATTGCCATAGTAAATAGATGAAACCCACTAGCATGAGTAGGAGTTGCTTGAGCCCTGATGTGCCTACTCATTCATGCTTGTTTGCCATGCCTGCTACTGCTTAGACTTGAGTCAGGTCTGATTCATCGGGGATGAATTGGAATGGTGATGAACATGTCCTACTGTGTGTGAGCTAAGTGTGTGAACACGATTTGGTAAAGGTAGCGGTGAGAGGCCATGTAGGAGTACATGGTGGGTTGTCTCATTGAAACCGTCCTCGGGAACTGAGTTCTGTGCTTGTGACCCATGAACAGCTACTACCACACATTGGGCTCCGGGCACTCCAAGCTCTCTCGACTTATTAATCGACCTGATCTCTGTCGAGGAGTTGCAACTAGTTTCTGGTGTTTGTAGGATATGTGTTGGGGGCCGTGTGTAGCGCTGACCCTAGGGGTGGGCTATGATGCGGTAGAGACACGAGGCATAGTGTACCGGGATGCCCGTTTGGTGCCTCGGGAACCCTGCTCTCATCGTTTGGGGCCGTGAGCGAAACCCCGGCCGGATCTCCTTACGGATGGAACCCGAATAGGCGATAAACCTGGACTAGAGACTTGTGTGGTTAGTCAGGTCGTGGCCGACTCCCTCGCCAGGCTTCCGCTTGAAGGTTGCCGAGATACACGACGTGTGCATGGTGGTAAGTGGCGAGAGCGTGTGTGAAGAAGTACACCCCTGCAGGGTTAACATCATCTATTCGAATAGCCGTGTCCGTGGTAAATGACTTCTGGGTTTCCTGTACAGTTCATAGACAAGTGAAAGTGGATACTCTAAAATGCGCAAGATAAGCGTGAGTGCTATGGATGGCATTCTCGTAGGGAGACGGGAGCGGGTCCATAGTGGTGTATTGTTATGGTGAATATATGGACTTGTGTGTGCCACCTCAAAAGAGTTACTTGCAGTCATAGTTTAGGATAGCCACCGAGTCAAAGCTGGCTTGCTGTAGTTAAACTCCACCACCCCCTTTGTTGATACCGATGCATATGTAGCTAGTTCTGATGTAAGTCTTGCTGGGTACATTTGTACTCACGTTTGCTCAATTTATGTTTTGCAGAGAGACTTCAGTCTCGCTAGTAGATCTGCGTGGACTTCGACGTTTAGTTTGTTACCTCAGCTACGATCTTGTGCCCTCGGCAGGGTCTTGTAGATAGTTAGGCTTCTCAGCCTTTTTCATTTGTAGTTGTCCGTACTCAGACAAATTAAGCTTCCGCATGTGCTTGTTGCTTGTATGCTCTGTATGTTAGGTCATGAGACCCATGATTGTAATACTTGGCTCCTCGGAGCCTAGTGAATAAATACTTTGAGTCATAGAGTTTTGTTGTGATGCCATGTTGTATTTACATATATCGAGCATATTGTGTGCATGATTGAAATGCTTAGTATGTGTGGGATCCGATAACCTAGTTGTCTATCCTTGGTAGCCTCTCTTATGGGGAAATGTAGTCTAGTGCTTCAACTAAGCCATGGTAGTCTGCTACAGCCCGGTTTACCAGAGTCTTGTTAGCCCAGTTGCTACTGCTCCGGAACACTTAGACAGGCCGGCATGTGTCCTTCTTCAATCCTGTGTCTGTTCCTTCGGGGAAATGTCACGCGGTGTCCTTCGGAGTCCTGTTAGCCTGCTACAGTCCGGATTCCCGGAGTCCTGCTAGCCCAGTTGCTATAGCCCGAATTCACTCGCTGATGGCCGACACGTTCGTTGCTGGGTCATGTATGCATGTCCCTGTAAGTTAGTGCCATTTTGGGTTCACGGCTAGTCATGTCGGCCCGGGTTCTCTGTCATATGGATGCTAGTGACACTATCATATACGTGAGCCAAAAGGCGCAAACGGTCCCGGGCCAGGTAAGGTGGCACCCGTGGGGATACCGTGCGTGAGGCCGCAAAGTGATATGATGTGTTACATGCTAGATCAATGTGGCTTAGGATCGGGGTCCTGACAACTCGGTTTAAACTTGAAGAGCCTAGCATATGTAGATATGGCCTCGGAACACTAAGACCGAAAGGTTGAGCGTGAATCATATAGTAGATATGATCAACATAGTGATGTTCACCATTGAAAATTACTGCATCTCACGTGATGATCGGACATGGTTTAGTTGATATGGATCACGTGATCACTTAGATGATTAGAGGGATGTCTATCTAAGTGGGAGTACTTGAGTAATATGATTAATTGAACTTAAATTTATCATAAACTTAGTCCTGGTAGTTTTTGCATATCTATGTTGTAGATCAATAGCTCGCGTATAGCTCCCCTGTTTTTAATTTTTGATATGTTCCTAGAGAAAAACTAAGTTGAAAAATGATAGTAGCAATTATGCGGACTAGGTCCATGATCTGAGGATTATCCTCATTGCTGCACAAAAGAATTATGTCCTTGATGCACCACTAGGTGACGGGCCTATTGCAGGAGCAGATGCAGACATTGTGAACGTTTGGCAAGCTCGGTATGATGACTACTTGATAGTTTAGTGCGCCATGCTTTACGGCTTAGAACCGGGACTTCAAAAATGTTTTGAACGCCACGGAGCATATAAGATGTTCCCAGAGCTGAAATTGGTATTCCAGACTCATGCTCGAGTCAAGAGGTCTGAGACCTCTGACAAGTACTTTGCCTACAAGATGGAGGAGAATGACTCAACTAGTGAGCATGTGCTCAGAATGTCTGAGCACTACAATCGCTTGAATCAAGTGAGAGTTAATCTTCCAGATAAGATAGTGATTGATAGAGTTCTCTAGTCACTATACCAAGTTACTGGAACTTCGTGATGGACTATAATATGCAAGGGATGATGAAAACGATTCCCGAGCTCTTCGCGATGCTAAAATCAGCGAAGGTAGAAATCAAGAAAGAGTATCAAGTGTTGATGGCTAAGAAGACCACTAGTTTCAAGAAAATGGTTAAGGAAAAGAAAGGGAACTTCAATAAAGAATGGCAAGCAAGTTGCCACTCTCGTGAAGAAACCCAAAGCTAGACCTATCCCTGAAACTGAGTGCTTCTACTACAAAGGGAATGGTCACTATAAGCGGAACTACCCCAAATACTTGGCGGATAAGAAGGATGGCAAAGTGAACAAAGGTATATTTGATATACAGATTATTGATGTGTACTTTACTAGTTTTCATAATAGCCCCTGGGTATATGATACTGGTTCGGTTGCTATGATTAGTAACTTGAAACATGAGTTACAAAATGAACAGAAACTAGTTGAGGGCAAGGTGACGATGTGTGTTGGAAGTGATTCCAAGGTTGATAAGATCACCATTGCACACTCCCTTTACCTTCGGGATTAGTGTTGCACCTAAAATAAATGTTATTTGGTGTTTGCGTTGAGCATAAATATGATTGGATCATGTTTATTGCAATACAGTTATTCATTTAAGTTAAAGAATAAATTTTGTTCTATTTACATGAATAAGACCTTCTATGGTCATACACTAAATATAAATGGTTTACTGAATCTCGATCGTAGTGATACACATATTCATAATATTGAGGCCAAAAGATGCAAAGTTAATAATGATAGTGCAACTTATATGTGGCACCATCGTTTAGGTAATATTGGTGTAAAGCTCATGAAGAAACTCCATGTTGATGGGCTTTTGGAATCATTTGATTATGAATCATTCGATGCTTGCGAACCATGCCTCGTGGGCAAGATGACTAAAACTCCGTTCTCCTAAACAATGGAGCAAGCAACTGACTCATTGGAAATAATACATACTGATGTATACAATCCGATGAATGTTGAGGCTCGCGGCGGGTATCATTATTTTCTGACCTTCACAGATGATTTGGGCAGATATGGGTATATCTACTTGATGAAACATAAGTCTGAAATATTTGAAAAGTTCAAAGAATTTCAGAGTGAAGTGGAAAATCATCGTAACAAGAAAATAAAGTTTCTGCGAACTGATCATGGAGGAGAATATTTGAGTTACGAGTTTGGTCTTCATTTGAAACAATGCAGAATAGTTTTGCAACTCACGCCACCCGGAACACCACAGCGTAATGGTGTGTCCGAACGTCATAACCGTACTTTATTAGATATGGTGAGATCTATGATGTCTCTTACCGATTTATCACTATCGTTTTGGGGCTATGCATTAGTGACGACTGCATTCACGTTAAATAGGGCACCATCTAAATTCATTGAGACGACACCATATGAACTATGGTTTAGCAAGAAACCTAAGCTGTCGTTTCTTAAAGTTTGGGGCTATGATGCTGCTACCTCTTGAGCACTTCCGTTGGTTTTCCCTTGAAGAGGAAAGGGTGATGCAGTAAAGTAGTGTAAGTATTTCCCTCAGTTTTTGAGAACCAAGGTATCAATCTAGTAGGAGGCTACGCACGAGTCCCTCTCACCTACACAAACAAATAAATCCTCGCAACCAACGCGATAAGGGGTTGTCAATCCCTACACGGTCACTTACGAGAGTGAGATCTGATAGATATGATAAGATAATATTTTTGGTATTTTTTATGATAAAGATGCAAAGTAAAATAAAAGTCAATAAAAATAACTAAGTGTTGGAAGATTACTATGATGGAAAATAGACCCGGGGGCCATAGGTTTTGATACGTCTCCAACGTATCTATAATTGTTGATTGCTCCATGCTATATTATCTTCTATTTTGAACATTATTGGGCTTTATTATACACTTTTGTATTGTTTTTGGGACTAACCTATTAACCGGAGGCCAAGCCCAGAATTGTTGTTTTTTTGCCTATTTTAGGGTTTGGAAGAAAAGGAATATCAAACAGAGTCCAAACGGAATGAAACCTTCGGGAATGTGATTTGGAACGAACAAGATCCAGGAGACTTGGACCCTACATCAAGCAACCAACAGGGAGGCCACGAGGTAGGGGGCGCGCCTACCCCCTCAGGCGTGCCCTCCACCCTCGTGGGCCCCCTGTTGCTCCACCGATGTACTTCTTCCTCCTATATATACCTACGTACCCCCAAACGATCAGATACGGATCCAAAACCCTAATTCCACCATCGTAACTTTCTGTATCCACGAGTTCCCATCTTGGGGCCTCTTCCGGAGCTCCGCCGGAGGGGGCATCGATCACGGAGGGCTTCTACATCAACACCATAGCCTCTCCGATGAAGTGTGAGTAGTTTACCTCAGACCTTCGGGTCCATAGTTATTTGCTAGATGGCTTCTTCTCTCTTTTTGGATCTCAATACAAAGTTCTCCCCCTCTCTTGTGGAGATCTATCCGATGTAATCTTCTTTTGCGGTGTGTTTGTTGAGACCGATGAATTGTGGGTTTATGATCAAGTTTATCTATGAACAATATTTGAATCTTCTCTGAATTCTTTTATGTATGATTGGTTATCTTTTCAAGTCTCTTCGAATTATCAGTTTGGTTTGGCCTACTAGATTGATCTTTCTTGCAGTGGGAGAAGTGCTTAGCTTTGGGTTCAATCTTGCGGTGTCCTTTCCCAGTGACAGTAGGGGCAGCAAGGCACGTATTGTATTGTTGCCATCGAGGATAACAAGATAGGGTTTTCATCATATTGCATGAGTTTATCCCTCTACATCATGTCATCTTGCTTAAAGCGTTACTCTGTTCTCTTGAACTTAGTACTCTAGATGCATGCTGGATAGCGGTCGATGTGTGGAGTAATAGTAGTAGATGCAGGCAAGAGTCGGTCTACTTGTCTTGGACGTGATGCCTATATACATGATCATACCTAGATATTCTCATAACTATGCTCAATTCTGTCAATTGCTCAACAGTAATTTGTTCACCCACGGTAAAATACTTATGCTCTTGAGAGAAGCCACTAGTGAAACCTATGGCCCCCGGGTCTATCTTCATCATATTAATCTTCTAATACTTAGTTATTTTCATTGCTTTTATTTTACTTTGCATCTTTATCATAAAAATACCAAAAATATTATCTTATCATATCTATCAGATCTCACTCTCGTAAGTGACCGTGTAGGGATTGACAACCCCTTATCGCGTTGGTTGCGAGGATTTATTTGTTTTGTGCAGGTGCGAGGGACTCGCGTGTAGCCTCCTACTGGATTGATACCTTGGTTCTCAAAAACTGAGGGAAATACTTACGCTACTTTGCTGCATCACCCTTTCCTCTTCAAGGGAAAACCAACGCAGTGCTCAAGAGGTAGCAAGAAGGATTTCTGGCGCCGTTGCTGGGGAGGTCTACGCAACAACATACCAAGTACCCATCACAAACCCTTATCTCCCGCATTGCATTATTTGCCATTTGCCTCTCGTTTTCCTTTCCCCCACTTCACCCTTGCCGTTTTATTCGCCCTCTCTCTCTATCCTCCCTCTCTTTCTCTATTTGCCTCTTTTTGCTTTTTGCACTCTCTGTCGTTATGTCTGAAATTGGGGAAATTATTGTCGACATGGACAATAATAATATCATGAAAAATTCTGATGCACCTATGGAAGAACCCCCTATCTTACGTACAAAAAATTCCGTATTGGTAGTGGTAATATTATTGGAAAAGGAGTTACCCAAGATTTCTTTACTTGTGCCGGTGCTTTACCTTCTATGGGTAGTTCTATCCTTCATAGGACTAGTAGTCTTGCGGACGCTATTGTCATGCTTGTAGTTGAACTTGAAAGACAATTCATGCACATGCACCCTTGCATACAAAGGATTTTCCTAGAATTTTCTAATATTGAGCATTCTTCTGTTAAGCGTGCCGCTACTATCTTTTTGGCTCATGAGTTCAGATTCATAATAAAAGAGGCCAAAGAAATCTTTGCGCATTATAGGGTGGACGCTTGCCGTCCTCCATAGAGGCTACCTCTTTGATCAAGAAGAAATAATGCACTTTCAATCTCTAGACTATGTTGCTTTCAATGAAAATCTTAGAAAAAGGGTTCCTACCAATGTTTTAGTTGATAGAATTTATGAACTTAATGATGATTTGGCCATTCGAAATAATGAACTAGGATATTCTCTTGAGTATAGGCTCACAAAGTTCTATCAAAAGAATGCTTATAATGATGAATTGGTGGTGCAATACGAAGGGCCAAAGGAGGAACCTATACCTCCCAAAGTTGATCTTGGGGACTTTTGTCCCATTAAATTTAGCCCTTTTGATTACTTTTGCTTGCCTCAAAGAAAACTTGCAGCCGAACATAGAGAATATGAAATGAGTTTTAGTGATCTATCTTACTATTATGGCAATACCTAGATCTATCCTTGCTTTTTATGCCTAGCTAGGGGCGTTAAACGATAGCGCTTGTTGGGAGGCAACCCAATTTTATTTTTATTCCTTGCTTTTTGCTCCTGTTTAGTAATAAATAATTTATCTATCCACTGCTTTTTTTGTATTTTTTGTGTTTAATTAGTGTTTGTGCCAAGTAGAACCGTTGGGAAGACTTGTGGAAAGTCTTGTTAATCTTGTTGTAAAAAACAGAAACTTTAGCGCTCATGAGAACTGCTGACATTTTTATTTAGAAAGTGATATTTAGTTAATTATTATTGCAGATGATTAATAAATAAATTCCTCACGACCAGCAATTTATTTTAGAATTTTTGGGGTTCCAGATCTTGCTCTAGATACAGATTACTACAGACTGTTCTGTTTTTGACAGATTCTGTTTTTCGTGTGTTGTTTGCTTATTTTGATGAATCTATGGCTAGTAAAATAGTTTATAAACCATAGGTAAGTTGGAATAAAGTAGGTTTAACACGAATATAAATAAATAATGAGTTCATTACAGTACCTTGAAGTGGTCTATTGTTTTCTTTTGCTAACGGAGGACACGAGATTTTCTACTTTAAGTTTTGTGTTGTGAAGTTTTCAAGTTTTGGGTAAGGATTTGATGGATTATGGAACAAGGAGTGGCAAGAGACTAAGCTTGGGGATGCCCATGGCACCCCCAAGATAGTCTAAGGACACCAAAAAGCCAAAGCTTGGGGATGCCCCGGAAGGCATCCCCTCTTCCGTCTACTTCCATCGGTAACTTTACTTGGAGCTATATTTTTATTCACCACATGATATGTGTTTTGCTTGGAGCGTCTTGTATGATTTGAGTATTTGCTTTTTAGTTTACCACAATCATCTTTACTGTACACGCCTTTTCAGAGAGAGAGACACACATGATTCGGAAATTATTAGAATACTCTATGTGCTTCACTTATATCTTTTGAGTTATATAGTTTTGCTCTCGTACTTTACTTATATCTTTTAGAGCACGCTGGTGGATTTGTTTTATAGAAACTATTGATCTCTCATGCTTCACTTAGATTATTTTGAGAGTCTTAAATAGCATGGTAATTTTCTTAAATAATCCGAATATGCTAGGTATTCAAGATTAGTAAAAACTTTCTTATGAGTGTTTTGAATACTAAGAGAAGTTTGAAGTTTGATGATTGTTTTGAGATATGGAGGTAGTGATATTAAAGTTGTGCTAGTTGAGTAGTTGTGAAATTGATAAATACTTGTGTTGAAGCTTGCAAGTCCCGTAGCATGCACGTATGGTAAACGTTATGTAACAAATTTGAAACATGAGGTGTTCTTTGATTGTCTTCCTTATGAGTGGCGGTCGGGGACGAGCGATGGTCTTCTCCTACCAATCTATCCCCGTAGGAGCATGCGCGTAGTGCTTGGTTTTTGATGACTTGTAGATTTTTGCAATAAGTATGTGAGTTCTTTATGACTAATGTTGAGTCCATGGATTATACGCACTCTCACCCTTCCATCATTGCTAGCCTCTTCGGTACCGTGCATTGCCCTTTCTCACATTGAGAGTTGGTGCAAACTTCGCCGGTGCATCCAAACCCCGTGATATGATACACTCTTTCGCACATAAAACTCCTTATATCTTCCTCAAAACAGCCACGATACCTACCTATTATGGCATTTCCATAGCCATTTCGAGATATATTGCCATGCAACTTTCCACCATCCCGTTTATCATGACACGTTCATCATTGTCATATTGTTTAGCATGATCATGTAGTTGACATAGTATTTGTGGCAAAGCCACAGTGCATAATTCTTACATACATGTCACTCTTGGTTCATTGCATATCTCGGTACACTGCCGGAGGCATTCATATAGAGTCATACCTTGTTCTAGTATCGAGTTGTAATCATTGAGTTGTACATAAATATAAGTGCGATGATCATCATTTAATAGAGCATTGTCCCAATAAAAACAGAGAAAGGCCAAAAAAAGAAGAAGTCCCAAAAAATGAAAAGGTACAATGCTACTATCCTTTTTTTTCACACTTGTGCTTCAAAGTAGCACCATGATCTTCATGATAGAGAGTCTCATGTTTTGTCACTTTCATATATAGTGGGAATTTTTCATTATAGAACTTGGCTTGTATATTCCAACAATGGGCCTCCTCAAGTGCCCTAGGTCTTCTTGAGCAAGCAAGTTGGATGCACACCCACTAGTTTCTTTTGTTGAGCTTTCATACATTTATAGCTCTAGTGCATCCGTTGCATGGCAATCCCTACTCCTTGCATTAACATCAATCGATGGGCATCTCCATAGCTCATTGATTAGCCTCGTTGATGTGAAACTTTCTCCTTTTTGTCTTCTCCACATAACCCCCATCATTATAATCTATTCCACCCATAGTGCTATATCCATGGCTCACGCTCATGTATTGCATGAAGGTTTATAAAGTTTGAGATTACTAAAGTATGAAACAATTGCTTGGCTTGTCATCGGGGTTGTGCATGATGAGAGCATTCATGTGTGACAAAAATGGAGCATGACTAAACTATATGATTTTGTAGGGATGAACTTTCTTTGGCCATGTTATTTTGAGAAGACATAATTGCTTAGTTAGTATGCTTGAAGTATTATTATTTCTATGTCAATATTAAACTTTTGTCTTGAATCTTTTGGATCTGAATATTCATGCCACAATTAAGAAGAATTACATTGAAATTATGCCAAGTAGCATTCCACATCAAGAATTCTGTTTTTATCATTTACCTACTCGAGGACGAGCAGGAATTAAGCTTGGGGATGCTTGATACGTCTCCAACGTATCTATAATTTTTGATTGCTCCATGCTATATTATCTTATGTTTTGAACATTATTGGGCTTTATTCTACACTTTTATATATTTTTGGGACTAACCTATTAACCGGAGGCCCAGCCCATAATTGTTGCTTTTTTGCCTATTTTAGGGTTTCGAAGAAAAGGAATATCAAACGGAGTCCAAACGGAATGAACCTTCGGGAACGTGATTTTTGGAACGAACAAGATCCAGGAGACTTGGACCCTACGCCAAGCAACCAATAGGGAGGCCAGGAGGTAGGGGGTGTGCCTACCCCCCCCCCCCCCCCCCCCCAAATGATCAGATACGGAGCCAAAACCCTAATTCCACCGCCGTAACTTTCTGTATCCACAAGATCCCATCTTGGGGCCTATTCCGGAGCTCCGCCGGAGGAGGCATCGATCACGGAGGGCTTCTACATCAACACCATGGCCTCTCCGATGAAGTGTGAGTAGTTTACCTCAGACCTTCGGGTCCATAGTTATTAGCTAGATGGCTTCTTCTCTCTTTTTGGATCTCAATACAAAGTTCTCCCCCTCTCTTCTGGAGATCTATTCGATGTAATCTTCTTTTGCAGTGTGTTTGTTGAGACCGATGAATTGTGGGTTTATGATCAAGTTTATCTATGAACAATATTTGAATCTTCTCTGAATTCTTTTATGTATGATTGGTTATCTTTTCAAGTCTCTTCGAATTATCAGTTTGGTTTGGCCTACTAGATTGATCTTTCTTGCAATGGGAGAAGTGCTTAGCTTTGGGTTCAATCTTGCGGTGTCCTTTCCCAGTGACAGTAGGGGCAGCAAGGCACGTATTGTATTGTTGCCATCGAGGATAACAAGATAGGGTTTTCATCATATTGCATGAGTTTATCCCTCTACATCATGTCATCTTGCTTAAAGCGTTACTCTGTTCTCTTGAACTTAGTACTCTAGATGCATGCTGGATAGCGGTCGATGTGTGGAGTAATAGTAGTAGATGCAGGCAAGAGTCGGTCTACTTGTCTTGGACGTGATGCCTATATACATGATCATACCTAGATATTCTCATAACTATGCTCAATTCTGTCAATTGCTCAACAGTAATTTGTTCACCCACGGTAAATTACTTATGCTCTTGAGAGAAGCCACTAGTGAAACCTATGGCCCCCGGGTCTATCTTCATCATATTAATCTTCCAATACTTAATTATTTTCATTGCTTTTATTTTACTTTGCATCTTTATCATAAAAATATCAAAAATATTATCTTATCATATCTATCATATCTCACTCTCGTAAGTGACCGAGTAGGGATTGACAACCCCTTATCGCGTTGGTTGCGAGGATTTATTTGTTTTGTGTAGGTGCGAGGGACTCGCACGTAGCCTCCTACTAGATTGCTACCTTGGTTCTCAAAAACTGAGGGAAATACTTACGCTACTTTGCTGCATCACCCTTTCCTCTTCAAGGGAAAACCAACGCAGTGCTCAAGAGGTAGCAGGTTTCACTAGTGGTTTCTCTCAAGAGCATAAGTATTCATGGTGGGTAAACAAATTACTGTTGAGCAATTGACAGAATTTTGCATAGTTATGAGAATATCTAGGTATGATCATGTATACAGGCATCACGTCCGAAACAAGTAGACCGACTCCTGCCTACATCTACTACTATTACTCCACAAATCGACCGCTATCTAGCATGCATCTAGAGTATTAAGTTCAAGAGAACAGAGTAACGCTTTGAGCAAGATGACATGATGTAGAGGGATAAACTCATGTAATATGATATAAACCCCATCTTGTTATCCTCGATGGCAACAATACAATACATGCCTTGCTGCCCCTACTGACACTGGGAAAGGACACCGCAAGATTGAACCCAAAGCTAAGCACTTCTCCCATTGCAAGAAAGATCAATCTAGTAGGCCAAACCAAACTGATAATTCGAAGAGACTTGCAAAGATAACCAATCATACATAAAAAAATTCAGAGAAGATTCAAATATTGTTCATAGATAAACTTGATCATAAACCCATAATTCATCGCTCTCAACAAACACACCACAAAAGAAGATTACATCGAATAGATCTCTACAAGAGAGGGGGAGAACTTTGTATTGAGATCCAAAAAGAGAGAAGAAGCCATCTAGCTAGTAACTATGGACCCGAAGGTCTGAGGTAAACTACTCACACTTCATCAGAGGGGCTATGGTGTTGATGTAGAAGCCCTCCATGATCGATGCCCCCTCCGGCAGAGCTCCGGAAAAGGCCCCAAGATGGGATCTCGTGGATACAGAAAGTTACGGTGGTGGAATTAGGGTTTTGGCTCCGTATCTGGTAGTTTGGGGGTACGTAGGTATATATAGGAGGAAGGAGTACGTCGGTGGAGCAACAGGGGGCCACGAGGGTGGAGGGCGCGCCCCCCTACCTCGTGGCCTCCTGGTTGATGTCTTGACGTAGGGTCCAAGTCCTCTGGATCACGTTCGTTTCGAAAATCACGTTCCTGAAGGTTTCATTCCATTTGGACTCCGTTTGATATTCTTTTTCTGTGAAACCCTAAAATAGGCAAAAAAAACAGCAATTCTAGCTGGGCCTCCGGTTAATAGGTTAGTCCCAAAAATAATATAAAAGTGTATAATAAAGCCCAATAATGTCCAAAATAGAATATAATATAGCATGGAACAATCAAAAACTATAGATACGTTGGAGACATATCAGATTCTTATGTGAAAAAGTTTCAACCTGATGAGCTGGAACCCAAATCAGAGAAATGCGTCTTCATAGGATACCCAAAGGAAATTGTTGGGTACACCTTCTATCAGAGATCCGAAGGCAAGATATGCGTTGCTAAGAATGGATCCTTTCTGGAGAAGAAGTTTCTCTCGAAAGAAGTGAGTGGGAGGAATGTAGAACTTGATGAGGTAATTGTACTTTCTCCCGAATTGGAAAGTAGTTTATCACAGAAATCAGTTCTAGTGATTCCTACACCAATTAGTGAGGAAGTTAATGATGATGATCATGAATTTTAGATCAAGTTACTTGACCATGACGAACCTACGAACTATGAGGTAGCGATGATGAGCCTAGATTCCGCGAAATTGCTTGAAGCCATGAAATCTGAGATGGCATCCATGTATTAGAACAAAGTATGGACTTTGATTGACTTGCCCGATGATCGGTGAGCCATTAAGAATAAATGGATTTTCAAGAGGAAGACGGACGCTGATAGTAGTGTTACTATCTACAAAGCTCGAATTGTCGCAAAAGGTTTTCGACAAGTTCAAGATGTTGACTACGATGAGATTTTCTCACTCGTAGCGATGCTTAAGTCTATCTGAATCATGTTAGCAATTGCCACATTTTATGAAATCTGGCAAATGGATGTCAAAACTGCATTCCTTATTGGATTTCTTAAAGAAGAGTTGTATATGATGCAACAAGAAGGTTTTGTCAATCCTAAAGGTGCTAACAAAGTGTGCAAGCTCCAGCGATCCATCTATGGACTGGTGCAAGCATCTCGGAGTTGGAATATATGCTTTGATAAAGTGATTAAAACATATGGTTTTATACATACTTGCGGTCAAGCCTGTATTTACAAGAAAGTGAGTGGGAGCACTACAACCTTTTTGATAAGTATATGTGAATGACATATTGTTGATCGGAAATGATGTAGAATTTTCTGGAAAGCATAAAGGAGTGTTTGAAAGGAGTTTTTCAAAGAAAGACCTCGGTGAAGCTACTTACATATTGAGCATCAAGATCTATAGAGATATATCAAGACGCTTGATATATTTTTCAATGAGTACATACCATGACAGATTTCCAAGTAGTTCAAAATGGAACAGTCAAAGAAGGACTTCTTGCCTATGTTGCAAGGTGTGAAGTTGAGTAAAGACTCAAAACCCGACTACGGTAGAAAAGAGAAAGAGAATGAAAAGTCATTCCCTATGCCTCAACCACAGGTTCTATAAAGTATGCTATGTTGTGTACCAGACCTATTGTGTACCTCACCAAGAGTTTGACAAGAGGGTACAATAGTGATCCAGGAGTGGATCACTGGACATCGGTCAAAATTATCCTTAGTGGAATAAGGATATGTTTCTTGGTTATGGAGGTGGCAAAAACTTTGTCGTAAAGAGTTACGTTGATGCAAGTTTTGACACTGATCTGGATGACTCTGAGTCTCAATCTAGATACATATTGAAAGTGGGAGCAATTAGCTAGAGTAGATCCGTGCAGAGCATTGTAGACATATAAATTTTTGCAAAATACATACGACTTTGAATGTGGCAGACTCGTTGAGTAAATTTCTCTCACAAGCAAAACATGATCACTCTTGGGTGTTAATCACATAGCGATGTGAACTAGATTATTGACTCTAGTAAACCCTTTGGGTATTAGTCACATGGAGATGTGAACTAATCACATAAAGATGTGAACTATTGGTGTTAAATCACATGACGACGTGAACTAGATTATTGACTCTAGTGCAAGTGGGAGACTGAAGGAAATATGCCCTAGAGGCAATAATAAAGTTGTTATTTATATTTTCTTATATAATGATAAATGTTTATTATTCATGCTAGAATTGTATAAACCGAAAACTTGATACATGTGTGAATACATAGACAAACAGAGTGTCCCTAGTATGTCTCTACTTGACTAGCTCGTTAATCAAAGATGGTTAAGTTTCCTAGCCATAGACATGAGTTGTCATTTGATGAACGGGATCACATCATTCGAGAATGATGTGATGGACAAGACCCATCCATTAGCTTAGCACTATGACCGTTTAGTTTGTTGCTATTGCTTTGTTCATGACTTATACATGTTCCTATGACTATGAGATTATGCAACTACCGAATATCGGAGGAACACTTAGTGTGCTATCAAATGTCACAATGTAACTGGGTGATTATAAAGATGCTCTACAGGTGTCTCTGATGGTGTTTGTTGAGTTGGCATAGTTCGAGATTAGGATTTGTCACTCCGATTGTCGGAGAGGTATCTCTGGGCCCTCTCGGTAATGCACATCACTATAAGCCTTGCAAGCAATGTAACCAATGAGTTAGTTACGGGATGATGCATTACGAACGAGTAAAGAGACTTGTCGGTGACAATATTGAACTAGCTATAGTGATACCGACGATCGAATCTCGGGCAAGTAACATACCGATGACAAAGGGAACAATGTATGTTGTTATGTGGTTTGACCGATAAAGATCTTCATAGAATATGTGGGAGCCAATATGAATATCCAGGTTCCTCTATTGGTTATTGGCCGGAGATGAGTCTCGGTCATGTCAACATAGTTCTCGAACCCGTAGGGTCCGCACGCCTAACATTCGATGACGATTGGTATTATGAGTTATGTTATTTGATGTACCAAAGGTTGTTCGGAGTCCCGGATGAGATCACGGACATGATGAGGAGTCTCGAAATGGTCGAGACGTAAAGATCGATATATTAGAAGGCTATATTCGGACATCGGAAAGGTTCCGAGTGATTCGGGTATTTTTTGGAGTACCGGGGAGTTACGGGAATTCACCGGGAGAAGTAATGGGCCTTATTAGGCTTTAGTGGAGAGAGGGGAGAAGGGCCAAGAGGTGGCGCGCACCTCCCCCCTGCCAAAACGGAATTGGACAAGGGGTGGGGGCGCGGCCCCCCTTTTCTTCTCCCTCTCCCTCTCTTTCCTTCTCTCCTACTCCGAATAGGAAAGGGAGGGGAATCCTACTTGGACTGGGGAGTCCTAGTAGGATTCCCCACACCTGGCGCGCCCCCCTAGGGCCGGGCACCTCTTCCCTCCCCTCCTTTATATACGTGGCCAGGGGCATCCCATAGACACACAAGTTGATTGTTTAGCCGTGTGTGGTGCCCCCTCCACAGATTTCCACCTCGGTCATATCGTTGCAGTGCTTAGGCGAAGCCCTGCGCCGGTAGCTTCATCATCACCGTCACCATGCCGTCGTGCTGACGAAACTCTCCCTCGACCTTAGCTAGATCTAGAGTTCGTGGGACATCACCGAGCTGAACGTGTGCAGATCGCGGAGGTGCCATACCTTCAGTGCTAGGATCGGTCGGATCGTGAAGACGTACGACTACATCAACCGTGTTGTCATAACGCTTCCGCTTTCGGTTTACAAGGGTACGTAGACTTACTCTCCCCCTCTCGTTGTTATGCATCACCTAGATGGATCTTGCATGTGCGTAGAAATTTTTTGAAATTAATCCGTTCCCCAACAAAGAGTACTAAGGTGTGATCATGTTTTGCTTGTGAGAGAAGTTTAGTCAATGGGCCTGTCACATTCGGATCCGTATGTTTTTTGCAAATTTCTATGTCTACAATGCTCCCACTTTTAACATGTATCCAGATTGAGACTCGGAGTCATCTAAATCAGTGTCAAAGCTTACATCAACGTAACTCTTTACGACGAACTAAGGATAATTTTGGCCGCTGTCCAGTGATCTACTCCTAGATCACTATTGTACCCCCTTGCCAAACTCATGGCAAAGTACACAACAGGTTTGGTACACAGCATGGCATACTTTATAGAACCTATGGCTGAGGCATAGGGAATGACTTTCATTCTCTCTCTATCTTCTGTCGTGGTCGGGTTTTGAGTCTTACTCAACTTCACACCTTGCACCACATGCAAGAACCCTTTCTTTGACTGATCCATTTTGAACTTCTTCAAAATCTTATCAAGGTATGTGCTTTGTGAAAGTCCTATTAAGCATCTCGATCTATCCCTATAGATCTTGATGCCCAATATATAAGTAGCTTCACCGAGGTCTTTCATTGAAAAATTCTTATTCAAGTATCCTTTTCTGCTATCCAGAAATTCTATATCATTTCCAATCAGCAATATGTCATCCACATATAATATTAGAAACACTACAGAGCTCCCACTCACTTTCTTGTAAATACAGGCTTCACCGCAAGTCTATATAAAACCATATGCTTTGATCACCTCATCAAAGCGTATATTCCAACTCCAAAAGGCTTGCACCAGTCCATAGATGGATCGCTAGATCTTGCACACTTTGTTAGCACCTTTAGGATCGACAAAACCTTTTGGTTGCATCATATACAACTCTTATTTAAGAAATCCATTAAGGAATGCAATTTTGACATCCATTTGACAGATTTCATAATCATAAAATGTGGCAATTGCTAACATGATTCAGACAGACTTAAGCATCGCTATGGATGGGAAAGTCTCATCGTAGTCAACCCATTGAACTTGTCGAAAACCTTTCGCGACAAGTCGTGCTTTGCAGATGGTGACATTACCATCAGCGTCTATCTTCTTCTTGAAGATCCATTTATTCTCAATGGCTTGCCGATCATCGGGCAAGTCCACTAAAGTCCACACTTTTTTTCTCATACATGGATCCTATCTCAGATTTCATGGCCTCAAGCCATCTATCGGAATCTGGGCTCATCATAGCTTCTTCATAGTTCGTAGGTTCGCCATGGTCTAGTAACATGACTTCCAGGATTGTCTGGCTTGGACTTTTTAGTACATTCACCAGTGTAATCAATCTAAGAGGCCCATCATTTTGCTTAAACTAGATTTCGAAAAGGCTTTTGATTCTATCCAGCATGAGGCTATCATAAAGATCCTAATTGCAAAAGGTTTTGACGATAGATGGATCACTTGGATTAAACAGTTGCTGTCCTCTGGCACTTCTTCGGTTCTTTTGAACGGAGTTCCTGGGAATCACTTCAAATGCAAATGCGGCGTGAAGCAGGGGGACCCCATTTCTCCCTTGCTCTTTGTGATTGCGGCGGATCTCTTGCAAACATTGATAAATGATCTTCTTCATCAAGGTCTTATTAGCAGACCTCTGCCAACACATGACCCAGATTTCCCTGTGGTCCAATATGCTGATGACACGTTGCTTTTCTTCAATGCTGACATAGATCAATTGAGGGCTTTGAAACGAGTTTTACACTCTTTCTCTTAGGCAACTGGACTTCAAATTTATTTTCATAAATCCTCAATGTATCCCATCAATGTGACAGACTCAGATGCTTCAGATCTGGCTGCCTATTTCGGTTGTAATTTAGGCAAGATGCCTTTTACTTACCTGGGTCTGCCAGTGGGGACCACCAGGCCAAAAATTGTGGATCTTCTTCCCCTGGTGTATTGCATGGAGAGAAGATTGACTGCAAGCTCTTGGTTTTTACCTCAAGGGAGCAGATTGCAGTTAGTTAATTCTGTCATCTCTTCATTGCCTATCTTCTTCCTTTCCAGTTTGTCACTTCCTCAGGGCATTTTGAAACAACTGGAAAGAATTCAGAGGCACTGTTTATGGAGGAAGTATGGCCAGGAAAGGGGACACTCCCTGGCGGCTTGGCAACTCGTCTGTCGACCTAAGTCCAAGGGAGGGCTTGGAATATTGAACTTAGGTTTACAGAATGATGCCCTGCTGATGAAACATCTCAATAAATTTTATAACAAGATGGACGCGCCATGGGTGCAGTTAGTTTGGGATTCTTACTACTTTCAGAGGATTCCACATGACACTGTTCTCTGTGGCTCCTTTTGGTGGAGAGATGTATGTAAGCTGATGGATAACTTTCGGTCAGTTACGTCGGTGGATGTTGCTACGGGTGATACGGTTTTGTTTTGGTCTGACTACTGGCAAATTGGGGGCAGTTCAGTCCCACTGCAAGATCGATTTCCTAGGCTCTACTCCTTCTGTCTTGACAAAAATCTCTCAGTCAAGGAAGTCTTTGCGGCTAGTAGTTTCCAAGACCTACTCTACTTACCTCTCACTGCACAAGCCTTTCAGGAATTGCAGCAACTTTCTTCCCTAATGAGGACTTTTCAGTTTGATAATACCTCCAAGGACAGCTGGAGCTGGAGGCATGGCAAGAAAGCAGTTTTTACTGCAAAGAGGTTTTATGATTTTGTATATCAGCCAATGGTATCAAACCCTATTCTGTGGTGGATATGGAAGAGTTGCTGCACCATGTCGATCAAGATGTTTGCATGGCTTGTAATTATGGACAGGGTTAACACTAAAGACATGATTCAGCGGAGGCATTGGAAGATTAATGAAAGACCAGAATGTGTGCTTTGTCCCACTGGAATTCTGGAAGACAGAAACCATCTTTTCTTCCAGTGCAATTATAGCACTCGAGTGTGGAACTATCTGCAAATTGAATGGACCAATGGTAATGATATGGCGGATATTGCTTATCACGCTAGGAAGGAGTTCAACAAGCCTTTCTTTGGGGAGGTGGTGTTTACGGCATGGTGGAATATTTGGAAGGTCAGGAATTATAAAGCTTTCCGAAACATCCAACCAACTTTCAGGGCCTGGAGGAATGGTTTCATTCATGACCTTACTCTGCTCTCTCACCGGATCAAACGGAAATACAGGGAAACCCTTCTTAAGTGGATTGATTTTCTTCCTCCTTGAGGAGAGCTGTTGTTGCTTTTCTTCCCTCTGTAATTATTTAGGTATAGTCTTCCTTTCCCTGTATAGCTTCTTTTAGGATTTTTCCTTCGTCCTCATCTTGAGGATGCATACCTTGTATTTATTTTGGCTTAATTAATAAAATGTTGTGGGGTGTAAGCCCTGCAGTCTTCATGGTCAAAAAAAACATGACTTCCAGGACAGGATTACCGTACCACTCTCGTGCGGAATGTGCTATGTTTTATCTACGAGGTCCAGTAGTAACTTGACCTGAAGTTTCATGATCGTCATCATTAGCTTCCTCTCTAGTTGGTGTAGGCATCATGGGAACGGATTACTCTAATGTGATACTTTCCAATTTGAGAGAAGGTACAATTACCTCATCAAGTTCTACTTTCCTCCCACTCACTTCTTTCGAGAGAAACTCTTTCTCTAGAAATATTCCATTCTTGGCAACAAAGATCTTGCCTTCGGATCTGTGGTAGAAGGTGTACCCAATTATTTCCTTAGGGTATCCTATGAACACACACTTCTCCGATTTGGGTTGGAGCTTATTAGGCTGAAGCCTTTTGACATAAGTGTCGCAACCCCAAACTTTAATAAACGATAGCTTAGGTTTCTTGCCAAACCACAGTTCATACGGTGTCGTCTCAATGGATTTAGATGGTGCCCTATTTAACGTGAATGCGGTCGTCTCTAATGCATAACCCCAAAACGATAATGGTAAATCAGTAAGAGACATCATACATCACACCATATCTAATAAAGTACAGTTACGATGTTCGGGCACACCATTACGCTGTGGTGTTCCAGGTGGCATGAGTTGTGAACCAATTCCACATTGTTTTAAATGAAGGCCAAAATCGCAACTCAAATATTCGCG
The DNA here is from genome assembly GCA_034509565.1 of Triticum monococcum. Classification (NCBI taxonomy): domain Eukaryota; kingdom Viridiplantae; phylum Streptophyta; class Magnoliopsida; order Poales; family Poaceae; genus Triticum; species Triticum monococcum. The sequence goes on from CM067843.1 coordinate 107,380,426, forward strand.
TCTGCGATCAGATCGTAGAAAGTTTATTTTCTTGTTATGATGATTCTCCACTTCACTCTGAAATTCTTTAAACTTTTCAAATGTTTCAGCTTTGTGTTTCATTAAGTAGATATACCCATACCTATTCAAATCATCTGTGAAGGTCAGAAAATAATGATACCCGCCATGTGCCTCAACACTCATCGGACCGCATACATTGGTATGTATTATTTCCAATAAGTGATTGGCTCGCTCCATTGTTCTGGAGAACGGAGTTTTAGTCATCTTGCCCATGAGGCATGGTTCGCAAGTATAAAATGATTCATAATCAAGTGATTCCAAAAGTCCATCTGCATGGAGTTTCTTCATGCGCTTTACACCAATATGACCTAAACAGCAGTGCCACAAATATGTTACACTATCATTATCAACTTTGCATCTTTTGGCATCAATATTATGAATATGCGTATCACCACAATCGAGATTCAATAAACTATTCACATTGGGTGTATGACCATAGAAGGTTTTATTCATGCAAATAGAACAACAATTATTCTCTGACTTAAATGAATAAACGTATTGCAATAAACATGATCTAATCATATTCATGCTCAATGCAAACACCAAATAACATTTATTTAGGTTCAACACTAATCCCGAAGGTAGAAGGAGTGTGTGATGGTGATCATATCAACCTTGGAATCATTTCCAACACACATCGTCACCTTGATTTTAACTAGTCTCTGCAACTCCTGTTTCGAGTTACTAATCTTAGCAACTGAACCGGTATCAAATACATAGGGGTTACTACGAACACTAGTAATTAAGGTACACACCAATAACTTGTATATCATATATACCTTTGGTCACTTTGCCATTTGTGGGAGTCCTGGATTAGGGGGTCTCCGGACAGCCAGACTATCTCCATTTGCCGGACTGTTAGACTATGTAGATACGGGATTGAAGACTTCGTCTCGTGTCCGAATGGGACTCTACTTGGCGTGGAAGGCAAGCTAGGCAATACGAATATGTGTATCTCCTCCTTTGTAACCGACCTTGTGTAACCCTAACCCTCTCTGGTGTCTATATAAACCGGAGGGTTTTAGTCCGTAGGACACAACAACAACTACAACATACAATCATACCATAGGCTAGCTTCTAGGGTTTAGCCTCTCTGATCTCGTGGTAGATCTACTCTTGTACTACCCATATCATCAATATTAATCAAGCAGGACGTAGTGTTTTACCTCCATCAAGAGGGCCCGAACCTGGGTAAAACATTGTGTCCCCTGCCTCCTGTTACCATCTGCCTCAGACGCACAGTTCGGGACCCCCTACCCGAGATCCGCCGGTTTTGACACCGACATTGGTGCTTTCATTGAGAGTTCCTCTGTGTCATCGTTGTTAGGCTTGATGGCTCGTACTATCATCGATAGCGATGCAGTCCAGGGTGAGACTTTTCTCCCCGGACAGATCTTCGTGTTTGGCGGCTTTGCACTGCGGGCCAATTCGCTTGGCCATTCGGAGTAGATTGAAAGTTATGCCCCTGGCCACCAGGTCAGGTTTGGAAGCTTAAACTACACAGCCGATATCCGTGGAGACTTGATCTTCGACGGATTCAAGCCTCTGCCTTGTGCGTCACGTGGTCACGATGAGTACGATTTGGCTCTACCATCGGACAGTGTTCAGGAGATCGCACAGGCAACCGCTCCAACCCTCAATTCAGAGCCAGTTGCGCCATCCATGGACGGGTGGCTGGACCCTGCCACGGAGGCCTTACCCTCAGCGGCGATCGAGCCAAACATCGACCTTACCTTACACGAGAGCCGTGTTGTTAAACTGTCGGATCCTTCTTCGGCCACGGACTCTGAGCCGCCTGCGCCCGTTCCTATCGAATCGGATTGGGCGCCGATCGTGGAGTTTGCCTCTGCGGATATTTTTCAGCACTCACCCTTTGGTGACATACTGAACTCATTAAGGTCTCTCTCCTTGTCAGGAGGATCCTGGCCGAACTATGTCCGGGAGGACTGGTATACGGACGACGAAGAAATTCGCGGCCCACCCACCACCCACTTAATAGCCACTGTCGATGACTTAACCGACATGCTCAACTCTGACTCCGAATACATCGACGGCATGGACGACGATGCAGGAGACGAATAGGAACCACTGCCCCCAGGGCACTGGACGCCCACTTCACCACATGACATATACATGGTGGACACACCAAAGGAAAACAATGACGAGGAACGGAAGGACGCAACGAAGGGTTGTTCCCTCGAGAAGCAGTCAAAACGGTGGCGTAAGCGCCGCCCAAAATCCCGCCTCGGCAGAAACAACGATCATACAGACCCAGTGTTAGAGCAGGGGGAACCATTGCCGGACCACGGCAACACGGAGAATCAAGCCGAACAACCCGACCCTGTCAAAGATCATAGTCCAGATGACGTCACACCGGACGGACACCCGGAGCAACAGAATGCCCATCAAAGGCTCGTTGCCACCGCGAGGAGTCTAAAAAAGCAGAAGCAGAGGCTCAAAGCTGTGCAAGACACACTCCACATCAGATGGAGCAAAGTACTCAACATAGCAGCAAAGTATGGCGGTAATCGCCCCACCAAGAGCTACCCAAAGCGGAAGTTGAAGGAAATATGCCCTAGAGGCAATAATAAAGTTATTATTTATTTCCTTATATCATGATAAATGTTTATTATTCATGCTAGAATTGTATTAACTGGAAACATAATACATGTGTGAATACATAGACAAACAGAGTGTCACTAGTATGCCTCTACTTGACTAGCTCGTTAATCGAAGATGGTTATGTTTCCTAACCATGAACAAAAGAGTTGTTATTTGATTAACGGGATCACATCATTAGAAGAATGATGTGATTGAATTGACCCATTCCGTTAGCTTAGCACTCGATCATTTAGTATGTTGCTATTGCTTTCTTCATGACTTATACATGTTCCTAGGACTATGAGATTATGCAACTCCCGTTTGCCGGAGGAACACTTTGTGTGCTACCAAACGTCACAACGTAACTGGGTGATTATAAAGGAGCTCTACAGGTGTCTCCAAAGGTACATGTTGGGTTGGCGTATTTCGAGATTAGGATTTGTCACTCCGATTGTCGGAGAGGTATCTCTGGGCCCTCTCGGTAATTCACATCACATAAGCCTTGCAAGCATTGCAACTAATGAGTTAGTTGCGAGATGATGTATTATAGAATGAGTAAAGAGACTTGCCGGTAACGAGATTGAACTAGGTATTGAGATACCGACGATCGAATCTCGGGCAAGTAACATACCGATGACAAAGGGAACAACGTATGTTGTTATGCGGTCTGACCGATAAAGATCTTCGTAGAATATGTAGGAGCCAATATGAGCATCCAGGTTCCGCTATTGGTTATTGACCGGAGACGTGTCTCGGTCATGTCTACATTGTTCTCGAACCCGTAGGGTCCACACGCTTAAGGTTTCGATGACAGTTATATTATGAGTTTGTGCATTTTGATGTACCGAAGTTTGTTCCGAGTGCCGGATGTGATCATGGACATGACGAGGAGTCTCGAAATGGTCGAGACATAAAGATTGATATATTGGAAGCCTATATTTGGATATAGGAAGTGTTCCGGGTCAAATCGGGATTTTACTGGAGTACCGGGAGGTTACCGGAACCCCCCGGGAGGTATATGGGCCTTAGTGGGCTTTAGTGGAAGAGAGGAGAGGTGGCCAGGGCTGGGCCGCGCGCCCCTCCCCCCTAGTCCGAATAGGACAAGGAGAGGGGGCGGCGCCCCCCCTTCCTTCTCTCTCTCCTCTTTCCCCCTCCCGAATCCTATTCCAACTAGGAAAGGGGGGAATCCTACTACCGGTGGGAGTAGGACTCCTCCTGGCGCGCCCTCCTCCTGGCCGGCCGCACCTCCCCTTGCTCCTTTATATACGGGGGTAGGGGGCACCCCTAGACACACAAGTTGATCCACATGATCATATTCTTAGCTGTGTGCGGTGCCCCCTTCCACCATAATCCTTGATAATATTGTAGCGGTGCTTAGGCGAAGCCCTGCGATGGTAGAACATCAAGATCATCACCACGCCGTCGTGCTGACGGAACTCTTCCCCGACACTTTGCTGGATCGGAGTCCGGGGATCGTCATCGAGCTGAACGTGTGCTAGAACTCAGAGGTGCCGTAGTTTCGGTGCTTGATCGGTCGGGCCGTGAAGACGTACGACTACATCAACCGCGTTGTGCTAACGCTTCCACTGTCGGTCTACAAGGGTACGTAGATCACACTCTCCCCTCTCATTGCTATGCATCACCATGATCTTGCGTGTGCGTAGGAATTTTTTTGAAATTACTACGTTCCCCAACAGTGGCATCCGAGCCTAGGTTTTATGTGTTGATGTTATATGCACGAGTAGAACACAAGTGAGTTGTGGGCGATATAAGTCATACTGCTTACCAGCATGTCATACTTTGGTTCGGCGGTATTGTTGGACGAAGCGGCCCGGACCGACATTACGCGTACGCTTACGCGAGACCAGTTCTCCCGACGTGCTTTGCACAAAGGTGGCTAGCGGGTGACAGTTTCTCCAACTTTAGTTGAACCGAGTGTGGCTACGCCCGGTCCTTGCGAAGGTTAAAACATCATCAACTTGACAAACTATCGTTGTGGTTTTGATGCGTAGGTAAGATTGGTTCTTGCTTAAGCACGTAGCAGCCACGTAAAACTTGCAACAACAAAGTAGAGGACGTCTAACTTGTTTTTGCAGGGCATGTTGTGATGTGATATGGTCAAGAAATGATGCTACATTTTATTGTATGAGATGATCATGTTTTGTAACCGAGTTATCGGCAACTGGCAGGAGCCATATGGTTGTCGCTTTATTATATGCAATACAATCGCCCTGTAATGCTTTACTTTATCACTAAGCGGTAGCGATAGTCGTGGAAGCATAAGATTGGCGAGACAACAACGATGCTACGATGGAGATCAAGGTGTTGCGCCGGTGACGATGGTGATCACGACGGTGCTTCAAAGATGGAGATCACAAGCACAAGATGATGATGGCCATATCATATCACTTATATTGATTGCATGTGATGTTTATCTTTTATGCATCTTATCTTGCTTTGATTGATGGTAGCATTATAAGATGATCTCTCACTAATTATCAAGAAGTGTTCTCCCTAAGTATGCACCACTGCGAAAGTTCTTCGTGCTGAGACACCACATGATGATCGGGTGTGATAGGCTCTACGTTCAAATACAATGGGTGCAAAACAGTTGCACATGCGGAATACTCAGGTTATACTTGACGAGCCAAGCATATACAGATATGGCCTCGGAACACGGAGACCGAAAGGTCGAGCGTGAATCATATAGTAGATATGATCAACATAGTGATGTTCACCAATGAAACTACTCCATCTCACGTGATGATCGGACATGGTTTAGTTGATTTGGATCACGTGATCACTTAGAAGATTATAGCGATGTCTTTCTAAGTGGGAGTTCTTGAGTAATATGATTAATTGAACTTTAAATTTATCATGAACTTAGTCCTAGTAGTATTTTGCAAATTATGTTGTAGATCAATAGCTCGCGTTGTTGCTTCCCTGTGTTTATTTTGATATGTTCCTAGAGAAAATTGTGTTGAAAGATGTTAGTAGCAATGATGCGGATTGGATCCATGATCTGAGGTTTATCCTCATTGCTACATAGGAGAATTATGTCCTTGATGCACCGCTAGGTGACAGACCTATTGCAGGAGCAGATGCAGACGTTATGAACGTTTGGCTAGCTCAATATGATGACTACTTGATAGTTTAGTGCACCATGCTTAATGGCTTAGAATCGGGACTTCAAAGACGTTTTGAACGTCATGGACCATATGAGATGTTCCAGGAATTGAAGTTAATATTTCAAGCAAATACCCGAGTTGAGAGATATGAAGTCTCCAACAAGTTCTATAGCTGAAAGATGGAGGAGAATCGCTCAACTAGTGAGCATGTGCTCAGATTGTCTGGGTACTACAATCGCTTGAATCAAGTGGGAGTTAATCTTCCAGATAAGATAGTGATTGACAGAATTCTCTAGTCACCATCACCAAGTTAGTAGAACTTCGTGATAAACTATAATTTGCAAGGGATAACGGAAACAACTCCCAAGCTCTTCGTGATACTGAAATCAACGAAGGTAGAAATCAAGAAAAACATCAAGTGTTGATGGTTGACAAGACCACTAGTTTCAAGAAAAGGGCAAAGGGAAGAAGGGGAACTTCAAGAAGAACAGCAAGCAAGTTGCTGCTCAAGTGAAGAAGCCAAAGTCTGATCCTAAGCCTGAGACTGAGTGCTTCTACTACAAAGGGACTGGTCACTGGAAGTGGAACTGCCCCAAGTATTTGGCGGATAAGAAGGATGGTAAAGTGAACATAAGTATATTTGATATACATGTTATTGATGTGTACTTTACTAGTGTTTATAGCAACCCCTCGGTATTTGATACTAGTTCAGTTGCTAAGATTAGTAACTCGAAACGGGAGTTGCAGAATAAACAGAGACTAGTTAAGGGTGAAGTGACGATGTGTGTTGGAAGTGGTTCCAAGATTGATATGATCATCATCGCACACTCCCTATAATTTTGGGATTAGTGTTGAACCTAAATAAGTGTTATTTGGTGTTTGCGTTGAGCATGAATATGATTTGATCATGTTTATACGGTTATTCATTTAAGTAAGAGAATAAATTGTTTTTCTATTTACATGAATAAAACCTTACATGGTTACACACCCAATGAAAATAGTTCGTTGGATCTCGATCGTAGTGATACACATAATCATAATATTGAAACCAAAAGATGCAAAGTTAATAATGATAGTGCAACTTATTTGTGGCACTGCCGTTTAGGTCATATTGGTGTAAAGCGCATGAAGAAACTCCATGCTGATGGGCTATTGGAATCACTTGATTATGAATCAATTGATGCTTGCGAACCATGCCTCATGGGCAAGATGACTAAGACTCTGTTCTTCGGAACAATGGAGCGAGCAACAGATTTGTTGGAAATCATACATACTGATGTATGTGGTCCGATGAATATTGAGGCTCGCGACAGGTATCATTATTTTCTGATCTTCACAGATGATTTGAGCAGATATGAGTATATCTACTTGATGAAACATAAGTTTGAAACATTTGAAAAGTTCAAATAATTTCAGGGTGAAGTGGAATATCATCGTGACAAGAAAAAAAAATCTACGATCTGATCGCGGAGACAAATATTTGAGTTACGAGTTTGGTCTTCAATTAAAACATTGTGGAATAGTTTCACAAACTCATGCCACCTAGAACACCACAGCATAATGGTGTGTCCGATCGTCATAACCGTACTTTATTGGATATAGTGCAATCTATGATGTCTCTTACCGATCTACCACTATTGTTTTGGGGTTATGCATTAGAGACAGCTGCATTCACGTTAAAAAGGGCACCATCTAAATCCGTTAAGACGACACAATCTGAATTATGGTTTGGCAAGAAACCAAAGTTGTCATTTCTTAAAGTTTTGGGTTGTGATGCTTATGTGAAAAAGTTTCATCCTGATAAGCTCAAACCCAAAATCGGAGAAATATGTCTTCATAGGATACCCAAAGGAGATTGTTGGGTACACCTTCTATCACAGATCCGAAGGCAAGACATTCGTTGCTAAGAATGGATCCTTTCTAGAGAAGGAGTTTCTCTCGAAAGAAGTGAGTGGGAGGAAAGTAGAAAACTTGATAAGGTAATTGTACCTTCTCCCTTATTGGAAAGTAGTTCATCACAGAAATCTGTTCTTGTGACTACTGCACCAATTAGTGAGGAAGCTAATGATGATGATCATGTAACTTTAGATCAAGTTACTACCGAATCTCATAGGTAAACCAGAGTGAGATCCGCACCAGAGTGGTACGGTAATCCTGTTCTAGAAGTCATGTTACTAGACCATGACAAACTTGCGAACTATGAGGAAGCGATGATGAGCCCAGATTCTGCGAAATGGTTTGAGGCCATGAAATCTGAGATATGATCCATGTATGAGAACAAAGTATGGACTTTGATGGATTTGCCCGATGATCGGCAAGCCATAGAAAATAAATGGATCTTCAAGAGGAAGACGGACGCTGATAGTAGTGTTACTATCTACAAAGCTAGACTTGTCGAAAAAGGTTTTTGACAAAGTTCAAGGTGTTGACTACGATGAAATTTTCTCACTCGTAGCGATGCTTAAGTCTGTCCAAATCATGTTACCAATTGCCGCATTTTTATGAAATCTGGCAAATGGATAAACAAAACTACATTCCTTAATGGATTTAAAGAAGAGTTGTATATGATGCAACCAGAAGGTTTTGTCAATCCTAAAGGTGCTAACAAAATATGCAATCTCCAGCGATCCATCTATGGACTGGTGCAAGCATCTCGGAGTTGGAATATACGCTTTGGTAAGTTGATCAAAGCATATAGTTTTATACAGACTTGCAGTGAAGCCTGTATTTACAAGAAAGTGAGTGGGAGCACTACAGCATTTCTGATAAGTATATGTGTATGACATATTGTTGATCAGAAATAATGTAGAATTATTCTGCAAAGCATAAAGGAGTGTTTGAAAGGATTTTGTCAAAGAAAACCTCGGTGAAGCTGCTTACATATTGAGCATGAAGATCTATAGAGATAGATCAAGACGCTTGATAAGTTTTTTTTCAATGAGTACATACCTTGACAAGATTATGAAGTAGTTCAAAATGGAACAGTCAAAGAAAGAATTCTTGCCTGTGTTACAAGGTGTGAAATTGAGTAAGACTCAAAGCCCGACCACGGCAGAAAATAGAATGAGAATGAAAGTCATTCCCTATGCATTGGCCATAGGTTCTATAAAGTATGCCATGCTGTGTACCAGACCTATTGTATACCCTACACTAATTTCGGCAAGGGAGTACAATAGTGATCTAGGAGTAGATCACTAGACATCGGTCAAAAATTATCCTTAGTGGAATAAGGATATATTTCTCGATTATGGAGGTGACAAAAGGCTTGTCGTAAAAGGGTTACGTCGATACAAGTTTTGGCACTGATCCGGATGACTCTTAGTCTTCATCTGGATACATATTGAAAGTGGGAGCAATTAGCTCAAGTAGCTCCGTGCAAAGCATTGTAGACATAGAAAATTGCAAAATACTTACGGATCTGAATATGGCAGACCCGTTGACTAAACTTCTCTCACAGGCAAAACATGATCACACCTTAGTACTCTTTGGGTGTTAATCACATAGAATTGTGAACTAGATTACTCACTCTAGTAAACCCTTTGGGTATAGGTCACATGACAATGTGAACTATGGGTGTTAATCACATGGTGATGTGAACTATTAGTGTTGAATCACATGGCGATGTGAACTAGATTATTGACTCTAGTGCAAGTGGGAGACTGAAGGAAATATGCCCTAGAGGCAATAATAGAGTTATTATTTATTTCCTTATATCATGATAAATGTTTATTATTCATGCTAGAATTGTATTAACTGGAAACATAATACATGTGTGAATACATAGACAAACAGAGTGTCACTAGTATGCCTCTACTTGACTAGCTCGTTAATCGAAGATGGTTATGTTTCCTAACCATGAACAAAAGAGTTGTTATTTGATTAACGGGATCACATCATTAGAAGAATGATGTGATTGAATTGACCCATTCCGTTAGCTTAGCACTCGATCGTTTAGTATGTTGCTATTGCTTTCTTCATGACTTATACATGTTCCTATGGCTATGAGATTATGCAACTCCCGTTTGCCGGAGGAACACTTTGTGTGCTACCAAACGTCACAACGTAACTGGGTGATTATAAAGGAGCTCTACAGGTGTCTCCAAAGGTACATGTTGGGTTGGCGTATTTCGAGATTAGGATTTGTCACTCCGATTGTCGGAGAGGTATCTCTGGGCCCTCTCGGTAATGCACATCACATAAGCCTTGCAAGCATTGCAACTAATGAGTTAGTTGCGAGATGATGTATTACAGAACGAGTAAAGAGACTTGCCGGTAACGAGATTGAACTAGGTATTGAGATACCGACGATCGAATCTCGGGCAAGTAACATACCGATGACAAAGGGAACAACGTATGTTGTTATGCGGTCTGACCGATAAAGATCTTTGTAGAATATGTAGGAGCCAATATGAGCATCCAGGTTCTGCTATTGGTTATTGACCGGAGACGTGTCTCGGTCATGTCTACATTGTTCTCGAACCCATAGGGACCGCACGCTTAAGGTTTCGATGACAGTTATATTATGAGTTTATGCATTTTGATGTACCGAAGTTTGTTTGGAGTCCCGGATGTGATCACGGACATGACGAGGAGTCTCGAAATGGTCGAGACATAAAGATTGATATATTGGAAGTCTATATTTGGATATCGGAAGTGTTCCGGGTGAAATCGGGATTTTACCGGAGTACCGGGAGGTTACCGGAACCCCCCGGGAGGTATATGGGCCTTAGTGGGCTTTAGTGGAAGAGAGGATAGGTGGCCAGGGCTGGGCCGCGCGCCCCTCCCCCTAGTCCGAATAGGACAAGGAGAGGGGGGCGGCGCCCCCCTTCCTTCTCTCTCTCCTCTTTCCCCCTCCCGAATCCTATTCCAACTAGGAAAGGGGGGATCCTACTCCCGGTGGGAGTAGGACTCCTCCTGGCGCGCCCTCCTCCTGGCCGGCCGCACCTCCCCTTGCTCCTTTATATACGGGGGTAGGGGGCACCCCTAGACACACAAGTTGATCCACGTGATCATATTCTTAGCCGTGTGCGGTGCCCCCTTCCACCATAATCTTCGATAATATTGTAGCGGTGCTTAGGCGAAGCCCCGCGACGGTAGAACATCAAGATCGTCACCACGCCGTCGTGCTGACGGAACTCTTCCCCAACACTTTGCTGGATCGGAGTCCGGGGATCGTCATCGAGCTGAACGTGGGCTAGAACTCGGAGGTGCCGTAGTTTCGGTGCTTGATCGGTCGGGCCGTGAAGACGTACGACTACATCAACCGCGTTGTGCTAATGCTTCCGCTGTCGGTCTACAAGGGTACATAGATCACACTCTCCCCTCTCGTTGCTATGCATCACCATGATCTTGCGTGTGCGTAGGAATTTTTTTGAAATTACTACATTCCCCAACAGAAGTTGCTACCTGAATTCAATGAGGAGGCCTTAGATCCCCCACAACCAAAAATCAAAACAGCCATCTCGCCGGATAGGTGACCTCACGGCCAACATAGAGCGGCAACCAACGCCACACATAAGCCAATACGCGATCCAAGCGAGGACTCGCATCTAAAGTACGGCACAACCAGATCCATCTATGGACCACGTAAGCGCGCTCCAACATACAACGCAACACAACAAACATCCGAAGAATGTGGTGCACCCGGATACATGGGTGCCGCACACCCCCTATGTTTCACCGATGAGGTGCTGGATCATGAATTTCCAGAGGGATTCAAACCCGTAAATATAGAGGCATACGACGGAACAACAGACCCTAGGGTCTGGATTGAGGACTATATACTCCATATCCATATGGCTCGAGGAGATGATCTCCACGCCATCAAGTACTTACCCCTCAAGCTCAAAGGGCCAGCTTGGCACTGGCTTAAAAGCCTCCCCGAAAACTCCATTGGAAGCTGGGAAGAGCTCGAAGATGCTTTTCGGGCAAATTTTCAAGGGACTTATGTCCGACCTCCGGACGCGGGCGATTTGAGTCATATAAGTCAATAGCCCGGAGAGTCAGCCCGAAAACTTTGGAACATGTTTCTTACTAAAAAGAACCAAATAGTCGACTGTCCGGACGCCAAAGCCTTGGTAGCTTTTAAGCATAGCGTCCACGACAAATGGCTTGCCAGACACCTGGGCCAAGAAAAGCCGAGAACAATGGCAGCATTAACAAGCCTCATGACCCGCTTTTGCGCGGGTGAGGATAGCTGGCTAGCCAGATGCAGCATCAGCGACCCAACTACATCCAAAGCTAGAGATGGAAACGATAAATCACGGTGCAATAACAAACGCCGGAATAAAGAAGACAGCACGAAGAGCACGACAGTAAACGCCAGATTCAAAAGCTCTCGGCCAAATCAGCAAAAGCTGCCCTCTAAAGGCGCCAGAGACGAACTGTCCAGCCTAAATAAAATTCTGGACCAAGTATGTCAGATCCATAGCACCCCTGGTAAACCCGCTAATCATACCCACAGAGAATGTTGGGTCTTCAAGCAGTCCGGCAAGCTCAACGCCGTACACAAGGGGGAGGATACACCAAGCGAAGACGAGGATGAGCCTCTCAAGCAAGACACTGGGGAACAAACAAAATTTCCACCAGAAGTCAAAACAGTAAACGTGTTACACATGATCAAGGGGAGAAACAAAGCGGCACTCCCAGAAAAATATGCCCAAGGGCCTACCACCGCGGAGTCCTGCCACTGGTCGTCTCAACCGATCACTTTCGACCATCGTGATTACTCAGCAAGTATCTGGCATGCATGATGGGCTGCCCTGGTATTAGACCCAATAATTGATGGATACCACTTTACACGAGTCCTGATGGACGGTGGCAGCAATTCAAATCTGATATACCAGGATACAATCCGCAAAATGGGGATAGACCCAACGAAAATTTGCCTCAGCAATACTACCCTTAAAGGAGTAACGCCAGGCCCAGGGGCTCATTGCACGGGCTCCCTGCTACTAGAGGTTATATTCGGCTTCCCCGATAACTTCCGTAGTGAAAATTTAACATTCCACATTGCTCCGTTCCAAAGTGGCTATCAAGCACTACTTGGACGCGAAGCTTTCGCTTGCTTTAATGCAATACCGCATTACGCTTCCCTTACGCTTAAGATGCCCGGTCCACGTGGCATCATTACAGTGAATGGAAATATTAAGCGATCCCTGCGCGCCGAAGAGAGTGCAACTGCCTTGGCAGCCGCACACTAAAACGGCCTCACCAGCTAAAGTACTCGATAGGTCGTCATGACCACGGACACGGTTAGACGAGTTCGGCGCAGCTATATGTAACTCACACAGGTTTGATAAGCCACACCCCTATTACAAATACAAGGGGCTCAACGCGCGCAGACAAGTGTCAATTTTTACTCATCTTGAAATTTACGTGGTTTCTTTAAAACCTACCTTTTTGCACGACAACTTTTCACCTAAGTTCCTCTCTTTTACAGATGACCACCGTGCTACACCCGTCTAGGATACGGCACAACAGAGACACAGGCACAGACGTGCAGCAAGGACCTATCCCAAGGATTCTTTTTAGATTAAGACCCTGCGTCGACCTTTTTTTATTGTCTCTTGTTGATACACATCCCTCGGATTCTCAGTACAATTGAGAAGGATGCTGGCGTCTTGGCATGTGGCCACGTCAGAATAATGCACGTACCTGGACACTAGGGGCTTCTTACAAAGGGCACTATTTAGGCCCGGTTTATACCATAAAGACCGAATAACTTAGGGAGTGTTCGGCGTCGCGAGTTTGGCCTTATATGCATCAGCTCCGAATCATGTCTTTGGTCAAATGTTGGGTTTGCCCGCTTCCTATGTTTTGGTACCTTATGTTTCGCTCTATCGGCTAAGGTAGCACTAAGAGAACTACTGCGATTGTGCCCCGGGTCATCCGGACGAGCACCTCAGTAGAGAAAGCCGAAAACTGACTGTCATGATATAGCGTGAGACTGGTCAACCACTCGATGACCTATCGGAATGTTAGAATTCCTCCGCCTTAACGAAGGGCCGTTTCCCGTCCAGGCATGCACGCACCCCGAATTCGGGAGAATGCGGAGCCAATAGGGGCTATATAGTAGTCCCACCGTCAAACTCCTATGGCTAAGCGAAAGTGTTAAAGCATTATAGTCCGATTGCCTCGTTCGCTGCGCTATCACCTCCTTAATAGGACCAAGACGTTGGGTTAAGTGTGAACACGCGTCTTCTGTGAACACCTCCGCATTATATGTGTGGGGGATGAAGCCGACGACTGCAATCTTTTAGGTTATACACATGTATACATAAACGGCCGCACAGGAGGCATCATATTACTTTCAGGCAAAAGTATAAATGCAGCCTTAATAAATTTCATAAAAACATTGTGTTTACAATGGGAATACATGTCACTCAAACATAATATTCTTCGAGCGCTGGACCTCTATCAAACGAGCACCCTCGAGAACCTCTTCGAAATAGTGCTCGGCAGCCACTCGGCCTATGGCTGAACCCTGCACCGCAACAGTGGTAGCATCCATCTCCACCCAGTATGCTTTAACACGGGCAAGGGCCATCCGCGAGCCTTCTATGCACGACTTCTTCATCGCATTGATGCGCGGCACCGCACCAAGGAACTGCTGCACTAAGCTGAAATAGTTGTTCGGCTTCGGCTTTTCCGGCCACAGCTGATCCACGACAGACCTCATGGCGAGTCCGGACAACCTATTTAGTTCGGCACATTCGGCTAGCTGATCAGTCAATGGAAGCGGACGCTCTGGAACGTTGAATTGCGACCAGAACAGCTTGTCCACTTCACGATCTGTTTGACCTTGGAAGTATTTAGCCGCATCAGCAGCGCTCGCCACCAAGTCCATATATGCGTCTGCCGAACTCCATAGCCGATCCAGAGGGGCATACCGCGGATCCCTGAACTTCCTCTGCAGCAGAAAGGGCTTCCCAGCCGCAATATCCCCGACTTCGTGCAGCTCCTCCTTCTTCGCCCTCATAGCAGAGCGAGTGTCTTTAGTCACCATCGTGGCCTTTTCAAGGTCCGCTGCCTTCAATCGATTCTCTTTTTCAAGGAACTGGCAACGGTGGGCAGTGTCTTTTAATTCTAGGGTTTTTATCAGTTCTGCCACCGGTTGTGTCCCACTACTTAGTTTTGCCACTAGAAATTTCAACTGCTCAAAAATGCCATCGCTTCATTGGACACATGCTCAAAAATGCCACTAAACATCATTATTGTAATCTCAAATCTCTTTTGCCATGTTATAATGACATAAATACCTATGAACCAACATGTCAGCTCTCCCTCTATCTCACTACAATAAAGTATGGGGCCCACTTGATCGCAACAGCGTTTTTATTTTCCTATAAAATTATTTGCTTGGTTACTCCTAACAAGTGGGGCCACACATATCATTGTGAGATAGAGAGAACTGACATGTGGGTCTAGGCTTATTTTTGTCATAGAACATGGTCAACGGGTTTGACGTAAAAATAACAATGTCTAATGGCATTTTTGAGCAAACATCTAACAGAATGATGGCATTTTTGAGATATCTAATGGCATTTTTGAGCAAGCATCTCACGGATTGATGGCATTTTTGAGCAGTTGAAATTTCTAATGGCAAAACTAAGTAGTGGGACACAACCAGTGGCATAACTGATAAAAACCCTTAATTCTACGGCCATCTTGGCCATCTTCTCTTTGCTTTCACAATGCGCGGCCTTCTCCGCTCTTAACTCTTCGGCTTCCTTCAAAGCAGCCGCATTACTAACTCTTGCTTGTTCCTTGGCTCGGGCAAGTTCCGCCCGAAGGGTCTCCATGGTGGCAGCTCTGTCTGCAGTCACAACATATTAAAGATACTGGCATCATGCTGCTCTTATTATGTGACATTCACCAGAAAAACATTACTTACCCTATGACTCGTCAAGTCGCTTGTTAACAAGCTCGATGTCGGCGTCTGCCGCATATAGTTGTCCCTTCAGTTCGGCAAATTCATGAGTCCGACTAGCCACCGGAGCTCCCACTACCTGCACATTAAAGCGGTATGGTTATTGCCTAGGACTACGATCCTCTGTTTGCCGCCGTCCTCGGCGACAACCAGAGTCTCAGGGGCTACTATCTACATAGGGCACACCTAAAAATGTGCGGTACCATCACAAATGTACATCATTTTACGTACCTCAAAGCCCGTCAGTAGACTCACAAAGGCATCATGCAACCCGCTTTCGGCAGATGAAATCCTTTCCATCACCATACCCATCAATGTACGGTGTTCCTCTGAGATGGCTGCTCGCTCCAACAGCTCCCTCAATACGTCCGACCGCATACCAGACGGTGACGGACTCTTTTGTTTGCTCTCTTCAAGAGCCGGATGCTGAGGACTTCGGGTAACTATAGGATTATCTTCTGGCCTCACCGGATCCGGAGAGGCCCTCCGCGACGACACTTCAAGGTCGCCCTCTTCTTGAGCGGGGGAGTCCGGGGGAGGCGTTTCGCTCTCCATCATCTCCGGAAGAAGATCCCCTGAAGACGAGCTCTGCTGAGAAGGGCTAAGATCTGAACTGCAAGATAAACGCTTCGGTTATTTTCCTCAGAGGTAAGGTAGTATATCTCCACTATTAAAGTACTTTCTGATTACTTACAGCTCGTTGGAGGGATGATCCTCGCGCGGACTTTGTGCGGCAAAAGCACCCTCCAATGCAGGACCCTCTAGTGGAGACTTCTTCTCCCGTTTGGAAGCCTCGGTTTCCGGATCTTCAGAGGCAGCCCTCTTCCTTCCCCGAAGCGAGAGAAGGTCGGATTCTTCTCCTCGGTTATCCTCCTTCACGGAGGTGCTCATTCCCTCGGTTGGAATTGGTAGCGATGGGGGCCCGCTTTCGACCTCATTATCTCCCCCTTTATCTTCCTTTGAGGGCTCTGGGCAGGGTGCTAGCCCGAGCATCTTTTCCAGTACCGGATTCTCCAAACCCTCAGGAAGGGGGGCCGAACACTGAATCATCTTCGCCTTAGTTAGCCAGTCCTAGTCAAAGAGCGACTTTTTAGAATGACGTCGTGGTAAATAAAAGACGGTGTGTTCGGCTAAAGGATTACTTACTTGGTCGGCGGTACGGTTGCTGCTCAGGCCCACGTCCTCGGTAGTATTCGGACACTCTATTTGGGGTCCGAAGAATGATTTGTACATCTCCTCGTGCGTCAGGCCGAGGAAATTCTGAATAGTACGCGACCCTTCTGGGTTGAACTCCCACATGCGGAGGGGCCGGCGTTTGCAAGGCTGGACTCGACGAACCAGCATGACTTGCGCCACCATAATCAAACTGAAATCTCCTTCGAAGAGATTTTGGATGCGTCTTTGCAGTACATGCACGTCCTTGGAAGGACCCCAGCTCAGCCCTCTGCTAATCCATGACATCAGTTGTGGTGGAGGGCCTGAGTGGAAAGCAGGGGCAGCCACCCACTTGGCACTTCTGGGAGCTGTGATGTAAAACCACTCCTGTTGCCATAATCCGGACACCTCTGGAAAGGAACCTTTGGGCAACGGAGCTCCTGCTGTCTTTCTTATTAATGCACCTCCACACGCTGCATACTACCCCTCGACCATCTTCGGCTTCACGTCAAAGGTCTTGAGCCACAGGCCGAAGTGAGGGGTAATGCGGAGGAAGGCCTCACACACAACAATAAATGATGAGATGTGGAGAAAGGAGTCCGGGGCCAGATCGTGGAAATCTAGCTCGTAATAAAACATCAGCCCCCTAACGAAGGGATCCAGAGTGAGGCCTAGACCTCGGAGGAAGTGGGAGATGAACACGACGTCTTCGTTGGGTTCAGGAGTAGGGACGACCTGCCCTCGAGCAGGCAGCCGATGCGAAACCTCGGCGGCCAGGTATCTGGCCTCCATCAACTTCTTGATGTCTTCTTCCGTAATGGAGGAGGGCATCCACCGGCCTTGAAGGCTAGATCCGGACATGATTGAAGATCCGGAGCACATGACATGGGCTTTGGGTGTTAGAACTCGAGCCGGGGGAAGGATTCGATTGAGCACAGGAGGAAAAAAGTAGAAGCCTTGTCCCTTTATAAAGAGGGTGAATATCAGGCAGCCTCTCCGTAGCCGTTTGGGACTTGCCTATAATCTAGGAGTCCTAGACACGGTTGGGTTACCCACGCCCGTATTGATGATAATCCCGTAATAAGGGGACACGATCTCTGCTTCGACGAGATGTGTCAAAAAACTGCCTCGCGTTATGTGCGGGGCTAGTTAAAGGAAACGGTTTGAATAATCACCGGCCCTGACATAATGTCGTGTTGCCAAAACAAGTCAGCAAATTAGATTTGCGGAAATATTATTCTCTCTACGGTGGTATGTGGAACTTATTTTGCAGGGTCGGACACTATCCTTGTATTCAAATTCTTCCGTGATGTATTTGGAGGAGGAACCCGCCTTGCAATGCCGAAGACAATACTGTGTGCCGGACTCATCGTCATTGAAAGCCTAGTTCAGGGGCTACTATGGGAGTCCTGGATTAGGGGGTCTCCGGACATCCGGACTATCTCCATTGGCCGGACTGTTAGACTATGAAGATACAGGATTGAAGACTTCGTCTCGTGTCTGGATGGGACTCTACTTGGTGTGGAAGGCAAGCTAGGCAATACGGATATGTGTATCTCCTCCTTTGTAACCGACCTTGTGTAACCCTAACCCTCTCCGGTGTCTATATAAACCGGAGGGTTTTAGTCCGTAGGACACAACAACAACTACAACATACAATCATACCATAGGCTAGCTTCTAGGGTTTAGCCTCTCTGATCTCGTGGTAGATCTACTCTTGTACTACCCATATCATCAATATTAATCAAGCAGGACGTAGTGTTTTACCTCCATCAAGAGGGCCCAAACCTGGGTAAAACATTATGTCCCCTGCCTCCTGTTACCATCCGCCTCAGACGCACAGTTCGGGACCCCCTACCCGACATCCGCCGGTTTTGACACCGACACCATCCTTCTTATCCGCCAAGTATTTGGGGCAGTTTCACTTCAAGTGACCATTTCCTTTGCAGTAGAAGCACTTAATTTCAGGCTTGGGTCCAGCTTTGGGCTTCTTCACGGGAGTGGCAGCTTGCTTTTCATTCGTCTTGAAGTTCCATTTCTATCCCTCGCCCTTTTTCTTGAAACTAGTTGTATTGTTAACCATCAACATTTGATGCTCTTTCTTGATTTCTACCTTCATCGATTTCAGCATCGCGAAGAGCTTGGGAATCATTTTTGTCATCCCTTGCATATTATAGTTCATCACGAAGTTCTAGTAGCTCTGGTGATAGTGACTAGAGAACCCTGTCAATCACTATCTTATCTTGAAGATTAACTCCCACTTGATTCAAGCGATTGTAGTACCCGGACATTCTGAGTACATGCTCATTGGCTGAGCTATTCTCCTCCATCTTGTAGGCAAAGTACTTGTCAGAGGTCTCATACCTCTCGACACGGGCATGAGTCTAAATACCAATTTCAGCTCTTGGAACATCTCATATGTTCTGTGGCGTTCAAAACGTTTTTGAAGTACCGGTTCTAAGCCGTTAAGGTATGGTGCACTAAACTATTAAGTAGTCATCATATCGAGCTTGCAAAACGTTCATAACGTCTGCATCTGCTTCTGCAATAGGTCTGTCACCTAGTGGTGCACTAAGGACATAACTCTTCTGTGCAACAATGAGGATATTCCTCAGATCACGGACCCAGTCCGCATCATTGCTTCTATCATCTTTCAACTTGTTTTTTCTCTAGGAACATATCAAAAATAAGGGAGCTATATCGCGAGCTATATCTACAACATAGATATGCAAATACTATCATGACTAAGTTCATGATAAATTAAGTTCAATTAATCAAATTACTAATGAACTCCCACTTAAATAGACATCCCTCAAGTCATCTAAGTGATACGTGATCCAAATCAACTAACCCATGTCCGATCATCATGTGAGATGGGGTAGTCATCAATGGTGAATATCTCTATGTTGATCATATCTACTATATGATTCACGTTCGGCCTTTCGGTCTCCAGTGTTCCGAGGCCATGTCTGTATATGCTAGGCTCGTCAACTTTTACCCAAGTATTCTACATGTGTAAAACTGTCTTACACCTGTTGTATGTGAACATAGAGTCTATCACACCCGATCATCACGTGTGTGTCTCAAAACGAAGAACTGTAGCAATGGTGCTGACTCAGGGAGAACACTTTTACCTTGAAATTTAGTGAAGGGATCATCTTATAATGCCATCGTCGTTTTAAGCAAAATAAGATGCATATAAGATAAACATCACATGCAATCAAAATATGTGACATGATATGGCCATCATCATCTTGTGCTTTTGATCTCCACCTCCAAAGCATCGTCATGACCTCCATCGTCACCGGCTCGACACCTTGATCTCCATCGTTGCGTCGTGGTCGTCTCGCCAACTATTGCTTCTACAACTATTGCTAACTCATAGTGATAAAGTAAAGCAATTACATGGCGTTTCACTTCATACAATAAAGAGACAACCATAAGGCTCCTGCCGGTTGCCTGATATCTTACAAAACATGATCGTCTCATACAATAACATATATCACATCATGTGTCTTGACCATTGATGTCTACTACACAACCTTCTTCTTGTAGACGTTGTTGGGCCTCCAAGTGCAGAGGTTTGTAGGACAGTAGCAAGTTTCGCTCAAGTGGATGACCTACGGTTTATCAATCTGTGGGAGGCGTAGGATGAAGATGGTCTCTCTCAAACAACCCTGCAACCAAATAAGAAAGAGTCTCTTGTGTCCCCAACACACCCAATACAATGGTAAATTGTATAGGTGCACTAGTTCGGCGAAGAGATGGTGATACAAGTGCAATATGGATGGTAGATAAAGGTTTTTGTAATCTGAAAATATAAAAACAGCAAGGTAGAAAGTGGTAAAAGTGAGCGTAGACGGTATTGCAATGCTAGGAAACAAGGCCTAGGGTTCATACTTTCACTAGTGCAACTTCTCTCAGCAATAATAACATAATTGGATCATATAACTATCCCTCAACATGCAACAAAGAGTCACTCCAAAGTCACTAATAGCGTAAAACAAACAAAGATATTATTGTATGGTATGAAACCACCTCAAACTTATCCTTTCTGATCGATCTATTCAAGAGTCCGTAGTAAAATAACACGAAGCTATTCTTTTCGTTCAATCTATCCTAGAGTTCGTACTAGAATAACACCTTAAGACATAAATCAACCAAAACCCTAATGTCACCTAGACACTCCAATGTCACCTCAAGTATCCGTGGGTATGATTATACGACATGCATCACACAATCTCAGATTCATCTATTCAACCAACACAAAGAACTTCAAAGAGTGCCCCAAAGTTTCTACCGGAGAGTCAAGACGAAAACGTGTGCCTACCCCTATGCATAAGTTCACGAGGTCACGGAACCCGCAAGTTGATCATCAAAACATACATCAAGTAGATCATGTGAATATCCCATTGTCACCACAGATAAGCACATGCAAGACATACATCAAGTGTTCTCAAATCCTTAAAGACTCAATCCGATAAGATAAATTCAAAGGGAAACTCAATCCATTACAAGAGAGTAGAGGGGGAGAAACAATATAAGATCCAACTATAATAGCAAAGCTCGCGATACATCAAGATCATGCCGAATCAAGAACACGAGAGAGAGAGAGAGAGATCAAACACATAGCTACTGGTATATACCCTCAACCCCGAGGGTGAACTACTCCCTCCTCGTCATGGAGAGCACCGGGATGATGAAGATGGCCACCCGAGAGGGATTCCCCCCTCCGGCAGGGTGCCGAAACGGGTCTAGATTGGTTTTCGGAGGCTACAGAGGCTTGCGGCGGCGGAACTCCTCATGTAGGTTATTTTCTGGAGGTTTATGTATTTATAAGAATTTTTGGCATAGGTCTCATGTCAGGGGGTCTCCAAGTTGTCCACGAGGGTGGAGGGCGCACCCTACCCCCTGGGCTCGCCCTCCTATCTCGTGGATGGCTCGGGACTCTTCTGGCCCAACTATTTTACTCCGGGGGCTTCTTTTGGTCCATCAAAAATCATCAAAAATTGGCACGTCAATTGGACTCCGTTTGGTATTCCTTTTCTGTGAAACTCAAAAACAAGGAAAAACAGAAACTAGCACTGGCTCTAGGTTAATAGGTTACTCCCAAAAATCATATAAATGCATATAAAACATCCTAGATAGATAATATAATAGCATGGAACAATCAAAAATTATAGATACGTTGGAGACATATCAACCATATCACGTCACAACATACCCTACAAAAACAAGTTAGACGTCCTCTACTTTGTTGTTGTAAGTTTTACTTGGCTGCTATGGGCTTCTAGGAAGAACCATTCTGACCTACGGCAAAGACCACAACAATGATTCGTCAAGTTTGTTGTTTTAACCTTCTTCAAGGACCGGCCGTAGTCAAATTTGATTCAACTAAAGTAGGAGAAACAGACACCCGCCAGCCACCTTTATGCAAAGCTAGTTGCATGTCAGTCTGTGGAATCGGTCTCATGTGCGTGGACATGTAAGGTTGGTCCTGACCGCTTCATCCCACAATACCGCCGAATCAAAATAAGATGTTGGTGGTAAGCATTATGACTATCACCGCCCACAACTCTTTGTGTTCTACTCGTGCATATCATCTACGCATAGACCTGGCTCATGATGCCACTGTTGGGAATAGTTGCATGGAATTTTTTTTCTACGCACATGCAATGATCTATCCATGGAGATGCATAGCAACGAGGGGGAGAGTGTGTCTATGTACCCTCGTAGACCGTAAGCGGAAGCGTTTCTTAACGCGGTTGATGTAGTCGAACTTCTTCTAGCT
Organism: Triticum monococcum; assembly: GCA_034509565.1. Taxonomy (NCBI): domain Eukaryota; kingdom Viridiplantae; phylum Streptophyta; class Magnoliopsida; order Poales; family Poaceae; genus Triticum; species Triticum monococcum. The sequence continues at coordinate 107,403,092 of CM067843.1, forward strand.
CTGACTGATCACGTACCGAACGTACGACACCTCTGAGTTCTGCACACGTTCAGCTCGGTGACGTCCCTCGTCTTCTTGATCCATCAAGGCATCGAGGAAGTAGATGAGTTCCATCAGCATGACAGCGCGGTGACGATGATGGTGAAGTGATCCCCGGAGGGCTTTGCCTATGCACTACAAAGATATGACCGTGGGAGTAAACGGTGGAGGGGGGGCGCCGCACACGGCTAGGCAATTTGTCTGGCTGTGCTAGGCGCCCTCTCCCACATATATATATAGGTGGAGGGGAGGAGGGAGCAGCCAGGAGGGCGCCCCAAAGGCCCAATCCTACTTGGGGTCCTCCCAAGTGGCGCGCCCCCTGCCATATTTGTCGGAGGGGGAAGGAAAGAGGGGGGGGGGGGAGAGAAGGAAGTGGGGATCCTATTCCACACTTGCCTTTCCTCCTTCCCCTTTACTTCTCCACCTTTGGCCGGCCCATATGGGGGGCGCACCAGCCCTTGTGGCTGGTGCGTTTCCCCTCTTGGCCCATAAGGCCCATATCTTTTGCCGGGGTGCCCGGAACCCCTTCCGGTGACCCTATATGTACGTGGTACCTTCCGAAACACTTCCCGTGTCTGAATACCATCGTCATATATATCAAGCTTTGCCTCTCGACCATTTAGAGACTCCTCGTCATGTCCGTGATCTCATCCGGGACTCCGAACAACATTCCGTCACCAAATCACATAACTCATATAATACTATATCGTCATCGAACATTAAGCGTGCAGACCATACGGGTTCGAGAACTATGTAGACATGACCGAGACCCCTCTCTGGCCAATAACCAATAGCAGAACCTGGATGCTCATATTGGCTCCTACATATTCTACAAAGATCTTTATCGGTCGAACCGTTATGACAACATACGTAATTCCCTTTGTCCATCAGTACGTTACTTGCCCGATATTCGATCATCGGTATGTTCATACCTAGTTCAATCTCGTTACCGGCAAGTCTCTTTATTCATTCCATAATACATCACCTCGTGACTAACTCCTTAGTCATTTGCTTGCAAGCTTATGACGTGTATTGCCGAGAGGGCCCAAAGATACCTCTCCGATACTTAGAGTGACAAATCCTAATCTTGATCTATGCCAACTCAAGAGACACCTTTGGAGATACCTGTAGAGCATATTTATAATCACCCAGTTACGTTGTGACGTTTGATAGCACACAAGGCATTTCTCCGGTATCCGGGAGTTGCATAATCTCATAGTCGAAGGAATATGTATTTGACATGAAGGAAACAATAGCAATAGAACTGAACGATCATTATGCTAAGCTAACGGATGGGTCTTGTCCATCACATCCTTCTCCTAATGATGTGATCCCGTTATCAAATGACAACTCATGTCTATGGTTAGGAAACCTTAACCATCTTTGATCAACGAGCTAGTCTAGTAGAGGCTTACTAGGGACACAGTATTTACTTATGTATTCACTCATGCATTTAAGTTTCCGATCAATACAATTCTAAAATGAATAATGAACCTTTTATCATGAATAAGAAAATATAAAATAATAACTTTATTATTGCCTCTAGGGCATATTTCCTTCAGATTGACAAACCCTCTACGCGTCGGGTTGCAAGTATTTGTTGTTTGTGTGCAGGTGTTGTTTACATAGTGTTGCTCGGTTCTCCTACTGGATTGATAACCTTGTTTTCGTAACCGAGGAAAATACTTATCTCTACTGTACTGCATCATCCCCTCGTCTTCGGGGAAATCCCAACGCAGCTCACAAGTAGCAGGCTGGCAGCATAAGAGCTTCACATAGTGTGACGAAGCACGCCATGTGGAGAATGGATTTGGGGGAAATATGGTGCAATCAGAGGCAATAGAAGTGGAGGAGGCCTCGAACGATGGATTGGAAACCCTAAACCACGGATCACAAAAGTAACGAAGCATACTTGTTCCTTCTCGATGGGATGGGGGATGATATTCTGCACTACGACATCGTTGACGGAGGCGAGCATAGAACATGCAAAGGCGGTCTCTGGCGGTAGGTACCCGACGATGGAGAGTCGGTCAAGTTTACCATGCATCGTTGCCGACGGCTTCGAGAAAGGCCATTATCAAGTTTTTTTTGCGAATGTTATGCACATCAAATTTGATAGTACACATACCCTCTTTGCCTCCGCCTTGTTCTTTATTGTACGGAAGCACTCATAAACCACTAATACATTGTGCGTAATCTTCCAGACACAAAAGCGCTCTGAGTTATACTAATAATCTCTGACAGAAAAACCTTCAAATGATTTTATACACCACATTACACAAACTTTTCCGAAGAATTAACGTTTGAGATGATCACAATCGTAGTATCATTTCAGTGAGGATGAAATAGCGCACATATTTACCGCTTGCAGAACCTCCGCGGTTTTCAATGACATGTCATAAAAATTGATGCAAGTCTTCATAGACTGTGGCATAGAGGGTGTTTGTTTCCAGTGACTTATTGGTTTAGGGACTTAAAAAAGTCCTTATAAGTCCCATCTAAACCAAACAGGAGGGACTTATGAAGACTTAAAGTGAGCATTTGAGACTTATGAAATAGAGAGTCTTATAGGGACTTATAGTTGTAATATGGTCTTACATGGACTTATAAGTCCCAGAAACCAAACAAATAGGAACTTTTTAGGAACTTGGAATTTATAAGTTGGAACTAAAAAAAAGTCCTATGACTTATGAACCAAACAGGGCTGTAGTTGTCAATCTTCAGTTTAGCGGGTTGGCCGGGCAATAGATGGGCCAAGGCATGGTGAAAGAGTAAGGTTTGATATAAGCAACTAAACGGGCTAGTAAATTTCTAGAAGCGCAGGTACTTGCGTACGGGTTGGTGGCCCAAACGGACCAAACCGAACGGTCTAAACCCGAAAGGCAGGCTGTCCCCTTTCCCCCTCCCTCTCTCGTTTTTCCCATCTTCCGCCCCACCCGATCAAAAACCCCACGATCAGAGAGAGAGACAAGCGGAGTAGTACCGCGCTGCACAGCGAGGAGAGAGAGCGCGGCGCCCCATAAATGCGGCGAGTCGGTGGATCCAGCCAGCCAGCCCACCCCCACCTCCATTGCCACTGTTCGGAGCGAGGACGCCCCTCCATAAATCCCCCTACCACCGCACCACCCACCCCTGCCACCGCCACCATTTGCTGCTAGCTACTCCTACTTACTGCTGCTAGCTGCTGCGGTGAGGAGGAGAGGGCAGTGGGCAGTGGCTAGGGTTTTGGCGGGCGGGGGGCGATGTGGGCGGCGGAGGCGCCCTTCTCGCGGTCGGGGTCGTGGCGGGAGGCGGAGGACGAGCAGGAGGCGCTGCGCTGGGCCGCGCTGCAGCGCCTCCCCACCGTAGCGCGCGCCAGGAGGGGCCTGCTCAGGTCGCCCGCCGTCGCGCCCGGCGCCTCCGGCGCGGGCGGCCCGGTCGAGGGCGACGACGCGCTCTGCGAGGTCGACGTCACCGGCCTCTCCTCCGGCGACCGCACCGCGCTCGTCGACCGCCTGCTCGCCGACTCTGGCGACGCGGAGCAGTTCTTCCGCCGCATACGCGCCCGCTTCGACGCGTGAGTACACCGAACCGTGCATCTGCATACTACATTTTTTTCGCTCCCGCGTCGGTGCACCATGGTCATCAGCGTGCCTTCCTCGGTCTCTGCGCGCGGGCTCTGCAAATCTACTAGTGGCTGACCACAGGGTCCCGCCGCCGCCACAATTGGCTGACACGTGGGCCCAACCGGCGCATCCAGCCGCTGCTTGAAAATGGTTGCTCCATCTCCCTGCCGTCTGCATGTTTTTTAGTGGCAGAAGATTGTATACGTTCTGTTCGAGCTTGTTCTAGGAAAAAAGTTCTAGATGTGCATAACTGGAGCCGCTGACAATGGCCCCACTGCCCAGACTTGCCATTTGTTGGCTTGCAGATTTGCAGCCAAACCTAGATCGAGCTGCATCGGCTTTGGTTTCCAGCGCAAAAATTGTTGGGTTCTTCTTTGTGCTGAATCCTTTTTGTTTTGTTCTTCGATGCAGGGTGCACATAGAGTTCCCCAAGATCGAAGTGAGGTACGAGGACCTGACGGTGGACGCGTACGTGCATGTCGGCAGCAGGGCGCTGCCCACCATCCCCAACTTCATATGCAACATGACAGAGGTAATTGGCCCGTGATACACAGCTGGAATTGCAAATTTCCATCCCTCCCAGTTCTCTATCTAGGTGAAAGTAATATTGGTCACGGGTTTCTGTTACGATTTAATTACTGCCCGTGAAGTGAATCATTTACCGAAAGCAGAGCAATTACCAATGTACTGTCGAGGTTCTTACTTTACTTTTCTGTGAAATTAAGGCATTTCTGAGGCACCTGAGGATCTACAGAGGGGGAAGAATGAAGTTACCTATATTGGACAACATTAATGGGATCATTCGCCCATCAAGGTACAATTGAAAATTAACTGGTGCTTTTCCGGTGCATCAACTAAGCTCTGACAGAGATCTTTGTGAAGAGAAGTTAGTAATTCGGATAAATTTTATGTTCTTTTCTTGCTGCAGAATGACACTGCTTTTGGGCCCTCCAAGTTCCGGGAAGACCACCTTGCTTTTAGCACTTGCCGGTCGACTTGGTCCTGGACTAAAGGTGTGATATCAGATTAATTACATTTATTTTTTATGCTCATTACTCATAGATGATGGGAAAATCTTTGCTATCCGATCACTTTCGACCAAATCTGTATGTGTGTATCACTTGATGATAAGTGGAGAGATAGATTGGCATTATCCTGCTCCTGAAAATGATTATCTGGGAAACACTCATCCCTATCATATTAGAAGTTCAGAACTCTGTTATTAGCTACCCTAAGCCTTCTCTGCTTTTGTTGTACTATGTAAAATTATTTTATAAAGTTTATAAAAATGCAGTAGGGAGACATCCCCTCTTGTTTCCTAAAAAAAACTATCCTGATAGGTATGGTGAACCTATCAATCAAGGTGCAATATCTGAAACAATATATTATTACTGACCATCATCACTAATTGCAGATGTCTGGGAGCATTACTTACAATGGCCACCATCTAAACGAATTTGTGCCTCAAAGAACATCTGCTTATGTAAGTCAGCAAGACTGGCATGCTTCAGAGATGACCGTCAGAGAAACCCTGGAGTTTGCTGGGCGCTGTCAGGGTGTTGGTATAAAGTATGGTAGGTTATCGCACCACCATGTTATTTGGCGGCGTTCCTTGATGATTTCCATTTTGACACCGCTGACTTGCAGATATGCTCGTTGAACTTTTGAGGAGAGAAAAGAATGCTGGGATCAAGCCTGATGAGGACCTTGATGTATTCATGAAGGTATGATGCACCCAGCAAGCTTTGGATAGATGTACCCACACTATTTCGTCTGTGACTGTGTCATAATTTCTACTACTTTTCAGGCATTGGCTCTTGAAGGTAGACAGACGAGTCTCGTGGCTGAGTACGTAATGAAGGTAGCGACGTGTTTCTTTCAGTCGTTGCTTTTTTTAGCTTGGTCAGTTTTACATGTTTCCTTTCTTTCATATTGGACTCGTCAGTAGTAGCATGCATGTATAATCTGGCACCTGTCCTGCTTTGTTATTCTCTTTTATCTCATTACTTCTACTATTTTATCTCACGACTTAGAATACGTGATGTTATGTAAAGAGAGATGACTCTTATTTTGTGAAATGGGTACCAAATTAGGTGGTGCAAATTGCAATTTACTAGTATATTTTCACAAGATTGTGCTAGTGTTACTCACTAACTCATTTTCAAAGGTTGTTTCCATGTTTTGGGAAGTAGTTATATTCTTGATTTGAGAATTTTATATGTTCAGCCACATGATGCTTCGTTTTTCTGTTCTTTTCGGGAACCAATCCTATTAAGATATTGATTACCCGATTCTGGTGAGATTTCTGAATTGCTAATTTTGATCTAGTCAAGATTTTAGGGCTGGACATCTGTGCTGACACTATTGTCGGAGATGAAATGGTCAAAGGAATCTCCGGTGGGCAAAAGAAGCGTCTAACAACAGGTTGAAACATGCTACTGTTATTTATTTATTTCAAAAAAGGAGGATATCCTACTATCATTTGTATTAGGGGTATTTGTGGTGAATTTATGTTCTAATATTGGTTGCTTTTGCAGGTGAATTGTTAGTTGGGTCTGCTCGTGTTCTGTTCATGGATGAGATTTCAACTGGCCTTGATAGTGCAACCACATATCAGATTATCAAGTACTTGAGGGATTCCACACATGCTCTGGATGGCACTACAATCATATCCCTGCTGCAGCCTGCTCCAGAAACTTATGAGCTATTCGATGATGTCATCCTTATATCTGAAGGTCAAATTGTATACCAGGGACCACGTGAATATGCTGCTGATTTTTTTGCTGCAATGGGATTCAGGTGCCCTGAAAGGAAAAATGTGGCAGATTTTTTGCAAGAAGTAAGCAGTTCCACTCTTTCTATGTTTGTACATTTATGCCAACTGGTTTTTTTCTGGTATATTCATGTTTGTTGCGCTGCAGGTTTTGTCCAAGAAAGATCAACAGCAGTACTGGTGTCAATATGATTATCCATACCAGTTTGTGTCCGTAACAAAATTTGCTGAAGCCTTCAAAACATTTGTTATTGGTAAGAGGCTGCATGATGATTTAGATAGGCCATACAATAGAAAACATAATCATCCCGCTGCTCTTTCAACTTCAAATTACGGTGTCAAGAGGCTTGAGATTCTAAAGTCCAACTTCCAGTGGCAGCGTCTGCTGATGAAAAGGAACTCATTCATTTACGTCTTCAAATTCATTCAGGTACTTTAATCCAAGAGATGCATCTTCTAGACTAGTACCATGGCACGAGTTAGAGGTTAGAACCAATTAGCCAATTGCCCTGTGCAATTGCACGGTGTAATGTGGTATACTAGAGCATATCAATTTTTCTTTATGAATTAATCGTTAAAATTAATTTCTAAGAAAACAAATCATGTGCTATCTGATTTCATGTTTTTTGAATGGAAGATATTTTATTTCACATTTAATTGGATATATGCGAAAGGGACTATTGGATTATAGGTGGTGCTACTTACATCCTTTTTATATTTTTTTCCTGTTTTAAAAAACTAATATATCCCAACCAACTGTCAATGAAAGACTTTGACAGTTCACCAAAAGGCAGCAAGTTAACGGTTAGATATTCTTTTGTGAGAGTTATTTAAAATGTTACACCTCTAAGCAACTGTAATATCTTACTTCAATATTAGTGTCCACCAAATTAAGTGCTAGATTTCTGTCAGAATTCTTACCATATTCCTATTTTCCTTAGCAGCCGTAACTGAACTGCGGTTTGCTGACTTTCTATTATTATCATACAATACGTACATGCACAGGGTAGCTATCACACTATTTGACAATTGACACAGAAAGCCTATGCATGGCTCAACGTACAAATCAAGGACTATATTGGCCTTGCTAAGGCAACTATATAACAAACTCTGAAATGTAAAGTGTTGAGTTATTAGAAATGCTTGTTTTCTCTTCCTAGTTTGTGTATAAATACAATCCTAGTATACTTAAATGTGAGTAATGCCACACCTACAGACGGAATTGGTTATCGGAGTCGGGAAAGGCTAAGCGCAATGGTTACCGTAACTTTACCATTTGCGCTTAAATGTTTGTTATATCCAGTCACAAGTTTGATATGACAAGTGTTCTCTGTTTACTTCTTGGACAATGTCATAGTATTATGACAACATATGAATTCTCTCCACAATCAATCAAGGATGTTCTGACATGATCTCTTTGTGCCAGCTTCTACTTGTGGCCCTCATCACAATGACTGTATTTTTTCGAACAACAATGCACCATGATTCAGTTGATGATGGTATCATTTATCTTGGAGCCCTCTATTTTGCAATAGTGATGATTCTATTCAACGGCTTTACTGAAGTCTCAATGTTGGTGGCGAAGCTTCCAGTTCTTTACAAGCACAGAGATTTGCATTTCTATCCACCGTGGGCTTATACGCTTCCTTCATGGCTCCTGAGCATTCCAACCTCACTTATTGAATCAGGAATGTGGACACTTGTAACATATTATGTGGTTGGTTATGATCCCCAATTCACAAGGTAACTGACATGACATCGACTTTGTTAATTTTGTTTTCTGTTCAGAACTTCAGAGATCTTTTAGTTTCAAGATTGATCTTAGTTTGTGATGTGCAGATTTCTGGGACAATTTCTGTTGCTTTTCTTTCTGCACCAGACATCTTTGGCTCTTTTCCGGGTCATGGCATCTTTGGGCCGAAATATGATAGTTGCTAATACCTTTGGATCGTTTGCTTTGTTGGTTGTTATGATTCTTGGAGGATTCATCATAACCAAAGGTTGATTTCTATGAAATAATTTCAACTACCTGCGGTTACATTTTGAACCTATACATCTAACATGTTACAACCTGTTTCTGACTATCTAACAGAAAGCATACCAGTCTGGTGGATTTGGGGTTACTGGATATCTCCTATGATGTATGCACAAAATGCTATATCGGTAAATGAATTCCATGGGCATTCTTGGAGCAAGGTGATACTTGATTTTAATCCTTCTCCGAGGCAGTCTGTTATATTTTTTGATATAGTTGTACGCAACAACAACACACAACACATGGATTTTTGTGGGTGTAATAATGTGGAAACCCAAATTACTTAAGACATAGTATATTGTTCTCATGAACTTACAATAAGGCATTTTACCAAGAAAAGTTGTAATTAGCCTTAAAATAGTTCAGTATTCCTTTTTGTGGAATAATAGTTCAGTATTTGTAACTGATACTTAATTTACTTTTGTTTGATGGCAGCCATTTGCAGATCAGAATATCACATTAGGTGAAGCTGTACTCACTGGATATGGATTATTCAAGGAAAAATATTGGTTTTGGATTGGAGTAGGAGCATTGTTAGGGTACACGATTGTTTTGAATGCCTTATTTACATTGTTCTTGACAATTCTCAACCGTAAGTTCACACTACCTTATAAGACCCAAGCAGTTTGAGCTTATTCAAAATAGCTTCTCATTCTCCAAAGTGATTATCGTTGACAGCAATTGGGAATATGCAAGCTGTTGTGTCCAAGGATGCAATTCGAAACAAGGAATCTAGGAGGAGTGACAGAGTAGCCCTAGAGCTGAGATCTTACCTGCATTCAAATTCACTGAATGGTAAAGCTAGATAAATGAATTATTTCAATCCAGCTCTTACATCACAAGATATTTTCACCTTTTACTAAGTGTGATTCCCATCGTCCGTATTCACTGCGCTGCAGGGCTTAAGCTCAAGGAACAGAAGGGCATGGTGTTACCCTTTCAACCCCTTTCTATGTGTTTTAAGAATATAAACTACTACGTTGATGTACCAGAGGTATGTCAGATGTTGTCCATATGCATGACAAAAAAATGTTTAAAAGAATTATAATTTATGCATTCACCCACTTATGCTCGCAGGAATTGAAAAAGCAAGGGATAGCAGAAGACCGCCTTCAGTTGCTTGTTGATGTCACTGGCGCATTTAGGCCAGGGGTACTAACAGCCCTTGTTGGAGTCAGTGGTGCTGGTAAAACCACCCTCATGGATGTTTTAGCGGGCCGGAAGACTGGAGGACTCATAGAAGGAAGCATTTCTATATCTGGATATCCTAAGAACCAAGAGACTTTCACAAGGATATCCGGTTATTGTGAACAAAATGATGTCCATTCACCTTGCTTGACTGTGATTGAGTCTTTGTTATACTCGGCATGCCTCCGGTTGCCTTCTCATGTCAATGATGACACTCAAAGGGTATGCATTGGCTGAAGCTATATGTTTCATTGTTCCAGACATCATAATGTTGACCTTTCGATCTTTGCTGTTTTCTTTTTCATAGGCCTTTGTGGAAGAGGTAATGGAACTTGTTGAGCTGAATCCGTTAAGTGGTGCTCTTGTTGGCCTGCCAGGAGTTAATGGTCTGTCTACGGAACAACGCAAAAGGTTGACGATAGCTGTGGAGCTTGTGGCAAATCCTTCCATTGTATTCATGGATGAACCTACGTCAGGGTTGGATGCTAGGTCTGCAGCCATTGTGATGAGAACTGTACGAAATATTGTTAATACAGGGCGGACAATCGTGTGCACCATCCATCAGCCAAGTATCGACATATTTGAATCCTTTGATGAGGTTATTTTTTCCACAAAATATCCGTTTTTAACAGTGAATATGACACCTAAAAATAATTTTATCTCAGACCTCTTTGAAAGTTCCATTTATCTTAATAATATGGAATGTACATGACCTCTTTGAAAGTTCCATTTATCTTAATAATATGTATTGTACATGATTTTATCTTGTACTGCTACTGTTAAGGATATATGATGACTCCACCATTGTCCTCTCCTAACTTATGCATATTCTCCTCAGCTTTTGTTTATGAAGCGTGGAGGGCAACTCATATATGCTGGTCCCTTGGGTTCCAAATCGCGGAATCTGGTTGAGTTTTTCCAGGTATGTTCTGCAGTGTGTGTTTTCTCACTGAAGAAACTTAGACAAGGCCTTTGTACTTACACTCTGAAGTTTACAAACAGGCAGTTCCAGGGGTGCCTAAAATCAGGGATGGCTATAATCCTGCTGCATGGATGTTGGATGTCACGAGTACACAAATGGAGCAGATTCTTGGAGTGGATTTTGCTGAATACTATCGACAGTCGAAATTATTTCTGTAAACACAATATCCCTTTTAATCGCACTATGTGTTTCATAGTTGTTTTTCCGTCACTCATACCTGTTTGTGTTATTGTATTTCAGGCAGACCAAAGAAATCGTCGAGGCCTTGAGCAAACCGAACAGTGAAGTGAAAGAGCTTACTTTCTCTACCAAGTATGCTCAACCATTCTGTGCTCAGTTTATTGCTTGCTTATGGAAGCAAAACCTATCATACTGGAGGAATCCTCAATACACTGCAGTTCGGTTTTTCTACACTGTCATCATCTCCTTGATGTTTGGGACGATTTGTTGGAAATTTGGATCTAGAAGGTATGTCATCTGATGGTTCTGACACCGATTTCCATAATTATATTCACAGCGAGCTAACTGTAATGTCGTTTTATAATTGTCAGGGAGACCCAACATGATATATTCAATGCCATGGGTGCCATGTATGCAGCAGTGCTTTTCATAGGAATCACTAATGCCACATCTGTTCAGCCTGTGATTTCCATCGAAAGATTCGTATCATATAGAGAGCGAGCTGCTGGGATGTATTCGGCATTACCTTTCGCATTCTCTCTGGTATATATATTTCTTATACAGAACTTCTATATCCCTCAGTGTATCCATCCAGTGCTCATCATCATAGCACTTTCTAACGCATTGTTCTTCGGCAGGTTACTGTGGAGTTCCCTTACATTCTTGTACAGTCACTTGTTTATGGTACAATTTTCTACAGCCTGGGTTCGTTTGAGTGGACAGCAGTGAAGTTCTTGTGGTTCCTGTTCTTCATGTACTTCACTCTGTTGTACTTCACCTTTTATGGCATGATGACAACGGCGATCACACCAAACCATATGGTCGCGCCTATCATTGCCGCCCCATTCTACACGCTATGGAATCTCTTCTGCGGGTTCATGATCCCAAGAAAGGTATGGAACGAATATCACCCCCATGATTTGAATCTAACGAAACCAATCAAAAACTTCCGTCCTACGGTGGACTTCCAGTTCCGTTTCCGTTTGGCAATCTGGGTATGGTTGAGTCCTAGGGTGTTTTTTCCAGTGCAAGCCTTTTGGGAAAATCAAGTGTACTAGTAGGTCGTATGGTCTTCTAGTGGAGAATTTTTTGAAATGCACAATATCCAAACCAATAATTGGTGCGTATGACCTAAGATTTGTTCTTATTTGCACTCTAGAGTTTTTTTTTCTTATTTTTTGGGAGAAGGGTTTCATCAGCACCGTAGAGTTGAACAAGCAATTCCATGCAATAGGAAAACATCACATAATTTTTGTGATAGGGCAAGTTGGTGATAGGTGAGCCCTAGTATGTTTGACTGGCCTGTACAGAACGTGTCGGGCCATATGGGCTTCCATACACTAGTAAGATCGATCACTGTGCACACACAACCGCGTCAGCACTGGACCATTGGGCTTGTCAATTTTTCCTTTTCCTTCCAAATAATTAGGGTACTCATTCTTTTATCCATGCTGTGAACCAGCACAACACAGGCACATGGATACAGTTTTGTAGTTTTGTCGAACATTAAGGAAAACAAATAAACAAATTTAAGTATATTCAGCTTAGCATGGTAGACACACTGCCTGTCTTGATCTACACGCTTGTACCTGATCAGAACAACAATCATACACTTGCTAGTCGGCACCATCCTGTTGTGCTTGGTTAACGATTCCGTTACCAAATAATAATGCAGCTGATCCCAGTGTGGTGGAGGTGGTACTACTGGGCCAACCCGGTGTCCTGGACGCTGTACGGGCTCCTGACCTCCCAGTTCGGCGACCTGGACCAGCCCCTGCTGCTGGCCGACGGCATCAGAACCACCACCGTGGTGGCGTTCCTGGAGGAGCACTTTGGGTTCCGGCACGACTTCCTCGGCGTCGTCGCCACGATGGTGGTCGGCTTCTGCGTCCTCTTCGCCGTCGTCTTCGCCCTCGCCATCAGGAACCTCAACTTCCAGCGCAGATGATCGGCAGCAGCAAATGTACCCCGCGCAGTTTAACTTAATTACCCAGCATGCATGTGTTCAATCAATTAAGAGCTCGTAAATAATTTCGAGAGACATTTGAAACAAGAAGTGTATGTATTATGTATAGCAAGCAAAGGCTTTGAGATGGTTTGTTTGTTGATACGTGCGGGGCGGGGCGGGCCTGCATATATTCGTTGAGCATTTGCCGCGTCCGGGAGCGCCGGTGCGTGGTCGACACCTGGCCGTCTTTTTTGACCGCTTTGGGCGATGCATCTGGGCTGTCCGTCGTCCGGCCCTGATACCCTTTTGGACGTAGCAGCAGCAGCTACATTATCTATCTATCCAGCCATGGCTGCCTGCTTCCATCCAAGGACACTGACCTGACCGTTGGATGCGAAAGAACCACCCGTTTGACAAGAAGCATATAGCATGGCATCTCTCTGCGCTGCAGCAGGCACGTACGCACGTAAACGCAACAGATCAAGACACACACGTACCCCAGCTTTATACTACAGTACTAGTACTGTATATCTATTTTACAGCCTGATTGATCGTGACGGAAGAATATACTAGCTACGTGGAGAGTGTTTGTCGTTGGCGCATGCACGCGTGACGTCGCGCGCGTATACACACGGCACGGCGGGGGCGGTAGGCAACAACCAATACGCCAGGGCCGAACCTTTGTCCGCTTGCCCTGGCGCCGTCGATCGTTAGGCTGCCGCACTTGGGTCGGCTCCATGGCGTATTTGACTGACCTACAACTTGTGCTCTTGCGCGCCCTGCAGCAGCGGCGGACCGGTGACAAGAAGATCGATCACTGCCGTGTGGCCGCTTAGCCATGTAGCCTGTACGGTGGCCCCTGCATGCATGCATGCGGCCTTCGCGTGCTCGATCGGTCTCGAGCGGTCAGCGCCATGCTGCCATGCATGCAAGAGCCAAACCAACCAAGAGATGGCGATCCGATCCAGTGGAGGCCGGTGGCTGCTGGCTGGTCCTTGACGAGTGTCAAGAGGCCCTCGGTACGTGGACGGTAGCGTAGCGCGCGCGCGTAGGGGTTTCCTACGGCGCCGCGTAGCCCTTCTTCCGTGGCGCATAGTCCATCCATCAGCTTTAAGGGCGTGCCGGAACGCGACAGGCCCGGAGCCGCCGCCTACATGCATGCATGCATGCACAGAGCAAGCGCGAGGCGTACGCACCAGCAAAGTAAGTCACCGGTCTGGCCAGTCAGTCACAGTGGTCAAGTAGGAGTACTACGTGTGGACAAATCGCATGCTCAGTCGATGAGACCGAATTCCACCGCACCGATCGAGCTCTCCAAGGCGGCGAGGCTTATCCCGGCCGGCCTCCGTGCGTGCATCGGTACGTGCGTGCTAACCTCTCGCGGCGGTTTTAGGCCTTATCGAACCGGGTTCGTTCTGGCCTTTACGTAGCGGCTCATCCGAGGCCAGTCCAGTTGCGACCGACCGTGCATGTGTGTGACCGCGTGCAGGTGCAGGGCTAGAGCCATTAGCCAAAGCCAGCCATGCATGCACGCAGCTGCGTCGTTAGTCATGGACTGGACGGCCGCTGGCTAATGACCTATCTGCCAGGCAGCTACCTTAGCTTAGCTCACCTAGCTGCTAACCTAACAATAATTGGGCTGATCATGCATGAGCAGATCCACGGATCGGCTGCACCAGTCAGTTGTTACCACTAGATAGATCGTCTTTTGGCAGCTGCGGCGCCGCAGACGTATGGTGACAAGAGCCGCAGATTTCTGCCGATCGACTCACCCACCGGCCACATGCATGCGCATCCATCCAGGGACGATCAGAGGATGGGCAGGAAGGTTTTTACCTAACATGGATGACAATATAATCTTTGGATCGGACTACCACCTTCCTCAACAATCGACATAGACATAGCTGGCGGCGGCAGATTCTGGAGCGTGTACATGCGATGCGCTGAGGGTCTACTAGACCAATTAGTGATCTCGGCTCGCCGTGGGGCGGTTTGGTTAGGTTATTGGATTAGATGGTGTGGTGCGTTGTCTGGGCACATCATCAAGCTAGTGGTGATCCATGTATTTGTTTTTGTCAGACTCTGTTGAATAATAGGATGGCTATATGCATCGTTGGATGCAGGGATGGTGGGTACCCTCCTTTTCCAAAAAAACTTACAACTCTGTTGCTGATATGTCTTTTTTTTGTCAGATAGTTCGTGTTTTGGTTGTGCACATCCTAGATATGCAGAGAATGGGTGTTGATCGTCATGATTATATCCGCTTGATACTATACTTTAAGTTAATAAAAGCCCTCTTTATAAAAAAGAATATATGCATGCGCATACATCCATTCTCAAGGGATCCATCGGAGGAGGAAGTAGTACAAAACTAGAGCTAAAACTAAAACTAGGGACCATGTTTGATCCAACCCACTGATTGGATTCAATATTTAATCTAGAGCAAGTACTTCTGTTTTTTCGCCTGTTTTCTTTTGGTAACTCTTCTTGGAAGAGCTAGTGAGGATATGGAAAAATAACAATATTATATATGCCAGGACAATCACTCGCTCTTGCTCTTGCAGAGAATATATTGATGAGACAAGATGGGCACGCTCCAAGGGAAAGGACCAAAGAAAGACCAACGCTAATGCCAAGGACGATCCCCCTCTCGCTCTCTGCCAAACTGATGAGCGCCAACTAAACTAAGCTAACCAATAGCACCAACTTAATTCGCTACGAGATTTTGCCGTCCTCTCTGGCGTCCAGCAGCTGCGTCCCGATCTCTGTTTTTTCCCCTCTGCACACTCACACGTACGTAAGCTGTCGTCTAGCCTAAGAATCAAACAAGAGCAGCTATTTCAGAGTTAATTGATTAGGGCTTCGTTATGTATAGACCGGGTGTGAAGTCTTTGCAGTTATATCGCTTTGATGCCACAACCGAGTCAGTAAATTCCTTCTATTTGTATCAGAGTTTCATTGGCAATGCCCCCTTGATAAACAAAAACAAGAAAAAAGAACTTATGGCCGTTAAATTCCATGCATATTTTTGTTCATTGACCTTTGCCAAAGCCGTACGGTTGATGATGTGGCGGTGGTCTTGTTCACGTGGCAGGTCCTGTACCTAATAATCTGAAGATACAAATACTTTTTTTGTGTGGGTCTGAAGATACAAATACTGAAATGTCATGTATCATATCCACAATAACCAATAAATCTCCCAAGATTATATACATAGTGGGGAATAACAAGAAACATATCTTATTCTTAACCACTCATCCTCAATTTCATTTGCCACCTGGGATATGTCCATATTCTCAGACATGCATGTGAGATAATATCGCATCTGCTTTTATCCCTGCTTAGCAGTGGTTAATCCACATCGAATTTCAGCTAAGATTTTGCAATTGGATCATGTCCCTCTGTCCAGTGCTTGTGGTAGCACAAAAGGAAATAAAAGGAGACTAACATTTATGCTCATGGGACCCTTGCTGGATGAAGAAGCTACAAGGAGATAAGTGTGACAGAGGCAGTTTTATACATGGTTTGGCTTATATGGATGCGTATGAATCAGTCGACAGGACATGCCAAATTAATGGGGCACTTGGCAAATTGATCATGTCCTCATGCCCCCTCCCTTCAATACGCTCGATTGCGATTGACGATGATTTATAACTTTTCATTTTAATTAGTGCCCTCTCCTATGGTTTTCCTAGTTTCCGCCATAATTGTTCCAAGAAAAATCTCGTCGGAAAGAGAGACTAAAGGCAGCAATAACTCTCTGATGCATCATGCTATACATGTGATGTAGCTTTTCTCAAGGGTACACTTGGGAGTATTGATCATTCAGTTATACAATGATCAAATTTGGAAACAATGTCTACATCAACAAGTTTATAAATATCTGTGATATTTGCTGAAGGGATGTAGAATCATTTACCACGAAAATTTCCAACCAAAATAAAAAAAAAAAATACCAGAGGACTTGCACCGAATCTTCATGCCATACCTTGATTAGTCTACCGAAGTAGTACGCTGCAAAGGGAGGTAAGGAAAGAAGAAAAAGGAAGAAGGAAAATGCTCGAGCTAGACATACTATACATCCTCTAGGATTTCATCATGATAGACAACACATTTTCACAAGCATATCCTAACTGCTTTTTTCCACAACGACCGCCTCACATGCCCAACAAAATGTCCTGCTTCCGATCAATGGTGCCGGAGAAGCAACAAAGCCCGGTGTCTCCTCTTTTTTGTCCACCAGAAGGGGAGTGCACTAACTAGTTTGTACATGGAGCTAGCCAATGTGTTTTCTTGTCCTACATTGAGAGGTTGTGACACCGAAATGACAAAATCTCCAAGTGCATGATCCTTGCATAGCATTGTTCATGTGCTGCATATAGATGTGTCTTTCTTCCCATTGAGCTCTTAGTGCTGGAGGTCCTGTCAGCTAGGAGATGTGCACACTACACTCCATCCCCTCTCCCTATTCTTTCTCCTTTGTATGTACTAGCTATCAACCAACTAGCTCAGCAGCCTCGCAGCCTCACCAAGGGACATCACATGCATTACCACCCTCAACACCCACCACCCTCACACACTTTGTCCTAATGCTTCCTATATAACCTAGCTATCTAGCTGCTATGTCTGAGGTGCAACATGTACAAACGCTTCCATTGGTGAGAGTTTGCTCCATGGACGATGATTAGCATGATCTACTCCCCCATACGTATGTGTATGTGTGCGTCGCCAATTTCTACCACATGATAAATGTTTGGGCCTTGCTGTTGGGTATGTGTGCACCGACCGGACAAGTTGAGCAACCTGTTGGGACAAGGCAGGCAATGTCCTTGTGTTCATGAATTCTGGGGCTGTTTGCCCACTGTAAAATTTTTGGGTTGGTTCCCCACATCATGTGCCATCCACATGGAAGGCAATAACTTCCTAGTTCCAATTTGGGTTGTCATGTTTTCCCTGACAATGTTCCTAGACAATATGTGTTGGAGGCTTGGAATGCCCACATGGTGAGCCTCCATTTAGGAGTGATCACTATCTATCAGTTCCTTGTACGCATGCAAATAAGTTCTTTTGCCAGTACTACTACTCACTAGCTGTTCCATGATATGCTTTAGCATGATTGAACCATGTGTAACTGAAGATGGGACCTCCAATCAAACAATGGAAATCCAGAAAAAGGATGCTGCCGAACACATTCAACGCTTCCAGTGAGAAGTCGACACCTCAATGATCGCTAGGGACGAAGCCAGGTAATAGGCCATATATATGTCCAGAGCCAGATCTTTTTAGATTTTTTTTTAGTAAAGAGGCTATCACCCGGCTTTAAATTAATGAAATCTTTACAGCCAACAGTAGAACACAACACCACAACACACACACAACAAAGGAAACAACATAATACAGCGGAGGATAATATCCTCTAAGCCTCCGAGGCCAAACTCTTTCTTAATTAAGCTATATATGCATAGTACTAAAGTGATATTTGCTACACCATTTCCCCGTGGAGTGTTAAAGTTTTGATTGACTTTCATTACTAATCTTGAATTTGTCTCTGATAAACACATTATTTGCACACAATTTCTCAATCTTGGATCCGTTCCCCGACAAAGCATTCCCACGTCGGTTACTTTAGTAATCATTGCCTAGTTAGCCTTCTTTGGTTCATAGGATATGAATGTTATAGGAATAGGAAGATCATAGGAAGTGAGATGACATGCATCTTAATTCCTATAGAGAAAGAGATGTCATTTGATGCATAGGATAGGAATTTTTCCATTGAGTCTTAGCTAATGTTTTTTTTCCTCCAAAATGTGAAGGATTGATTCCTATCCTATATATGAATAGGAATCCATTCCTACAAACCAAAGGGCTTCAAAGAAAAATTTCCTATGTAAATCCTATACTATAGAAATCCTATGAGATTCATACAAACCAAAGGAGGGCAAATGCGTGTCTAGCGGAGGAAGAGGACATGCAGTTTTTTTTTTCAATACTATAGAAATCCTAGGAGCCCCGTGTTGTAACCCCTCTGCAGGTTGGCGTTGAGCAGGGTCGCCGAGGCACGACAACTTCCACGGCTGATAAGGGGGACGAGATTAGTGAGCAGGCGGCTCCACGGTCATCCTTCCCCTTGTCACCCACACCGGCAGTTCACTCCACCACGCCCCTTCCTCCTTCACCGACGATACCGGAGGGGCGTGGGAGCCCTGACCGCACCCCACGTGAGCGGACCTCGGAGGAGCTCATCGCTTTTGGTGGGATTACGGATCCGGTGACGGCTGGCAGGCGTGTCAGCAACCGGATCCAGGGACAACCGGATGCGGACGACTTTCAGCTAGCGCGGGCCAAGCGGGCTGCCATGCTTCGTCATGCCGAGACTACTGCATGTACGTCTTTTGATATAAGTTGTTCAATTTTACACTTCTCTGAGAAAGAGTTAGTTGATAAGGCCAATGACTTAGGCATTTCTTTGGGATCAAATGAAACCGAGGTCGTCAAATCCGTTAATGATCTTTTAGACATGGAAGCGGAGAGAGCTTCCGAGATCATTCGTAATCTTGCCTCTATCCAACCTATGAATGACAAAGACATGAATAATTTAGGTATTAATGAGCTTACTAATATATGTAATAATCTATTGCCTAATGTCGAGACTGAAGATGAGGAGGAAGTTGAGAATATAGATACAGCAGAGCCTTCCTTGACGGACGACGCAGTGCCTGTTATGGATAATACTATCATTCCAGAGGGTGTTGGGGAGAAGCCCAAAAGACCCTGGAAGCGGAAAATTTATCCCGATTCGGCAGTACGCCGAAGCCTTAGAGTTAAACATAAGAAAAAATTCCATGATGACTTATGAAAGGACTCTTTTGGAATAGTAGAGGTCTAGCAGACTTAGCTAAACAAAGATTCTTAGCAGAGTCAACTTTAGAACATCACTTAGATTTCATTGCACTTTTGGAAACTGGAAGAGATAATTTCACATCCCAATTCCTTCGAACCCTCTCCAGTGATATCGACATTGATTGGCACATTTTACCACCTAGAGGGAGATCCGGCGGGATTTTGCTAGGAGTACGGTGTGAAACTCTCGAGGTGCTCAAAGTGGTCCAGGGAGATTTTTCAGTTAAATTCAGGGTGAGATCGAAATTGGATGGGTTCCGATGGTCGCTAGTTGCGGTATACGGGGCAGCACAACCTGAATTTAAACCTGATTTTCTTGCCGATTTAGTGCGGATTTGTGGAGATGAAAATCTGCCACTACTAGTCGGAGGGGATTTTAACATAATACGGAGAAGAGAAGAAAAGAATAATGACAATTTCGATGGACGGTGGTCTATGATGTTTAACATGATTATCGAGAGCCTCAATTTGAGAGAAATTGAGCTCACCGGTAGACAGTTCACTTGGGCCAACTCGTTACCTGTTCCGACTTATGAAAAGCTGGACAGGGTACTTGCTAGTGTGGAGTGGGAACAAAAATATCCATTGGTGACGGTTCATGCGATGCAAAGAGCGATCTCGGATCATATACCACTATTTCTAGATTCGGGAGAGGCTACCCATGCTGCAAACAAAAATACCTTCTCTTTCGAGCAAAGTTGGTTTGAGCGAGAAGGATTCATGGAAATGATTGCACGAGAATGGGCCAGGCCGGTTACGGGAAGGACAAATATTGAGAGATGGCAAACAAGATTAGACATCTTCGACAATTTCTGAGAGGATGGGCCAGGAATGAGAGTGGGATTTATAAGCAGAAAAAAGAACGCCTAACGCAACTAATTGATGCACTCGATGTAAAGGCTGAAACCACTCTGCTTTCAGTTAATGAACATTGAACCAAGTCTGAGGCTGAGCAAGCCCTACGTGCTCTCCCGAGAGAGGAGGAGCTCAAGTGGGCGTTGCGTGCGAGAACGCTTAAGGTTGTCCAAGGGGACGACAACACACAGTTCTTCCATATGGTTGCAAATGGTAAACACAGGAAGAAGAAAATGATACAGCTTGAACAGGACGAGGGAACAATCGTCGGGCATGAAAATTTGAAAACATATATCTCCAACTATTATAAAAGTCTGTTCGGACCTCCTAACACTTCCACGGTGGCTCTTGATGAGTCTGTGATTGATGATATACCTCAGTTACATGCAACGGAGAATGATGTTCTCTCTGCACCGTTTACGAAAAAAAGGTTCATGTGGCCATCACTCAAATGAAGCCGAATAAAGCACCGGGACCAGATGGGTTTCCAGCTGAATTCTATAAGAAATGTTGGCATATCATTAAAGATGATCTTATGCCTATGTTTCATGATTTTTTCGATGGTCATTTGGAGTTGTTTCATCTAAATTTTGGTACGATAACGTTATTACCAAAGAAGAATGAGGCGATCCGGATAGAACAATTTCGA
Source organism: Triticum monococcum (assembly GCA_034509565.1). Classification (NCBI taxonomy): domain Eukaryota; kingdom Viridiplantae; phylum Streptophyta; class Magnoliopsida; order Poales; family Poaceae; genus Triticum; species Triticum monococcum. Next base: position 107,424,246 of record CM067843.1, read on the forward strand.
CCCATTTGCCTGCTGAATGTGAGTTTTAAAATCTTCACAAAGGTTGGAACCAATAGACTGACACAAATTTCTCATTCAGTGGTTCAACCTAGTCAGACAGCATTCATGCCGGGACGACACATACTCGAAGGAGTAGTTGTCCTACATGAAACTCTTCATGAGATTCACTCGAAGAAACTAGATGGGGTTATCTTAAAAGTGGATTTCGAGAAGGCCTATGATAAAGTTAAATGGCCTTTTCTTCAGCAGGCAATGCGCATGAAGGGTTTTAGTGAAACCTGGAGACATCAAGTGGATACTCAAGTCCAGAAGGGTAGCGTCGGAATTAAAGTGAACGATGACATTGGTCACTATTTCCAGACACATAAGGGGCTGAGACAAGGGGATTCCATGTCACCCCTGCTGTTTAATATTGTGGCAGATATGTTGGCCGTCATTATTGGCAGGGCTAAACAACGTGGGCATGTAGAGGGTCTAGTTCCTCATCTAGTTGATGGAGGGGTGTCCATTCTACAATATGCTGATGACACTATTTTCTTTATGGAACATGATATGGCTAAGGCATGTAATATGAAACTCATCCTCTGTCTATTCGAGAAATTATCTGGCTTAAAGATCAATTTCCATAAGAGCGAGGTGTTCTGTTTTGGGAAGGCCAAAGACGAGGAACATACTTACAGACAATTGTTTGGATGCGAATTAGGTGCTTTACCATTCAGTTACTTGGGTATCCCAATTCATCACCGTAAATTATCTAATAAAGAATGGAAATGCATAGAAGAACGAATTGAAAAAAAACTCAGCTGCTGGAAGGGCAAGTTGATGTCATATGGGGGTCGTTTAGTTCTGATCAACTCAGTACTAACTAGTATGCCCATGTTTTTACTCTCGTTCTTTGAAATTCCGAAAGGGGTCCGAAAGAGACTTGATTTCTTTAGATCTCGATTCTTTTGGCAGTCAGATGAGGCCAAGAGGAAATACCGTCTTGCGCGATGGGATATCCTTTGTCGTCCTAAAGACCAAGGGGGTCTCGGTATTGAGAACCTGGAAACTAAGAATAAATGTCTACTGAGCAAATGGCTGTACAGGTTAGGGACAGAGCCAGAAGGCATGTGGTCTCAAATCCTGCGCAATAAGTATTTGCACTCGAAAACGCTAGCCCAGACCACCATCCGACCAACTGATTCACCGTTCTGGAAGGGACTTATGAGAACGAAAGATTTGTTCTTTCGTCGGGTCAAATTCTTGGTTGGCAACAGGATGTCAACTCGATTTTGGGAAGATACATGGTTAGGGGAGACACCTTTGGCCTTACAATACCCTACCCTCTATAATATTGTGCAACGTAAGGAAGATTACGTAGGTATCGTCCTTCAAACTATTCCCTTGAGTATCCAGTTCAGACGTGCGTTAGTAGGTGCGAGATGGACAGACTGGATGCACTTGGTTCGGAGATTGATTGAAGTTCGACTCTCCGACGTGCCGGACTCTATACAATGGAAGTTAACTAATAATGGGATATTTACGGTGAAATCATTCTATACGGATTTGATTAATTCTGATCCCCTCTCAAGGTCACTTCATATATGGAAGATTAAAGTTCCTTTGCGGATTAAGATTTTCATGTGGTTTGTCCACAAGCAAGTAATACTCACAAAGGATAACTTACTTAAGAGGCAATGGGTAGGCAACTCGCGGTGTTGTTTTTGTGCTCAAGATGAGACAATACAACATTTATTCCTTGAATGCCCACTTGCCAAGTTACTTTGGAGAACGATTCATATAGCTTTTAATATTAATCCCCCAGTAGATATTGCGTCTTTGTTTGGGACGTGGTTAGCTGGGGTTGAACGGATCACGGCGAATCGTATTCGGATTGGAATATGTGCGTTATTATGGGCTATATGGAACTGCAGAAATGATATGGTTTTTAACAGACAACACAACTTAAATTTTTTGCAGGTTATCTTCAGAGCTACAGCTTGGATCCGTACGTGGTCCTTACTCACTCCTATGGACTCCAGGGAGCCCTTGGTTACTGGGTGCAACCAATGAGAGATGGTAGCTCGGGCTATATTCAACCGGTTTGGATGGCGGTCGCATAACAGGATAAAGGGCTAGAGAGCTTGTCCTTATTATCACCATATCGGTTGTTTAATTTTAGGCCCTTCTTTTGTTCGGCTCTTTATGCTTTGACTTTGCTCCGTTTGCGAGCTGTAAGACCTTTATGTTGATACTTGCTTTTTAATAAAAAGGGCTGCATGCATCATCGTGATGCAGAGGCCGGGGTATACCTCCATTTCCAAAAAAAAAATGAAAGATGTTATACGTATCAAATTTATTCACGATACTTGTCGAGAGCACCGCCTATTCAGTTAAGACAACAACGACGAACAAAGTTTGTGTACACCCGGTGTTCTGCTATTCTAGAATGAGAAGGGTTATCTCTTTCCATTGTGTACAGTGGCGATCTTGCTCAGTGAACAAACAAGCGAGAACACATACGTAATCTCAGGGTTTTCTCTTTTAGTTTGATTCATTTCATGTTTGGTGTAATTAATTGTTTGGATTTTTGAACTTCGCCCTGTCATATAATATATATTATACCTCTTGGCTGGGATATATAACGGACCGATCAAATGTTCCACACCATTCTGTTGTTTCCTAGCGCGAAAATCGCGAGATCGACAACTCAACCAAAGCCACTCTATAGCACGAGCAAGCAAGATCAGATATGGCTAAGATTCGGTTCTCAAAACAGAAAATTTGAGATGGAATTGGCCTGCATGCATACTGTTGCTATCCTATATATGGCTAGCCAGCTATAGGACATGGATGTGGCATGCAAAGGCTAGCTGTAGAGAGACGGAGCCTGTCATGCTGCATGTTGTGTAAAGTTAGCCTGTGTGTTGTTGCCGATCGTAGTGACTAGTGACCTAGCTCTCTTTTTTCTTAGAGAGAGTACTTGCACACACTATAATTTTTGTTTTTTTGATCTCACACTATAATTTTTCTAGGGACACTATAAGTATGTTTAGGCTCTGATTAAACAGGGCGTACCGTGCTAAATTTGACGGTCGGCACTAGGTGGGGACAAACATGGCATGCCGTGCTAATTTTTGACGGATAGGTGAGATTCTACATGGCCTTGCTCAAAGATTGATCTGCCTTTCAGTGGTGGTGACCTTTCGGTGACTCATCTAGTCATTCAGCTGTATCGGCATTTAGCCCAACCAAAATATATGGAAGATGATAAGTGACAAGATCCGACGATGCGATGAGCATGTTGCTCCATGCACTTGCACGTAGGAGTATCTCCTTGACGATCCACCTTACCCTAAAAGTTTCTTGTATTCATCCTAGCTTCTAGCTTAGCTAGTTTGCCTAGCAATTCAACTGTTTGTACTCGAAGAAGAAAAGAGAGCCGATATGATTACCCATTGATATATTATCGAATGCCATGGTTAACATGTTGGTAACCGCTTGAGGGGTGGTGTCTACGTTTGGTACCCATTGGAGTAGTTCAAAGAAAAATATTCATGTCACGAGTCATCGCCAAATAAGAGTAATGTTACTCTTTCGTAGCTTGTCCGTAGATGGAGCAATATTGAAAAAAATATTGCTATTCCTGAAGTAGTAATTTACCTACATGTGCAGTAGTAGTATTTCTAGTATGCTATGATAAACAAGAAAAGTTAAATTTTCTTTACCGAATTGTAATTAGCTGCTAGCTAGCTAGGACAGCACCATCTGGTGGTATCTTCGGGAGATCGACCAGTGACACTCATTTCACCCACTAGACAGGACAGGATAGAATTCAACCGGAGCTGGATTCTGTTATTCTCCACACAAAAAGGTTACGTCCTTTTGTGTCATGTGAATCAAATTAGTGGCAGACTGGTACCAGGACGAGTCATGGTCATGGTGCATCTAGGCTAACCTAGCTAGGGTTTTGCTTGCATGTCCTTTTACCAAAACAAGGAAACCCCATGCAGATGCGTTGACTAGTGGAGCAGATCTTGAGTTATTCCAGCGCGCCCGACAGCGTCACGTACCGACATTAGGGGAGCGGCGTAGGATAAGCTTTTTTGGAGGGGATATTAGTGACAGCATTATGCATCGTGCACTAGCGGGGAAAGGAAAAGGCAATAGATGTGTAGATTAGGGTTGGCCACGTACTTCCTGCACTGTACGGTGCAACGGTTTTAATGGAGACAGATGGTACAGAGCCTTGGCCATCTGTGGATGTAGATTAGTCACCAACTAGAATGAAGCCCCGATTGATTTGGCACCTGAGCTACATATATATCGGTTAGTCAAGCAATCACATGCTCTAATCTATGGTATAGTGAGCATGATGGGGGTATTTCCTGTGTAGTTGCGTCATGTGCAATTGTCTTTGAAGCCTTTGGATCCTTTGCGGACAAACCGACTGTTGCCTATGCTCGGTGGGTGGGGGTTGTCGCCGAGTGCCCATATCTTTTTTCCATTTATGAAAATGAACCAGATATATTGGCCTCCCTTCAATCCCATACATACCAATTTCCATGGTTCAGCGAGGAGTCACTCCTGCCCTTGTATGCATAGTCCTATCAATATACAACTAGCTCCATGGTGTGATCCACGCGCATGCGCTCATATGATGGGCAACAATGGATAGTAACATAACCACAAGTAACTCAAACCAATCATAGCAATTCACCAATTAACCCAAATGACAAAAAGTAGTCTACTCATACACAAAGAAGATGCAAGAAACCATCATCGTAATAACCGATAACATCCAACACCATGTTTAAGTAGGGGATTACAATGGGTTGTGGGGGAGTGGACCATTGAATAGAGGTGATGAAGATGATGGAGATGTTGGTGATGCTAGCTCCTCGTGGCACTCCGGCGCCACCGAGAGAGAGAGAGGTGGGGAGAGCTTCTCCCCTCTTGTACTTGGCCACCATGGCTCCCAGAGGGGCGAGAGCCCCTTTGATATTGGATCTCTCCTTCTCCTTTTCTCATTTCTTCTTCTATGTTTTAGACCTACTTCTGTGGCCGAGCACCGTTTCTGCTAAAAAAATACATATTTTCTCTCTCGAAAACTACCTTTCTTGTGGCGAAAGTGTGGCACAAACTGCCTTAGGGAAGCACCACACAACCAGGGGTTGCCCGCGCCATGAGGCCGTGTGGGGCCCTCGTGCACCACCTTATGTATTCCATCACCCAAAATTTCTCATATATTCCATAAAAAATCACAAAAAATTTCAGCTTGTTCCGGCTCCGTGAACTTTTGACCTAAAAACCCCAAAACAATAGCAAACAAGAACTGGCCTTTAGCACTCGATTAATAGGTTAGTCCGAATAAATATTGTGCCAATAAATAAATAAATGATGTAAATATAGCATGAAGACTTAAAAAGAAATGAGATGGTGCTGTTGAAGATGTTGATGGAGATTGCCCTCCCCAAGATGGGAGAGTCGTTGGTGATGATGATGACGATGATTTCCCCCTCCGGGAGGGAAGTTCCCCCAGCGGAATCGCTCCACCGAAGGGCAAAAGTGTTCCTGCCCAAGTTCCGCCTCAAGACGGCGGCGCTCTATCCCGAAAGTCCTCCCCTTATTTTTTCTAGGTCAAAATGACTTATATATCAGAAGATGGGCACCGGAGATGGGCCTAGGTGAGCACAACCCACCAGGGCGCGCCTGGGCTCCCTGGCGCGCCCAGGTGGGTTGTGCCCACCTGGCGGGCCCCCTCTGGTAGTTATTTTCTCCAGTATTCATCATATATTTGATAAAAAATCTCCGTGAAGTTTCAGCTTGTTTAGATCAGAATAGGTGGCTTGACGTAGCTTTTCCAGGTCCAGATTTCCAGCTGCCGAAATTCTCCCTCTTTGTGTATACCTTGCATATTATGAGAGAAAAGGCATTAGAATTACTCCAAAAAACATTATTATGGATAAAAACATCATCAATAACAGTAGAAAAACATGATGCAAAATGGACGCATCACTAAGTACCCATCATAAACTCTCATCCCTCTTATTACATTATTTGCCATTCACCTCTCGTTTTCCTCTCCCCTATTTCTAAAATGATTTTCGAAAATATTTGCCTTTTCTTCGTCCCTCTTCCATTCGCTTGCTCATTTGCCAGTTGCCACCATGTTTGAAACCGGGGAGGTTATCGTTGAAAATCTTGAGGAAAAACCAGAATCTTGTTCTTCGGATCATGTTGAAAATCCGCCTAATTACAAAAAAATCTTTTGTGTGGGCGATGGTAATGTTATCAGGAAGAGCGTTACCCAAGAATTCTTTGATTGTACGGGATCCATGCCTATTAATAAAAGATCTATTCTTCTTGAGACAAATTGTTATGCAAATGCTATTGTTATGCTTGTTGAGAAATTGGAAAGAAAATTTGTGCATGTTCATCCTGCCTTGAAAGAAGTGTTTTATGAACTTCCTAATATTAATCATCCAATAGCTAAAAAGATTGCCACTATTATCCTTATGCGTGAATTTGATTTTATAATACAAGAAGCTAGGATATTTTTGCTTTCTATAAAAAGGATGTTGAACACCCTCCAATTATAGATATCCTTCATGATAAAGAAACTATGTGTAGTTTGGAATATAGGGATTATCAATCTTACAGTGACAATCTAGGGATTATCAATCTTGCTGAAAAATAGAAACTTTTGCGCTCAGGAGATTAGTTTTCATTTTTAGAAGCAGCGCGATAAAATACTGATTCTTTTTGCAGAAGATTAATAAACAAAAATTTTAGGTCGTCCTAGTTTTTCAAGAATTTTGGAGTTATAGAAGTATTCTAAATCTCCATATTGCTACAGATTATTCTGTTTTTGACAGATTCTGTTTTTCGCGTGTTGTTTGCTTATTTTGATGCATCTATGGCTAGTATCGGGGGGTATGAACCATGGGAAAGTTGGAATACAATAGATATTACACCAATATAAATAAATAATGAGTTCACAACAGTAAAAAAATGGTGATTTATTTTCTTATAATAACAAAGCTTATGAGATTTTCTGTTGAGTTTTGTGTTGTGAAGTTTTCAAGTTTTGGGTAAGGATTTGATGGACTATGGAATAAGGAGTGACAAGAGCATAAGCTTGGGGATGCCCAAGGCACCCCAAGGTAATATTCAAGGACAACCAAGAGCCTAAGCTTGGGGATGCCCCGGAAGGTATCCTCTCTTTCGTCTTCGTCTATCGGTAACTTTACTTGAGGCTATATTTTTATTCATCACATGATATGTATTTTGCTTGGAGCGTCTTGGATGATTGGAGTCTTTGCTTTTTAGTTTGCCACAATCATCCTTGCTGTACACACCTTTTGAGAGAGACACGCATGAATCGTGATTTATTAGAATACTCTATGTGCTTCACTTATATCTTTTGAGCTAGGCAAATTTGCTCTAATGCTTCACTTATATCTTTTTAGAGCACGCGGTGTTTTTATTTTATAGAAATTGATAAACTCTCGCGCTTCACTTATATTATTTTGAGAGTCTTTTAAAACAGCATGGTAATTTGCTTTGGTTATAAAATTAGTCCTAATATGATAGGCATCCAAGAGGGATATAATAAAAACTTTCATATAAAGTGCATTGAATACTATGAGAAGTTTGATTCCTTATGATTGTTTTGAGATATGAAGAAGGTGATATTAGAGTCATGCTATTGAGTAGTTGTGAATTTGAGAAATACTTGTGTTAAACTTTGTGAGTCCCGTAGCATGCACGTATGGTGAACCGTTATGTGATGAAGTCGGAGCATGATTTATTTATTGATTGTCTTCCTTATGAGTGGCGGTCGGGGACGAGCGATGGTATTTTCCTACCAATCTATCCCCCTAGGAGTGAAGGAAATATTCCCTAGAGGCAATAATAAAGTTATTATTTATTTCCTTATTTCATGATAAATGTTTATTATTCATGCTAGAATTGTATTAACCGGAAACTTACTACATGTGTGGATACATAGAAAAACAGAGTGTCACTAGTATGCCTCTACTTGACTAGCTCGTTGAATCAAAGATGGTTAAGTTTCCTAGCCATAGACATGAGTTTTAATTTGATTAACGGGATCACATCATTAGAGAATGATGTGGTTGTCTTGACCCATTCCGTTAGCTTAGCACTTGATCGTTTAGTATATTGCTATTGCTTTCTTCATGACTTATGCATGTTCATATGACTATGAGATTATGCAACTCCGGGATACCGGAGGAACACTTTGTGTGCTACCAAACGTCACAACGTAACTGAGTGATTATAAAGGTGCTCTACAGGTGTCTCCGATGGTACTTGTTGAGTTGGCATAGATCGAGATTAGGATTTGTCACTCCGATTATCGGAGAGGTATCTCTGGGTCCTCTCGGTAATGCACATCACTACAAAGCCTTGCAAGCAATGTGACTAATGAGTTAGTTGCGGCATGATGCATTACAGAACGAGTAAAGAGACTTGCTGGTAACAAGATTGAACTCGGTATTGAGATACTGATGATCGAATCTTGGGCAAGTAACATACCGATGACAAAGGGAACAATGTATGTTGTTATGCGGTTTGACCGATAAAGATCTTCGTAGAATATGTAGGAACCAATATGAGCATCGAGGTTCCGCTATTGGTTATTGACCGGATATGTGTCTCGGTCATGTCTACATAGTTCTCGAACCCGTAGGGTCCGCACGCTTAACGTTCGATGACGACTGGTATTATGAATTTATGTGTTTTGATGTACCGAAGGTAGTTTGGAGTCCTGGATGAGATCGGTGACATGACGAGGAGTCTCGAAATGGTCGAGACATAAAGATTGATATATTGGAAGGCTATATTCGGACATCGGAAAGGTTCCGAGTGATTCGGGTATTTTTCGGAGTACCGGAGAGTTACGGGAATTCGTATTGAGCCTTAATGGGCCATACGGGAAAGGAGAGAAAGGCCTCAAGGGTGGCCGTGCCCCTTCCCCATCGACTGGTCCGAATTGGACTAGGGAAAGGGGGCGCCCCCTTCCTTCCTTCTCCTTCGCCCTTCCCTTTTTCCTATTCCATGTGGGAGGTGGAATCCTACTAGGACCAGGGAGTCCTAGTAGGACTCCACACTTTGGGCGCGCCCTATGAGGGCCGGCCTCCTCCTCCTTCCATCCTTTATATACGTGGCCAGAGGGCACCCCATAGACACACAAGTTGATCATTGATCTCTTAGCTGTGTGCGGTGCCCCCCTCCACCATAATCCACCTCGGTCATATCGTCGTAGTGCTTAGGCGAGGCCCTGCGCCGGTAGCCTCATCATCACCGTCATCACGCCGCCGTGCTGACGAAGGTCTCCCTCGACACTCTGCTGGATCGTGAGTTCGTGGGACGTCACCGAACCGAACGTGTGCAAATTAGGTGCCGTACTTTCGGTGCTAGGATCGGTCGATCGTGAAGACGTAGGACTACATCAACCGCGTTATCATAACGCTTCCGCTTACAGTCTACGAGGGTACGTAGACAACACTCTCCCTCTCGTTGCTATGCATCACCACGATCTTGCGTTTGCATAGGATTTTTTTTGAAATTACTACGTTCCCCAACAGTGGCAGCCGAGCCAGGTTTATGCGTAGATGTTATATGCACGAGTAGAACACAAAAGAGTTGTGGGCATGGGTATATTCATATTGCTTGCCGTCACTAGTTGATTCTTGATTCAGCGGTATTGTTGGATGAAGCGGCTCAGACCGACATTACGCGTACGCTTATGCGAGACTGGTTCTACCGACGTGCTTCGCACATAGGTGGCTGGTGGGTGTGAGTTTCTTCAACTTTAGTTGAATCAGATTCAATGAATAGGGTTCTTACTGAAGATCAAAAACAATCACTATACCGCGTTGTGGTTTTTTGATGCGTAGATAAGAACGGTTCTTGCTCAGCCCGTAGTAGCCTCGTAAAACTTACAACAACAGAGTAGAGGACGTCTAACTTATTTTTGCAGGGCATGTTGTGATGTGGTATGGTCAAGGCATGATGCTAAATTTTATTGTATGAGATGATCATGTTTTGTAACACAGTTATCGGCAACTGGCAGGAGCCATATGGTTGTCGCTTTATTATATGAAATGCAATCGCCATGTAATTGCTTTACTTTATCACTAAGCGGTAGTGATAGTCATAGAAGCAATAGTTGGCAAGACGACAACGATGCTTCGATGGAGATCAAGGTGTCAAGCCGGTGACGATGGTGATCATACGGTGCTTTGGAGATGGAGATCAAAGGCACAAGATGATGATGGCCATATCATGTCACATATTTTGATTGCATGTGATGTTTATCTTTTATGCATCTTATTTTGCTTAGTACGACAGTAGCATTATGAGATGATCCCTTACTAAAATTTCAAGGTATAAGTGTTCTCCTTGAGTATGCACCATTGCGACAGTTCTTCGTGCTGAGACACCACGTGATGATCGGGTGTGATAAGCTCTACGTTCACATACAACGGGTGCAAGCCAGTTTTGCACATGCAGAATACTCGGGTTAAACTTGACGGGCCTAACATATGCAGATATGGCCTCGGAACACTGGAGACTGAAAGGTCGAGCGTGAATCATATAGTAGATATGATCAACATAGTGATGTTCACCATTGAAAACTACTCCATCTCACGTGATGATCGGACATGGTTTGGTTGATTTGGATCACGTGATCATTTAGATGACTAGAGGGATGTCTATCTAAGTGGGAGTTCTTAAGTAATATTATTAATTGAACTTTAATTTATCATGAACTTAGTCCTGATAGTATTTGCATATCTATGTTTTTTTTGACTGGGTATTTGCATATCTATGTTGTAGATCAATTGCTCGCGTATAGTTTCCCTGTTTTAATTTTTGATATGTTCCTAGAGAAAAAGATGTTAGTAGCAATGATACGGACTAGCTCCATGATCTGAGGATTATCCTCATTGCTGCACAGAAAAATTATGTCCTTGATGCACCGCTAGGTGATGGACCTACTGCAGGAGCAGATGCAGACATTATGAACGTTTGGTAAAGCTCGGTATGATGACTACTTGATAGTTTAGTGCACCATGCTTTATGGCTTAGAACCGGGACTTCAAAACTGTTTTTGAACGCCACAGAGCATATAAGATGTTCTAAGAGTTGAAATTGGTATTTCATACTCATACCTGTGTCGAGAGGTAGGAGACCTCTGATAGTACTTTGCCTACAAGATGGAGGAGAATAGCTCAACCAGTGAGCATTTGCTCATATTGTCTGGGTACTACAATTTCTTGAATCAAGTGGGAGTTAATCTTCCAGATAAGATAGTAATTGACAAAGTTCTCTAGTCACTATCACCAAGTTACTAGAACTTAGTGATGAACTATAATATGCAAGGGATGACGAAAGTAATTCCCCGAGCTCTTCGTGATGCTGAAATCGGAGAAGGTAGAAATCAAGAAAAGCATCAAGTGTTGATGGTTGACAAGACCACTAGTTTCAAGTAAAAAGGGCAAGGGAAAGAAAGGGAACTTCAAGAAGAATGACAAGCAAGTTGCCACTCCCATGAAGAAGCCCAAAGCTAGACCCAAGCCTGAAATTGAGTGCTTCTACTGCAAAGGAAATGGTCACTGGAAGCGAAACTGCCCTAGATACTTGGCGGATAAGAAGGATGGCAAAGTGAACAAAAGTATATTTGATATACATGTTATTGATGTGTACTTTACTAGTGTTTATAGCAACCCCTCAGTATTTGATACTGGTTTAGTTGCTAAGAGTAGTAACTCGAAATGGAAGTTGCAAAATAAACAGAGACTAGTTAAGGGCGAGGTGATGATGTGAGTTGGAAGTGATTCCAAGGTTGATAAGATCACCATCACACACTTCCTTTACCTTTAGGATTAGTGTTGAACCTAAAATAAATGTTATTTGGTGTTTGAGTTGAGCATAATATGATTGGACCATATTTATTGCAATACAGTTATTCATTTAAGTCAATGAATAATTGCTATTCTGTTTACATGAATAAAACCTTCTGAGGTCATACACCCAAGGTGAATGGTTTATTGAATCTCGATCATAGTGATACACATATTCATAATATTGAAGCCAAAAGATGCAAAGTTAATAATGATAGTGCAACTTATATGTGGCACCGTCGTTTAGGTCATATTGGTGTAAAGTGCATGAAGAAACTCCATGCTGATGGGCTTTTTGAATCACTTGATTATGAATCATTTGATGCTTGCGAACCATGCCTCGTGGGCAAGATGACTAAAACTCTGTTCTCCAGAACAATGGAGCAAGCAACTGACTTATTGGAAATAATACATACTGATGTATGCAATCCGATAAGTGTTGAGGCTCGTAGTGGGTATCGTTATTTTTTGACCTTCACAGATGATTTGAGCAGATATGGGTATATCGACTTGATGAAACATAAGTCTGAAACATTTGAAAAGTTCAAAGAATTTCAGAGTGAAGTGGAAAATCATCATAACAAGAAAATAAAGTTTTTGCAATTTGATCATGGAGGGGAATATTTGAGTTACGAGTTTGGTCTTCATTTGAAACAATGCGGAATAGTTTCGCAACTCACGCCACCTGGAACACCACAGCGTAATGGTGTATCCGAATGTCATAACCGTACTTTATTAGATATGGTGCAATCTATGATGTCTCTTACTGATTTACCACCATCGTTTTAGGGTTATGCATTAGAGACAACTGTATTCACGTTAAATAGGGCACCATCTAAATCCGTTGAGATGACACCGTATGAACTATGGTTTGGCAAGAAACCAAAGCTGTCATTTCTTAAAGTTTGGGGCTGCGATGCTTATGTGAAAAAGCTTCAACCTGATAAGCTCAAACCCAAATAGGAGAAATGTGTCTTCATAGGATACCCAAAGGAAACTGTTGGGTACACCTTCTATCACAGATCCGAAGGCAAGATATTCGTTGCTAAGAATGGATCCTTTCTAGAGAAGGAGTTTCTCTTGAAAGAAGTGAGGGGGAGGAAAGTAGAACTTGATAAGGTAATTGTACCTTCTCCCGAATTGGAAAGTAGTTCATCACAGAAATCAGTTCCAGTGATGTCTACACCGATTAGTGGGGAAGTTAATGATGATGATCATGAAACTTTAGATCAAGTTACTATCGAACCTCGTAGGTCAACCAGAATACGTTCCGCACCAAAGTGGTACGGTAATCCTATTCTGGAAATCATGTTACTAGACCATGACAAACCTAGGAACTATGAGGAAGCGATGATGAGCCCAGATTTCGTGAAATGGCTTGAGGCCATGAAATCTGAGATGGGATCCATGTATGAGAACAGTGTGGACTTTGATTGACTTGCCTGATGATCGGCGAGCCATTGAGATTAAATGGATCTTCAAGAGGAAGACGGATGCTGATAGTAGTGTTACTATCTACAAAGCTAGAATTTTTGCAAAAGGTTTTCGACAAGTTCAAGATGTTGACTACGATGAGAGTTTCTCACTTGTATCTATGCTTAAAGTCTGTCCGAATCATGTTAGCAATTGCCGCATTTTATGAAATTTGGCAAATGGATGTCAAAACTGCATTCCTGAATGGATTTCTGGAAGAAGAGTTGTATATGATCCAACCAGAAGGTTTTGTCAATCCAAAAGATGCTAACAAAGTGTGTAAGCACCAGTGATCCATTTATGGACTGGTGCAAGCATCTCGGAGTTGCAATGTACGCTTTGATAGTGTGATCAAAGCATATAGTTTTATATAGACTTGCGGTGAAGCCTGTATTTACAAGGAAGTGAGTGGGAGCACTACAACATTTCTGATAAGTATATGTGAATGACATATTGTTGATCGGAAATAATGTAGAATTTTCTGGAAAGCATAAAAGAGTGTTTGAAAGGAGTTTTTCAAAGAAAGACCTCGGTGATGCTGCTTACATATTGAGCATCAAGATCTATAGAGATAGATCAAGACACTTGATAAGTTTTTTCAATGAGTACATACCTTGACAAGTTTTTGAAGTAGTTCAAAATGGAACAGACAAAGAAGGAGTTCTTGCCTGTGTTGCAAGGTGTGAAATTGAGTAAGACTCAAAGCCCGACCACGACAGAAGATAGAAAGAGAATGAAAGTCATTCCCTATGCCTCAGCCATAGGTTCTATAAAGTATGCCATGCTGTGTATCAGATCTATTGTATACCCTACACTGAGTTTGGAAAGGGAGTACAATAGTGATCTAGGAGTAGATCACTGGACAATGGTCAAAATTATCCTTAGTGGAATAAAGATATGTTTCTCGATTATGGAGGTGACAAAAGGTTCGTCGTAAAGGGTTATGTCGATGCAAGTTTTGACACTGATCCAGATGACTCTAAGTCTCAATCTGGATACATATTGAAAGTGAGAGTAATTAGCTAGAGTAGCTCTGTGCAGAGCATTGTTGACATAGAAATTTGCAAATTACATACGGATCTGAATATGGCAGACCCGTTGACCAAACTTCTCTCACAAGCAAAACATGATCACACCTTAGTACTCTTTAGGTGTTAATCAGATGGTGATGTGAACTAAGATTACTGACTCTAGTAAACCCTTTGAGTGTTGGTCACATGGCGATGTGAACTATGAGTGTTAATCACATGGTGATGTGAACTATTGGTGTTAAATCACATGGCGATGTGAACTAGATTATTGACTCTAGTGCAAGTGGGAGACCAAAGGAAATATGCCCTAGAGGCAATAATAAAGTTATTATTTATTTCCTTATTTCATGATAAATGTTTATTATTCATGCTAGAATTGTATTAAATGGAAACTTAGTACATGTGTGGATACATAGACAAACAGAGTGTCACTAGTATGCCTCTACTTGACTAGCTCGTTGAATCAAAGATGGTTAAGTTTCCTAGCCATAGACATGAGTTGTCATTTGATTAATGGGATCACATCATTAGAGAATGATGTGATTGACTTGACCCATTCTATTAGGTTAGCACTTGATCGTTTAGTATATTGCTATTGCTTTATTCATGACTTATACATGTTCCTATGACTATGAGATTATGCAACTCCCGGATACCGGAGGAACACTTTGTGTGCTACCAAACGTCAGAACGTAACTAGGTGATTATAAAGGTGCTCTATAGGTGTCTCCGATGGTACTTTTTGAGTTGGCATAGATCGAGATTAGGATTTGTCACTCCGATTGTCAGAGAGGTATCTCTGGGGCCTCTCGGTAATGCACATCACTACAGAGCCTTGCAAGCAATGTGACTAATGAGTTAGTTGTGGGATGATGCATTATAGAACGAGTATAGAGACTTGACAATAACGATATTGAACTAGGTATTGAGATACCGACGATCGAATCTCGGGCAAGTAACATACCGATGACAAAGGGAACAATGTATGTTGTTATGCGTTTGACTGATAAAGATCTTCGTAGAATATGTAGGAACCAATATGAGCATCGAGGTTCCACTGTTGATTATTTACCGGAGACGTGTCTCGGTCATGTCTACATAGTTCTCGAACCCGTAGGGTCCGCACGCTTAACGTTCAGTGACGATCGGTATTATGAGTTTATGTGTTTTGATGTACCGAAGGTAGTTCGGAGTCCCGGATGAGATCGGGGACATGACGAGGAGTCTCTAAATGCTCGAGACGTAAAGATCGATATATTGGAAGGCTATATTCGGACATCGGAAAGGTTTCAAGTGATTCGGGTATTTTTCGGAGTACCGGAGAGTTACAAGAATTCGTATTGGGCCTTAATGGGCCATACGGGAAAGGAGAGAAAGGCCTCAAGGGTGGCCGTGACCCTTCCCTCTGTACTTGTCTGAATTGGACTAGGGAAAGGGGGCGCCTCCTTCCTTCCTTCTCCTTCTCCCTTCCCTTTTTCCTATTCCATGTGGGAGGTGGAATCCTACTAGGACTAGGGAGTCCTAGTAGGACTCCACACTTTGGGCACACCCTATGAGGGCCGGCCTCCTCCTCCCTCCATCCTTTATATACGTGGTCAGGGGACACCCCATAGACACACAAGTTGATCATTGATCTCTTAGCAGTGTGCGGTGCCTCCCTCCACCATAATCCATCTTGATCATATCGTCGTAGTGCTTAGGCGAAGCCCTGCGCCGGTAGCTTCATCATCACCGTCATCATGCCATTGTGCCAACGAAGCTCTCCCTCGACACTCTGCTAGATCGTGAGTTCGTGGGACGTCACTGAGCTGAGCGTGTGCAGATCGTGGAGGTGTCGTACTTTCGGTGCTAGGATCGGTCGATCGTGAAGACGTATGACTACATCAACCACGTTGTCATAACGCTTCCGCTTACAGTCTACGAGGGTACGTAGACAACACTCTCCCTCCTGTTGCTATGCATCACATGATCTTGCGTGTGCGTAGGACTTATTTTTGAAATTACTATGTTCCCCAACAAGGAGCATGCGCGTAGTACTTTGTTTCAATGACTAATAGATTTTTGCAATAAGTATGTGAGTTCTTTATGACTAATGTTGAGTTCATGGATTATACACACTCTCACCTTTTCGCCATTGCTAGCCTCTCTTGTACCGTGTAACTTTCGCCGGTACCATAAACCCACCATATACCTTCCTCAAAACAACCACCATACCTAACTATTATGGCATTTCCATAGCCATTTCGAGATATATTGCCATGCAACTTTCTACCGTTCCGTTTATATGACACACTCCATTATTGTCATATTGCTTTGCATGATCATGTAGTTGACATCGTATTTGTGGCAAAGCCACCATTCATAATTCTTTCATACATGTCACTCTTGATTCATTGCACATCCCGGTACACCGCCGGAGGCATTTATATAGAGTCATATTTTGTTCTAAGTATCTAGTTGTATTCTTGAGTTGTAACTAAATAAAAGTGTGATGATCATCATTATTAGAGCATTGTCCCAGTGAGGAAAGGATGATGGAGACTATGATTCCCCCACAAGTTAGGATGATACTCCGGACAAAAAAAAGGGAGGCCAAAAAAATGAGAGAAAAGAGAGAAGGAGTGATGTCGCTTGAAGCTACGTCGGTATTTCCCCAAAGTGGAAGGGATGATGCAGCACATCGGCGGTAGGTATTTCCCTCAGATATGAAACAAAGGTTATCGAACCAGTAGGAGAACGAAGCAACACAACGTAAACAACCCCTGCACACAAATAACAAATACTCGCAACCCGACGTGTTAAAGGGGTTGTCAATCCCTTTCGGGTAACGACGCATGAAATTGGCACGTGGACGGGAGAAAGTTGTAAATATTGATAGATCAAACGCCAAATAAAATAAATTGCAACAAGGTATTTTTCTATTTTTGGTTTAGTAGATATGAAAATAAAAGTAATGGAAAATAGATCGCAAAGGAAAATAATACGAGAAAGAGACCCGGGGGCCGTAGGTTTCACTAGTGGCTTCTCTCGAGAAAATAGAAAACAGTGGGTAAATAAATTACTGTCGGGCAATTGATAGAACTTCAAGTAATCATGATGATATCCAGGCAATGATCATTACATAAGTATCACGTCCAAGATTAGTAGACCGACTCTGACGATGACATGTACCTTTCGTAGGGTCATAGGCCTGACCTGGACACCCTACCCAAGGACACTGCCCTAGAGTCAAAGACATTCAAAGTGCAAGAAGAGAAATGAACTGAGTTCATCGAGGAGTGAAATCCACTCGACCTTCAACCTCACTCGGATACCCCAATTCTATTCGACGAAGATAATGTCACTCGACTGAACAAGAAACCACGTGGAGTATAGAAGACCTAACGTCGCTCAGTGTGGCAACAGTCGGGCATTCATTCTGTAATGTTAAAGATCATTTATACCTCTTTATTATTGGCGTTACCAGTAACACCTTGTCTTAATGTACATTGAACCCTCTGTGACGTGGGCTGGCTGGGGTCCTGGCGCACTCTATATAAGCCACCCCCTCCACTGGAACAAGGGTACGCACCCCCTGTAACTCTCACGCATAATCCAGTCGACCAGCCTCCGGGCACCGAGACGTAGGGCTGTTACTTCCTCCGAGAAGGGCCTGAACTTGTAAACCTTGCATGCACAATCTCGCCGTAGCTAGGCTCTTGCCTCCTCCTACATACCCCCTATATTATTGTCAGACTTCCTCCCACGACAGTTGGCGCCCACCTTGGGGCGGGTGTCTTAGCGACTTCCGACGAGGTTGCAATTTTTCCGATCTTCATCATCATGGTTTCCAGTGGCGGTGTAGCTTTGGGCCACGAGATCCATCTCGGCGCGCTCATTTTCATCGCTGATGACTCCGCCTGGCTCCAGGAGGCCCCCTTGACGTCGAGGCCCTTCCCGTCCGTGGGGTGGCGCACTTCCGCACGAGTGTTTGCGACGTCCTCCTGCGGCAGCCGTCGACCCAGTATCAGTCGACTCCCATAGCATCTTCGCTCCCCGCCGCTCGCCGTCGCAAGCGGTCTGGTTGATCGCGGCTTCAGCGATGGGTGAATCATGTGGTGGCCCATCAGTCGGCCACGCCTCAAGTCGCGGCAATCGAGCCCGACGAATCTCTCTACAGACTATTCAACCTGTCGACTGGTTCCGCCGAGACTCTGTCCGAGTGCGACAGCAGTGACCCTGCGGCAGAAGTCCGGATGGTCTACACGCCACATAGCCCTCCTGGATTCCGTCACGGTGGTGGCGGCAATGGCGATGGCGGCTCGTCACATGGTCACAAAGAGTATCGTCCCGAAGCCCTCACATCGCAGTAGAGGGATGAGCTGCACCGTCGCAACGTGGAGGCGCTCCACACTCCCATCATCAGAGAGACCTCCGAGGCTCAGGCCTTGGAGCCTACGCGCCTGGCCACTTTGGCTGAGCGCACGCGTCTAGAGAACTTTCAGCATTCACTCGACGAGTGCGCTTGACGACAGATCCCCGAATCTAGTTGACGACAACGACAATTGTTCCCGCATGAACCTCAGGTATACCGCACTCCGATTCAGAATCTTACAGCTGTAGCCCGTATAGCAGAGTCGATTCCGCCGTCCCAATCAGAGGCTAGAAGAGGTCTGATGCAGATCCGAGCGCTGGTCCAGGCAGCAGGAGAGCAAAACACAGCCGTTTCTCAGTCGCGCAACAGGATCCACAGTAGGTCCGTGGTGGCAGACACAGTCCAGTCGGCTCACAGCCCAAGATCGCCTCCGCGGCGTGAGGGTCATGGGCACCACCAGGAGCAGTACCTGGGGCGGAACCATGAGCAGTATGATCATTTACTTGGTCATGATGACCGGTGTCGAGTGCCTACACCCCCTCCGAGGGGCGGATCGTACATGCCCCGGCAATATGATGACAGGCGCCCGTATAGTGATGAGCGAAGGGTACTAGTCGACCCAAGAGAGCCCGGGTTTGATGCGAGGTCAATTCTTGTACAAGGTCTGGTCAACAGAAACCAAGCACACGGAGAAGGACTCAACATAGATCGTCCGACTGGTAGCAGAGTTCATGTCTCGGGGCCTGAGTGTTTCAGCAGAGCCATCGGAGCTGCTGAGATCCCACCCAACATCAGGTTGGCAATGGGAGTGAGAAAGTTTACCAGTGAGTCGAAGCTTGACACTTGGCTAGAGGATTACCGAGTGGCTATGCAGATTGGCGGCGACAATGACGATGTAGCCATGAAGCACCTCCCCGTGATGCTAGAGGGTTCGGCTAGAGCTTGTCTGAATCAGTTGGCTCCCGGAAGTATTTTCAGTTGGGAAGAATCAGCCCGAGTGTTTGTCAGGACTTTTGAAGGCACTTGCAAATGGTCTGCAGGGCTGACTAAATTGCAGCATTGTGTGCAGAAACCGAATGAAACTTTGAGGGATTACATCCAGAGGTGGACCACTCTGCACCACACAGTGGAAAATGTGTCACAACACCAAGCAGTTTGCGCCTTCAAGGAGGGTGTTCGGCACAGAGAGCTTAACCTAAAATTTGGTCGGACAAGAGATATGACCCTGGCCCGACTGATGGAAATAGCTACTCGATATGCTAACGGCGAAGAAGATGACCGACTCCGCAGTGGCAAGAACAAACCAGTCACCCAGGACACCAGAGGAAGGAATTCCGGTCGGAAGTAGAAGTGTAAAGCCGAATCCGCAGGTCCTGGTGAAGCCTGATACGTCTCCAACGTATCTATAATTTATGATTGTTCCATGCTATTATATTATCTATTTTGGATGTTTAATGGGCTTTAATATACCTTTTTATATTATTTTTGGGACTAACCTATTAACCGAAAGCCCAGTGCAAATTGTTTTTTTGCCTATTTCAGTGTTTCGCAGAAAAAGGAATATCAAACGGAATCCAAACAGAATGAAACCTTCGCGAGGATCTTTTTTGGAACAAATGTGATCCAAGACACTTGGAGTGGACGTCAAGGAAGCAGCAAGGTGGCCACGAGGTAGGAGGGAGAGCCCCAGGGGGTGGGCGCACCCCCACCCTCGTGAGCCCCTCACAGCTCCACCGACCTACTTCTTTCACCTATATATACTCTCATACCCTGAAACCTTCGGGGAGAGCAACGAAACACCTTTTCCATCCCCGCAACCTTCTGTACCAGTGAGATCCCATCTTGGGGCCTTTTCCGGCAATCTGTCAGAGGGGGATTCAATCACGGAGGGCTTCTACATCAACACCATAGCCTCTCCGATGATGTGTAAGTAGTTTACCACAGACCTTCGGGTCCATAGTTATTAGCTAGATGGCTTCTTCTCTCTCTTTGGACCGCAATACAAAGTTCTCCTCGATCTTCTTGGAGATCTATTCGATGTAACTCTTTTTGCGGTGTGTTTGCTGAGATCCGATGAATTGTGGTTTTATGAACTTGATTATCTATGAATATTATTTGATTCTTCTCCGAATTCTTATATGCATGATTTGATATCTTTGCAAGTCTCTTCGATTTATCAGTTTGGTTTGGGCTACTAGATTGATCTTTCTTGCAATAGGAGAAGTGCTTAGCTTTGGGTTCAATCTTGCGGTGTCCTTTCCTAGTGACAGCAGGGGAAGCAAGGCACATATTGTATTGTTGCCATCAAGGATAAAAAGATGGGGTTTATATCATATTGCTTGACTTTATCCCTCTACATCATGTCATCTTGCCTAATGCGTTACTCTGTTCTTATGAACTTAGTACTCTAGATGCATGCTGGATAGCGGTCGATGTGTGGAGTAATAGTAGTAGATGCAGAATCGTTTCGGTCTACTTGTCACGGACGTGATGCCTATATTCATGATCATTGCCTTAGATATCATCATAACTATGCGCTTTTCTATCAATTGCTCGGCAGTAATTTGTTCACCCACCGTAATACATGCTATCTTAAGAGAAGCCACTAGTGAAACCTATGGCTCCCGAGTCTACTTTATATTATATAAGTTTCCAATCTACAATTCTAGTTTACTATTTATTTTGCAATCTTTATTTTCCAATCTATACAACAAAAATACCAAAAATATTGATCTTATTATCTTTATCAGATCTCACTTTCGTAAGTGACCATGAAGGGATTAACAACCCCTTTATCGCGTTGGTTGCGAGGTTCTTGTTTGTTTGTGTAGGTACTAGGAGATTTGCGTGTAGTCTCCTACTGGATTGATACCTTGGTTCTCAAAAACTGAGGGAAATACTTACGCTACTTTCCTGCATCACCCTTTCCTCTTAAAGGGAAAACCAACGCATGCTCAAGAGGTAGCAAAGCGCAGTTGTGACCCAAGGAAAATTCAAAGGAAAGCCTAAGTGTCCATGGATCCCCAAAAAGGTTAAAGATCAAGCGGGAAATGATGTGCTAGATTTGCCGTGTCATATACACACCAAGAAGGATGAAGAGGGAAACCTAATTTATCCCAAGCATACCACTCGATAGTGTCGACTCCTAATTCAGGGCTTCCGAGAGGGTCAGCCCAGTGAGAAAGAAAAGGAGTCTGATAAGGATGAGGACAAAGAGGAAGATGATGGTTACCCCAATGTCAATGCCACTTTAGTGATTTTTGCTGACATCGAGAGCAAAAGTCGACTGAAAGTTATCAACAGAGAAGTGAACATGGTTGCTCCAGCAACGACGACGTATCTGAAGTGGTCGAAGACTCCCATTACATTCGACCAGTCAGATCACCCAGCGCACGTTGCTACCCCTGGGCGGCAAGCATTGGTGGTTGGCCCCCTCATTGGGGGGACTCGACTGACCAAGGTCTTGATGGACAGTGGCAATGGTTTCAACATTTTGTATGCTGAGACCCTCTGAGGGATGGGCATTCCGATGTCCAAACTCAGTGAGAGCAATATGCGATTCCACAGAGTCATCCCAGGGAAGAAGGCCGATTCACTCGGTCAAATCACTCTTGATGTGGTTTTCGGTGATTCAAAGAATTACTGCAAGGAAAAGTTGACTTTTGAAGTCATGGATTTTCACAGTGCCTATCATGCTATTCCGGGCAGGCCTGCATATGCTCGTTTCATGGCTCGACCATTGAGTGAGTCCAGGATTAGGGGGTGTCCGGATGGCCGGACTATACCTTCAGCCGGACTCCTGGACTATGAAGATGCAAGATTGAAGACTCCGTCCCGCGTCCGGAAGGGACTTTCCTTGGCGTGGAAGGCAAGCTTGGCGATACGGATATGAAGATCTCCTACCATTGTAACCGACTCTATGTAACCCTAACCCTATCTGGTGTCTATATAAACTGGAGGGTTTTAGTCCGTAGGACAACATACACATCAACAATCATACCATAGGCTAGCTTCTAGGGTTTAGCCTCCTCGATCTCGTGGTAGATCTACTCTTGCACTACCCATATCATCAATATTAATCAAGAAGGACGTAGGGTTTTACCTCCATCGAGAGGGCCCGAACCTGGGTAAAACTTCATGTCCCTTGTCTCCTGTTACCATCTGGCCTAGACGCACAGTTCAGGACCCCCTACCCGAGATCCGCCGGTTTTGACACCAACATTGGTGCTTTCATTGAGAGTTCCTCTATGTCGTCGCCGTCAGGCTCGATGGCTCCTACGTTCATCGATAGCGATGCAGTCCAGGGTGAGACCTTCCTCCCCGGATAGATCTTCGTCTTCAGCGGCTTCACACTGTGGGCCAATTCGCTTGGCCATCTGGAGCAGATCGAAAGCCGCGCCCCTGGTCGTCAGGTCAGATTTGGGAGTTCAAACTACATGGCTGACATCCGCGGGGACTTGATCTTCGGCGGATTCGAGCCACTGCCGAGCGCGTCGCACAGTCACGATGAGCATGATATAGCTCTGCCATCGAACGGTGCCCTGGGGGCCGCACCCGCGTCGGCTCCGACCCTTAATTCGGAGTCAACTGCGCCGATCGAGGATGGGCGGTTGGACGCCACCCCGGGGGCTGCGATCCCAACGGCGATTGAGCCGAACATCAGCCCCGTACTCTATGAGACTCGTGACTCCAAGGAGCCGGACTCCTCTCCGGACTCCGAACCCTCCACGCCCCTACCAATCGAATCCGATTGGGCGCTGATTATGGAGTTCACTGCCGCGAACATCTTTCAGCACTCGCCTTTGGGTGATATCCTGAAGTCATTGAAGTCTCTCTCTTTATCAGGAGAGCCCTGGCCGGACTATGGTCAGCGAGATTGGGATGCGGACGATGAAGAAATTCAAGGCCCACCCACCACCCACTTTGTAGCCACTGTCGACGATTTAACCGACATGCTCGACTTCGACTCCGGAGACATCGACGGTATGGACGCCGATGAAGGAGATGATGAAGAGCCAGCACCTATTGGGCCCTGGAACGCCACCTCGTCATATGACGTATACATGGTGGACGCACCAAAAAATGACGACG
Organism: Triticum monococcum; assembly: GCA_034509565.1. Lineage (NCBI taxonomy): Eukaryota > Viridiplantae > Streptophyta > Magnoliopsida > Poales > Poaceae > Triticum > Triticum monococcum. The sequence goes on from CM067843.1 coordinate 107,448,113, forward strand.
AGGAGCGGAAGGGCGCATCGAAGGCTTGTTCCCTCAAAAAGGAGTCAAAACGGCGACGCAAGCGCTGCCCCAAATCCCGCCTCGACAGAAATAGCGATCACACAGACCCAACGCTAGAGTAGGCAAACCGCTGCCAGACAACGACAATCCGGATAATCAATCCGAACAAACAAATCCTATCAAGGATAATGGTCCGGACGACATAACGCCGGACAGACACCCAGAGCAACAGAGTGCCCGTAAAAGGCTTGGTGCCACCGCAAGGAGCCTGAAAAAGCAGAAGCAAAGGCTCAAGGCCACGCAAGACACACTCCAATTCAGATGGAGTAAAATACTCAGCACTGCAGCAAGGTACGGCGACAATCGCCCCTTCAGGAGCTACCCGAAGCAGAAGCTGCTACCCGAATTCGATGAGGAGGCCTCAGAACCCCCACAACCAAATATCAAAGCAGCCACCTGGTCGAATAGACGACCCCTCTACCAATACAGAACGGCATACAATGCCGCTCATCATACAACACGCAACCAATGCGAGGGCTCGCACCCAAAGTAGGTGTAACAAGATCCATCTATGGACCACGCAAGTGCGCCCCAGCATACAATGCAATACAACAAACATCCGAACAACACAGTACACCCAGCTACAGGGGTGCCGCACACCCCCTATGTTTCACCGATGAGGTGCTGGACCATGAATTTCCAGAAGGATTCAAGCCCGTAAACATAGAGGCATACGACGGAACAATAGACCATGGGGTCTGGATTGAGGACTACATCCTTCATATCCATATGGGTCGAGGAGATGATCTCCACGCCATCAAGTACCTACCCCTCAAGCTCAAAGGGCCAGCTTGTCACTGGCTCAAAGGACTCCCCGAAAGCTCCATCGGAAGTTGGGAAGAGCTTGAAGACGCCTTTCGGGCAAATTTTCAAGGGACTTATGTCCGACCTCCGGATGCGGACGATTTGAGTCATATAACTCAACAGCCCGGAGAGTCAGCCCGAAAGCTTTGGAACAGGTTTCTTACTAAAAAGAATCAGATTGTCGACTGTCCGGATGCCGAAGCCTTAGCAGCTTTCAAGCATAGCGTCCGTGACGAATGGCTCGCCAGACACCTCAGCCAAAATAAGCCAAGAATGATGGCCGCATTAACAAACCTCATGACCCGCTTTTGCGCGAGGGAGGATAGCTGGCTAGCCAGATGCAGCACCAGCGACCCCAGTACATCTGAAGTTAGAGATGGAAACGGGAAATTACGGCGCAACAGCAATAACAAACGCTGGAATAAAGAAGACAGCACGAAGGGCACGACAGTAAATGCCGGATTCAAAAGCTCTTGGCCAGGTCAAAAGCCGCCTAAAGGCACGAGGGATGAACTGTCCAGCCTCAACAAAATTCTGGACCAAGTATGTCAGATCCATAGTACCCCTGGTAAACCTGCTAATCATACCCACAGAGAATGTTGGGTCTTCAAGGATTCCGGCAAGCTCAACGCCGTACATAAGGGGGAGGATACACCAAGTGAAGACGAGGATGAGCCTCCCAAGCAAGACATGGCGGAACAAAAGAAATTTCCATCAGAAGTCAAAACAGTAAATGTGTTACACGTCATCAAGGGAAAAAACAATACGGCACTCTGAGGAAAGTATACCCAAGTGCCTATCACTACGAAGTCCTGCCACTGGTCATCTCAACCGATCACTTTTGACCATCGCGATCACTCAGCAAGTATCCGACACGCAGGATGGGCTGCCCTGGTATTGGACCCAGTAATTGGTGGATATCACTTCACAAGGGTCTTGATGGACGGCGGCAGTAGCCTAAACCTAATATATCAGGATACAATCCGCAGGATGGGGTTAGACCCAACACAAATTCGCCATAGCAATACTACCTTTAAAGGAGTAACGCCAGGCCCAGGGGCTCGTTGTATGGGCTCCCTCTTACTACAAGTTATATTCGGCTCCCTCGATAACTTCCGTCGCGAGCATTTAACTTTCCACATCGCTCCGTTTCAAAGTGGCTATCAAGCACTGCTCGAACGTGAAGCTTTCGCTCGCTTTAATGCAATACCGCACTACGCCTCCCTCACACTCAAGATGCCCGGTCCATGCGGCATCATTACAGTGCACAGAAATATCAAGCGATCTTTGCGACCCGAAGAGAGTGAGGCTGCCTTGGTCCCCGCACACTAAAGGCGCCCGGACAAACGAAAGCATCCAATAGGTCGTCAAGACCTCAGATACAACTAATCTCCGACTATTTATACGGAAATAAGTGGCCACACCCTTATTTGTCAATACATGGGGCTCAACGCGCGCAGACAAGTGGCAATTTCTTATCATCTTGAATCACACATGGTTTCTTTAAAAACTATCTTTTTGCACGACAACCTTTTCACTTAACTTCCTCTCTTTTACAGACGATCATTGTGCTACACCCGTCCAGGATACGACACAACGGAGACATAGGCGCAGACGTGCAGCAGGGACCCGCTCCAAGGATTCTTTTTAGATTAAGACCCTGCGTAAACCTTTTTTTACTGTCTCTTGTTGATACATATCCACCGTTGAGAAAGATGCTGATGTCTTGGCATGTGGCCACGCTAGAACAATGCTCATACCTGGACACAAGGGGCTTCTTACAAAGGCCATTATTTAGGCCCGGTTTATACCACAAAGACCGAATACCTTAGGGAGTGCTCGGCGTCGTGAGTTTGGCCCTATATGCATCAACTCCGAATCATTGTCTTTGGTCAAATGTTGGGTTTGCCCGGCTCCTGTGTTTTGGTGCCTTACGTTCCGCTTTACCGGCTAAGGTAGCACCAGGAGAACTACTGCGATTGTGCCCTGGTTCATCCGGACGAGCACCTCAGTAGAGAAAGCCGAAAACTGACTGTCATGATATAGCGTGAGACTGGTCAACCACTCGATGACCCGTGGGAATGTTAGAATTCCTCCGCCTTAACGAAGGGCCGTTTTTCGGCCAGGCATGTACGCATCCCGGAACCGGGAGAGTGCGGAGCCACCAGGGGCTATCTAGTAGCCCCACTGTCAAACTCATATGGCTAAGTGAAAGTGCTAAAGCATTATAGTCCGGTTGCCTCGCTCGCTCCGCTATCACCTCCTTAATAGGACCAAGACGTTGGGTTAAGTGTGAACAAGTGTTTTTGCGAGCACCTCTGCATTATATGCGTGGGGGCTGAAGCCAGCGACTGCAATCTTTCAGGTTATACACATGTATACGTAAACGGCCGCCCAAGAGGCATCATATTACTTTCAGGCAAAAGTATAAAAATAGCCTTATAAAAATTTATAAAAGCATTTATCTTACAATGAGATTACATATCACTCAAACATAATATTTTTTGAGAACTGGGTCTCTATCAAACGGGCACCCTCAAGAACTTCTTCAAAATAGTGCTCAGTAGCCTTTCGACCTATAGCCGAATCCCGCGCTGCAACATTGGTAGCATCCATCTCCGCCCAGTATGCCTTAACATGGGCAAAGGCCATCTGTGCGCCCTCTATGCACGCCGACCTCTTCATCGCATTAATGCACGGCACCACGTCAAGGAACTTCTGCACCAAGCTGAAATAGCGGTTCGGTTTTGACCTTCCCGGCCACAGCTGATCCACAACAGACCTCATAGAGAGTCCGGACAACCTGTTTAGTTCGGCCCATTCGGCTAATTGGTCAGTCAACGAAAGTGGACGCTCGGGAGAATGGAATTATCTCCAAAATAGCTGGTCTACTCCATGGTCTGTCTGACCCTGGAAGTACTTAGCCGCATCGGCAGCGCTCGCCGCCAAATCCATATACACATCCTCCAAACTCCACAACCGATCCAGAGGGGCATACCGTGGATCTCCGAATTTCCTCCGCAACATAAAGGATTTCCCAGCTACAATATCCTCGGCTTCCCGCAGCTCCTCCTTCTTTGCCCTCATAGAAGAGCGGAGATCCTTTTTCGTCGCAGCATCCGTCTCAAGGTCCGATGCCTTCGCTTGGTTTTCCGTTTCGAGAACCCGACAACGGCCGGCGGCGGCTTTTAATTCCACAGCCATCTTGGCCATCTTGTCTCGGGTCTCGCCATGCGCGGCCTTCTCGGCTTGCAACTCTTCGGCCGCCTTCACAGCAGCCGCATTACCTAACCTCGCTTGTTCCTTGGCTCGGGCAAGTTCTGCCCACAAGGCTTCAATAGTGGCAGCTCCATCTGCAGTCACAACATATTTAAGATACTGGCATCATACTGCTCTTCTTATGTGGTGTTTACCAGATATTGACACTTACCCTGTGCCTCGTCAAGCCTTTTGTTAACAATCTCGATGTCGGCGTCTGCCGCATCCAACTGCCGTTCTAAATGGGCAAACTCGCTAGTCCGGCTAGCCACCGGAGCTTCCATCACCTGCACATAGAGGCAGTATGGTTATTACCTGGGAATACGATCCTTTGTTCATCGCTGTTTCCGACGACAACCAGAGTCTCAGGGGCTACTATCTACACAGGGCACACCTAGCATGTGCAGGACTATCATACATTCTTTTACGTACCTCAAAGCCCGTCAGTAGACTCATAAAAGCTTCATGCAATCCGCTTTCGGCGGATGATATTCTCTCCATCACCGTATTCATCAGCACACGGTGTTCATCTGAGATGGCCGCTCGCCCCACCAACTCCCTCAGAACATCCGATCGCACACTAGACGGTGCCAGACTCTTTCATCTGCTCTCTTCAGGAGCCGGACATTGGGAGCTTCAGGGGTCAACAAGATTATCTGTATAACCTGTATCACCGCAACCAAACTGAAATCTCCATTGAAGAGATCTCGAATGCGGCCTTGCAGTATAGGCACGTCCTTGGCTGTCCCCCAGCTCAGACCTCTGTTGATCCATGACATCAGCTGTGGTGGGGGGCCCGAGCGGAAAACAGGGAGGCACCCACTTGGCACTTCTAGGAGCCGTGATGTAGAACCACTCCTGTTGCCACAATTCAGACACCTCTGGGATGGAACCTTTGGGCCACGGAGCTCCCGTCATCTTGCGTACTGAGCCACCTCCACACGCTGCATGCTCCCCCTCGACCAACTTCGGCTTCACTTCAAATGTCTTGAGCCATAGGCCAAAGTGAGGGGTAACCCGGAGGAAGGCCTCGCACACGATAATAAATGTCGTGATATGGAGAAAGGAGTCCGGAGCTAGATCATGAAAATCTAGCCCGTAGTAAAACATCAAACCCCTGACGAAAGGATCCAGGGCAAGGCCTAGGCCTCGGAGGAAGTGCAAAACGAACACGACATTTTCGTTAGATTTGGGGGTGGGGACAGCCTGCCCTCGGGGAGGCAGCCGATGCAAAATCTCGGCGGTCAGATATCTGGCCTCCCTCAACTTCTTGATGTCTTCTTCCGTGACGGTGGAAGGCATCCATCGGCCTTGAAGGCTAGATCCGGACATGACTGAAGGTTCGGGGTGCCTGACCTGAACTTCGGGCGTTTGAGCTTGAGGTGGGGGAAGGATTCGATTGAGCACGGGAGGGAAAAATAAAAGCCTTGTCCCCTTTATAAAGAGGGTGAGTATCAAGCATCCTCTCCGTGTCCGTTTGGACTTGCCTACAATCTAGGAGTCCTAGAAGCGGTTGGGTTACCCACGCCCGTATTGATAAGAATCCCGGAATAAGGGGGACACGATCTCTGCTTTAACAAGACGTGCCAAGGAAACCACCTCGCATAACGCGCTGAGATGGAACATTAAAACGGTTCGAATAAAAGCTTGGCCGTGGTGTGATGTCACACTACGGAATACATCGGCAGATTAGATTTGTGTAAATATTATTCTCTCTATGGCAATATGTGGAAACTTATTTTCAGAGACGGACACTATCTTTGTGTTCAAAATCTTCTATGAAGTACTTGGAGGAGGAACCCGCCTTGCAATGCCGAAGACAATATGCACGCCGGACTCGTCGTCATTGAAGCCTGGTTCATGGGCTACTTAGGGAGTCCAGGATTAGGGGGTGTCCGGATGGCCAGACTATACCTTCAGCCGGACTCCTGGACTATGAAGATGCAAGATTGAAGACTCCGTCCCACGTCCGGAAGGGACTTTCCTTGGCGTGGAAGGCAAGCTTGGTGATATGGATATGAAGATCTCCCACCATTGTAACTGACTCTATGTAACCCTAACCCTATCCGCTATCTATATAAACCGGAGGGCTTTAGTCCGTAGGACAACATACACATCAACAATCATACCATAGGCTAGCTTCTAGGCTTTAGCCTCCTCGATCTCGTGGTAGATCTACTCTTGTACTACCCATATCATCAATATTAATCAAGCAGGACGTAGGGTTTTACCTCCATCGAGAGGGCCCGAACCTGGGTAAAACTTCGTGTCCCTTGTCTCCTGTTACCATCCGGCCTAGATGCACAGTTCGGGACCCCCTACCCGAGATCCGCCGGTTTTGACACCGACAACCATGTTACGTGTACCTCAACTTGAAGATGCCTGGTCCCAGAGGTGTGATTATAGTCACTGGGAATCGGCAGAGAGCAGAAGAGTGCCTCCAGAAGGGCTCAAAGATTGACGATGAACGGATGGCAGCAGTAGAGATGCAAGAGTACCAGAAGAATGCAGATCCGAGTGATTGGTTGCGTGCTAAGAAGCCTGCTTTAGAGTCTGTAGTTCAGTCGTCAGGGGAAACAAAGCTAGTTCACATTCACCCGACCGAGCCCAATGCTGCTCCGACTCATATCCCAACATCACTCGACAGCAAATAGGAAGAAGCACTCATCCAGTTCCTCCGTGAGAACTGGGACATCTTTGCATGGAAACCATCTGACATGCCAGGTGTACCCAGGGAATTGGCTGAGCACTGTCTATGAGTCGACCCGAAAGTAAAGCCCGTTAGAGAGCATCTCCATCGGTCCGCCGTGGAGAAGAGAAAGGCAATTGGCGAAGAGGTGGCTCGGCTTCTGGAAGCTGAGTTCATCCGCAAGATATACCACTCCGAGTGGCTCGCCAATGTTGTCATGGTCCCCAAGAAAGACAATTCACTTCGTATGTGTATTGCCTTTAAGCATACCAATTGGGCCTTCCCGAAAGATCATTTCCCTCTGCCCCGCATCAATCAAATTGTCGACTCGACTGCGGGATGTGAGTGTTTGTCCTTTTTGGACGCATATTCCTGATACCGAAAGATCCGACTGTATGGACCCGATGAAATAAAAACAACCTTCATCACCCCATTCGGGTGTTTTTGCTATGTTACCATGCCTTTTGGTCTCAAGAATGCTGGCGTCACGTTCATGCGCATGATTCAGACGTGCCTGCTCACTCAAATCAGTCGGAATGTGGAAGCATACATGGATGACATCATGGTCAAGTCTCGTAAAGGTTCCGACCTACTGACTGACCTCGCTGAAAGCTTTGCCAACTTGAGAAGATATGATATCAAGCTTAACCCGCCAAAATGCACATTCGGAGTCCCAGGTGGGAAGTTACTCGGTTTTCTCATTTTCGAACGAGGGATCGACGCAAACCCAGAGAAGGTTGGTACAATTCTCCGAATGAAGCGCCCCGTGCGTGTGGACGATGTTCAAAAGCTTACTGGTTGCTTGGCCGCTTTGCGTCGGTTCATTTCTTGTCTCGGTGAAAAGGCATTACCCCTTTACCGACTCATGAAGAAGTCAGACAAGTTCGAGTGGACTCCTGAAGCTGAAACAATGTTTGTAGAGATCAAAGCCCTACTTTCCACCCAGCCGGTGCTTGCTGCCCCAATCAGCAAAGAGCCTCTACTACTGTATATAGCAGCCACTGGACAGGTTGTCAGCATAGTGCTCACGGTTGAGTGGGAAGAAGAAGGCAAGGCCTACAAAGTTCAACGCCCAGTGTACTATATTTATGAAGTCTTGACTCCGTCCAAGCAAAGATATCCACACTATCAGAAGCTTGTTTACAGAATTTACCTAACCATGAAGAAAGTTGTGCACTACTTCTCAGACCACTCGGTTTCAGTCGTCAGTGATGCTCCATTGTCAGAAATTCTGAACAACAAGGATGCAACTGGTCGAGTGGCAAAGTGGGCGATTGAACTCCTTCCATTAGATATCAAGTTTGAGGCAAAGAAAGCAATCAAGTCCCAAGCGATAGCTGATTTCCTCGCTGAGTGGATTGAACAGTAGCAACCGACTCAGATTCACTCAGAACACTAGACTATGTTTTTTGATGGATCCAAGATGCTGAATGGCTCTCATGCTGGGGTAGTCCTGGTATCCCCAAGAGGCGACGAACTCAGTTATGTTCTCCAGATCCACTTTGATTCTTCCAACAATGAAGCTGAATACGAAGCACTTTTGTATGGGTTGCGTATGGCCATCTCGCTTGGCGTCCATCGCCTGATGGTTTACGGTGACTCAGATTTGGTGGTCAATCAAGTGATGAAGGAATGGGATATCAGGAGTCCAGCAATGACTGGTTATTGCAATGCCGTAAGAAAGTTGGAAAAGAAGTTTGAAGGGTTAGAGCTTCACCATATACCCCGAATCAAGAATCAAGCAGCTGACGACCTGGCGAAGTTAGGTTCCACTCGGAAGCCTATACCCATCAATGTGTTCTTGGAACATCTTCATACCCTGCCAGTCCAAGAAGATCCTTTCATAGAGGAGCCCCCGCAGACAAAAAGTTCTATCGATCCGACTGAGACTGAAGTCCCGGCTGTGGTCGACCTAATCATGGAAGTTTTGGTAATCACCCCTGACTGAGCAGTGCCATATATTGTGTATCTGCTTAGGAAAGAGCTTCCAGAAGATGAAGATGAGGCCCATCAGATTGTCTGTCGATCTAAAGCATTCACGGTGATAGGTGGTCAGCTTTACAGAGAAAGTGGTACCGGAGTCGCTGAGCGATGTATTACACCAGAAGAAGGTCAAATGATTCTAAATGATATCCACTCGGGGACCTGTGGTAACCATGCGTCCTCTCGGACCATCGTGGCCAAAGCATACCGAGCAGGATTATATTGGCCGCGTGCAAATGAGATGGCAAAAGATATAGTCGACAAGTGCGAAGGCTGCCAGTTCTATTCAAACATGTCTCACAAACCTGCATCTGCCTTGAAGACTATTCCACTCGTCTGGCCGTTTTCTGTCTGGGGATTGGATATGGTTGGGCCTTACAAGACCAGCAGAAGTGGTTTCACTCATTTGCTTGTGGCAGTCAACAAATTCACCAAGTGGATCGAAGCCAAGCCTATCAAGAATCTTGATTCAAGCACTGCCATCAGTTTCATCAGAGAGTTGATATTCAGATATGGAGTCCCTCACAGTATTATCACAGATAATGGGTCCAACTTCGATTCTGATGAGTTCAGGGCATTCTTTGCTTCCCAAGGGACTCAGGTCGATTACGCATCCGTTGCGCACCCGCAGTCGAATGGGCAGGCAGAAAGGGCGAATGGCTTGATCCTACAAGGGTTGAAGCCCCGACTGATGCGCGAGCTCAAGCGTGCTGCTGGGGCATGGGTGACAGAATTACCGTCCATCCTATGGGGATTGAGAACAACTCCCAACCGGTCGACTGACCGAACTCCTTTCTTCATGGTGTACGACGCTGAAGCCGTGCTTCCGAGTGACCTGTTGCACAATGCTCCCCGAGTGGAACTTTTCTCAGAAGATGAAGCAGAACAAGCACGCCAAGATGCATTTGATCTTCTAGAAGAAGAACGTGAGATGGCTGATCAGGTCAACCATCTATTAGCAAGACTTGCATCGATTCCATGCCCATAATATCAGAGGTCGAGCATTCCAAGAGGGAGACCTTGTGCTCCGAGTGCATCAAAAATGACGTCACAACCTTGCTCCGGCCTGGGAAGGTCCCTTCATCATCACCAAGGTGCTCCACAATGGAGCGTATCACCTCTATAATGTAGCCAAGAAAGTAGACGAGCCACAAACACATGTGTTCAAATCCCCCAGTGGGTGGCTTAGCCGCGAACCTGATTCACCTAAGTTTCAAAAATACTCCGAGTGGAGAGCAATCCTCCCACTTAGGGGCTTAGCTGTGACCCCGTACTCGCCTAAGTTTAAAAACTACTCCGAGTGGAGAGCAATCCTCCCACTCAGGGGCTTAGCTGTGACCCCGTACTTGCCTAAGTTACAAAAATACTCCGAGTAGAGAGCAATCCTCCCACCCAGGGGCTTAGTTGCGACCCCGTACTCGCCTAAGTTTCAAAACTACTATGAGTGGAGAGCAATCCTCCCACTCGGGGGCTTAGCTGTGACCCTGTACTCGCCTATGTTTCAAAAATACTCTGAGTGGAGAGCAATCCTCCCACTCAGGGGCTTAGCTGCGACCCCGTACTCGCCTAAGTTTCAAAACTATTCCGAGTGGAGAGCAATCCTCCCACTCATGGGCTTAGGTGCGACCTCGTACTCGCCTAAGTTTCAAAACTACTCCGAGTGGAGAGAAATCCTCCCACTCGGGGGCTTAGATGTGACCCCGTACTCTCCTAGTTACAAAAATACTCCAAGTGGAGAGCAATCCTCCCACTCAGGGGCTTAGCTGCGACCCCGTACTCGCCTAAGTTTCAAAACTACTCCGAATGGAGAGAAATCCTCCCACTCGGGGGCTTAGCTGCGACCCCGTACTCACCTAAGTTACAAAAATACTCCGAGTGGAGAGCAATCCTCCCACTCGGGGGCTTAGCTGCGACCCCATACTCACCTAAGTTACAAAAACTACTCCGAGTGGAGAGCAATCCTCTCACTCGGGGGCTTAGCTGCGACCCCGTACTCGCATAAGTTACAAAACTACTCCGAGTGGAGAGCAATCCTCCCACTCGGGGGCTTAGCCGCGATCCCGTACTCACCTAAGTTAAAAAACCACTCTGAGTGAAGAGCAACCCTCTCGCTCAAGGACTTAGCTGCGACCCCATACTTGCCTAAGTTAAAAATCACTCTCATCGGAGCTACGTCACAAGTACAAAGTCTGCTCCATCCCGATCTGCAAGGACGACGAGATGCAGGTCATGTGTGGCACCTAGTGCTCATGTCCATGGCCCTCTCGATGGAGCTGCATCACAAGTACAATGTGTGCTCCATCCCGATCCGCAAGGACGACAAGGTACAGGTCGTTTACAACATCTAATGCTCACATCCTCGGCCCTCTCGGCAGAGCTGCACCACAAGTACAATGTCTGTTCCGAGTGAAAGATTGAGCTTCACTCGGAGTTAAGAGATCTGAAAGTGGTAAAGACAAAGCTACCATATTCAAAGAAAAAATAAGTTCGTATAAATCCAGCAAGGTCCAAAACCACAAACAGAAGTACTCGGGCGTCAGGCCTAAAGGAGTTTAACGATTACAAAATCACTTGGCATTCCGAGGCAAATAAAAGTGAGGCATAAAGTTTGTTCACTCAGCAGGAGGAGGGCTAGCCGGTCGACGAACTCGTCCAGGTCGATTCCATCAGCAATCGAGTAGCAGCGTCGATGAAGGTCTCCATGAAGGACTGGAATTGAAGCCTCTTGGTGTTTGCGACCTTGATCGCCGGAAGCTTCTCTTGTCAAACTTCTTTGCAATGGACACAGACCAGAGACAGAGCCACATATGCACGACACCGAGGAGAGGACTTCTTCCACGCCTGCACTCGACCGGGGATTTCGTTCAGTTGAGCCATCAGAGACTCGAGGTCATTCTGGAACGTCTCTTTTGGCCAGAGCTCCGTGTCGATCCGTGATATTGTCACCTTCAGTCGATCAAGTTAATTGGTGACGCTAGTGAGACGGGACTCGAGTCGCAGCACATTCATCGCAGCTTCATCTTTGATGGGGGAATTTATGGGGTCCAGATCTGTCTCAATCCGCCCGGTCTCTTCCTTGAAGTTTTGACAGAATTCTGCACACACACAGGAAAATAATGAGTCGACTGATGACATGATGAGTCGGTGGTTACAAATCAGTTGGGCAATGGAAAGTACCTTTGAGCATAAGGAACATCTTCTTGGCAAGCCCTCCTAGATAAGCCTCCAGGTCGTTTCTCTTTTGAGTGAGATCTTCAACCTTGTCAGTCAGAGTCACTTTGTCCTTCTTCAGCTGCACAACTTCTTTGTTGCTTCATTGATGTTAGTCTTCAGTTTGGCGTTTTCCTCTTCCAACTTGCGGACTAAAGCCAGCTTCTTTTCGGCAAGTTCAGTTTTTTCTCGCACCGTATTCTGCGCCGCTGCAAGGTCGAGGTCCTTCTGCTCCAAAGCCTGCTTCATTTTCTCTAAAGAAATAACATGCTTCAGACGAGCTTGGAGTTGTCTTTTTTCACTGCGCACATCCGTTTGAGTAGAGTCACTTGGTTCAAAGAATGAAAAGAAAAGAAGACAAGGCAAACAGTCGACAGGTTATTACCTCCCATGGCAGTCGCTTCGTCCTTAGCCTTCTGCAAGTTCTCTTTGGCTAGCTTCAAGTCGAGGTCGAGATGGTCTGCTCCAAGTCACCAAACTAAACCACAAGATCACAAGATTTCTACAATCAACAAGGAAGATGGGTCAGTCGACAAGAACAAAGGTCAATTGCTTTCGAGCGATAAGATACAAGTTCAAGTCATTTCGGCAAAAAGAGTTCTAAGACTACTACCGAATCAAACATTCAACAGTAGTCTCGGGGACTACACCTAGTGGGTGCACTTTGTGTGCCCCCACTGGTTTGACTTTCCACTCAACATGGTCTGTCCAGTCGGAGTGCCAAAAAAAGGAAGTGACAGCAATCATTCTCACACCACCGCTGACTGCCCGTAGTCGACGGTGGTCTCTAGGACTACACCCAGTGGGTGCACTTGGCGTGCCCCCACTGGTTCAGCTTTCCACTCGACATGGCCCATCCAGTCGGAGTGGAACTTTACAAACTGACATTCATCAAAGACCCCCGCCGAATAAAACATTCAACGGTGGTCTCGGGGACTACACCCAATGGGTGCACTCTGCGTGCCCCCACTGATCCAAGGATACACTAGACACGACCTAGTCGACTCAAGTGGAAGAATTCTTCAGCAAAAATTAAAACACCCAGTGGGTGAACAGATGCAAGGTGCAGATTCATGGAAAATGTTCATCCACGGACATCTTACAAATAATAAAGGAGCAGTTTCCAAGTACCATATCCTAGCAGAGAAAAAATCAAGCTGAAAGATCAGTCGGAATCAACTCACCTGGACATTAGTCTGAAGTGCAGAGCTGGCATCATAGGTAGCATTGCTAGCTTCATGCACCACCTTCACTTGCTCCATCATAAGGCTTGCTTGGCATATAGCTTCCTTAGCAGCGTTCACTGGGTCCTCTGGGACATGATAGGTAACAAACAATGGAGTGGGTGGAACAGTCGAAGCAGCTAGGGGATCTGAGATATGGAGTTGCATGGACAGAGCAAGGTCTTGGGCAGTCGATGCTGAAGGATGATCAGTCGACACAGGATCAGCAAAAGAAAAGGAAGCCCGAGTCGGATCTCCCGATTGCTGAATCACTGGTTCTGGCACTGGTGTCGACTGAGATACCTTGCTTGCAGGCGCCCTCCTGCTCAAAGTCCTGCCCTTTCTTCCTATGGTCTTCTGAGGCACATCTTCATCATCGTCTGGAAGATCAATGACATTTGGTGCTGCTGCAAAGGACTCGACCGTCAGAGTTCAGTCGAGTGACAGTAGAAGTTAAGAAAATGAGAGCAAAACGATGGAGTTGTACCTACTTTGGAAGTGGCCGCATCCTCAGTCTCCTCATCGTCATGGTCCTTGTCGATGTCCATGGAGGTCACGGAAGTAGCAGCGCTGAAAGTGTCAGAACTCAACCGGTTAAGCACCGGAATGAGTCGACAAACACACAAAAGTTTCCAAACAACGCGCGCGCGAGAGAGAAAAAAGGTAAATCAATTACGCAGAAGTGACGGGAACATCAACTTTGATTTTGGGCAAGGCCTTCCGAGGCTTCGAAGGGGCGGTCTTGAGCTGCTTCGCGGCCTTCCCAGTCAGCACCGGAGACGAAGTCCGAGTGCGTTTGTGCTCTGGGAGGCACTACCTTGCCATGCTCGCCCGCAGGGTCCTGAGGTTGCTTGGATCGACGCTCCGTGCGAGGTGGTGATTCGACCTCCTCACTGCCGCCCGAGTCATCACTGTTGTCTTCATGGTCGTCAGGAGACTATCACTTTCCTCTCTCGTCAGTGCTCTCCGTTCCCTCCTGGGCTTGCTCCCCGTTCGGCATCGAGTACATCTCAGTATAAATCTGCAAGGCAAAGAGTCAAACAGGCATCCATCAGACTCAAAGACTGTCTCAAATTAGAGTAAAAATACACTCGGAGACAAAAGTCAAACATTTTCTGGCTCGTTTTCGGCGTCGAAGGGGGCGACTGTCCTAGACCCCCTAGGGTTGTCTTTACTCCGCAGCCACTGCTCCACCATCTCCTCGGAGACTTCCTTTGGATCGACCCGAGCGGAGTTGTTGGGGCCCGAATACATCCACATCGGATGATCACGGACTTGAAGGGGCTGGATGCGTCTACTTAGAAACACTTCCAACAAATCCATGCTAGTCACGCCGTCAGGGACCAGTTTGTGACATCCCAATTTTCAATTTGGATGTTATACATAGGTCATCATATGCATATCATATTTTTTGCATTTTGGTTGAGATCCTAGAAATCTTAAGCAACTCAAGGAACCAAGGAGAGAGTTGGGGATTTCACAAACTTCCATATTTGAATTTTCTCAAATTTGAAAAGAGGATCAATTTGATTTGAAATATTTTCTCTTCAATTATTTCCAATAATAAAAATAAATGAGAGAAGATAAAATGACTTCTTTAAAAGAGAGGAATATTGGAGGAGAAATTTTAAAATCAAATTAATATTTTATTCACATTTTATTTGAATTAGCAAAAATATGCATTTTTAGGCCAGAAAAATGTTCATCTTGTTCTAAATATTAGATTTAGACGGTGAAAATTATTTCTGGTATTTTTAGAATTTTTTATATTTTATTAGGATTTTTCTTTCGTGCAAAATTTTATTTTATTTTTTAAAAAACTGTATGTCGCCCAACTGGGCCAAAGGCCCAGCCGAGCCAGCCCGTCGCCCGCGCCGCCTTCCTCCCAGGCGGATGAGTCCCGGTGCCGCTGCCGCTCGGGGAGTCCGAGCCAGACTCCCGTTCCGCCGCCTCCTCGCCCAAGCAACACCCCCAGCCCCTTTATAACCGGACCTGACCGCCCCCTTTCTCCTCAAACCGCCCCGCCGCTGTCGCCTCGCTGCGCCGCCGCCCGCCGCCGCGCCGCCACCCCGCAACCCCGCACCGCCCGCTTCGCCATTCGCCGGAAAAGCCGCCCCGCCGTCTCGCCAGAGCCACCGCACCATTCACCGTTGACCGCCGTCGGCCAAGTCCGGTTAACGGGTAAAAACTGACAGTTTTCTTTTTTGGTTCTATTTTCGGTTCATTATTTGACGAACGTTCACCCGTTAGTTTATTTTAACGAACGAATTCGTTCGTTTGGTTTTCATAGCGAACGTTCATTCGTTACTTCTTTTCTTCTATTTTTATTTTCGGCTAGGGACCTATCCGGGATTACTTTTATCATAGATTAGTCCCTGATCTTTTACTTTTTATTCGTTTGTCCAAATCCAGTGAAACCAATGCCAAAATCTTATTCTTGTTCCCCTCTTAACCAACTTGAACATGGTTTTGACAAATTAAAATTTGGTTTCAAGCGGATTTGAATTTGAACTTCTTTTGATCATAGTTTGAGTCTCGTAGCTCCAATTTGATTGATTCTTTTTGCAAATCGAAGCTCTTCAGTTGAAATTTCAGTTTGGATCTTTTCATTTGAGTTTTACCCTTACATCCTATGCTTGAGTGCTTATGTGTGCTATTGTTTGTTTATGAGAGAGTTTCCGGAGTGCGAAGCGTGCTACTACGAATCACTAGGGTTTTCAGATCATCATCAAGGCAAGTGACACTTTGATCATACCCCTTTATTACCCAGTTTTTATGCATTAGTTTCAACCCTCAAATATTGCATGAGTAGGATCTGTTAACATGTGGGTATTGGGTAGTAGTTTATGAGGTAGAACCTATTGTCTTTAATTTCAAACCCTGGGAGTTACTTCTATGTTATGCTTATACTGCTATGCTATGCTCGTAGACGTGGTTTGGTTTGAGTGATTCATGACAGAGGTGAGAGTTTTAATTAATGGTTAACTTAAGGTGGCTACTTTAATACACATCTGGGTGGATTGGTTGAGGCACCCTGGAGCACCTAGTGGTTGTCTGGGCACCTGGAGCAATCCAGCGTTGTCCTGGGATATCCCGGAGTACCCGTGTGATCATCCTATGGTTTGCCACCCAGGCTCAAAGGGATCATAAGATTATTCATGCTCGAAACTTCCATGTGCAGCCACAAGCCATTATGGGCTCTGGTATAGTTGATTAAGTTGCGGGAAACCTTTCCATGATGGGCTAGCAGATGTAGGGGATTGTATGTTACCGACCTATCTATCGGTTAAGGGGACCTCTTAAGAAAGACTGTGTCTCGATTATCCGTTTCTCAAACATCATGCAGTGCGAGAAATCCAATGGAGGCGATCGAGTCTTGTTGGGAAAAGTGCGCAAACCTCTGCAGAGTGTATAAACTAATCATGGTTAGCCGTGTACCCGATTATGGACATCTTGAGTATTTGGTACTTGAATTATTGATTTGATCTCATCACTCTACTTAATTAATTTGTTGGGTTGATTATTATTTTAATTGGGTTTGAGTTGGAGGAAGCTTCTCAATGTTTTCAACAAACTTTGTAGATAAATAAAATATATTCCTTGTTGTAGGGAAAAACTAGCTTCATGCAAATGATAACCATAGAGCCTCCACCAGCCAAATATGCATATAATTATAGTGGTTACTTCTTCATTGCTCTATAGTGTTATTTGCCAGCATATTCCATGTGCTGACCTACACAGGCTGCAACGTATTATGTTGCAGAGTTTTCAGACGAAGAGTAAGGTGCGCTAGGTCGTTGTCGTGCACTCAGCTATGCTGTTGGAGTTGATGGACTCATTTACCTTTGAAGCTTCCACCGTTATCGTATTTAGATGGCCTTCAGCCATATTATTGTAATAAGTTCTCTTTTGAGACATTCGATGTAATAAGTGTGTGATTGAACTCTGTTATAAATCCTTGAGTACTGTGTGTGTCAGCATTACCGATCCAGGGATGACACTTATACATAGAGATTTGACCATCTGAGGTCAGATCGCTACAAGATGGTATCAGAGCACACGCTGACTATAGGACGCAACCACTAAGATAAGCCATATGACCCTCTTCTCTACTCATTTCGGACTCTTCTCCATTTTCTACTCTATAGATGGCGGACCCAAGGAACAAGTTTGCTCAACCAGATGAAGACACCCCTTTTGGACGACACTTGAAGGAAGCCACTAAGTACGTGAGCATTGGAATACCAAGCTTTACGGGGACCTACACCGGCACTCTACCTGAAGAAGAGCACTGGACAATTCGAGTACATGTTCCAGGAAGGATATTCACACCAGTTACTGAGCCCATAGAGTTTTCCTTTGATGCACCAACCTGGAGTCTTGGAAAGAGCATGTCAGCTCACATCGCTATGGGACGCATGGGTGAAGTTTACCACAAGTATCTTAAGGACACCATCTACCAGATATGTGGACACCGAGATGAGAAATGGGAGATGATTTGCACCAGGAGGGACAAGTCCATTGCAGCCTACATCCAGGAGTTGAACCAACACATTCGTCGTCAGGAGAACTAGATGTGCGCCAGCATGATAGACATGAAGAAGGTGATGACCCGGAACATGGAGATAGTAGAGGAACTCAAGTCTACACGCGATGGATATGAAGAGGAAATTGCAGTAATACTGGAGAGGAATGAAGACCTGAAGAAGAAGCTAGGAATATTCATGGGAGATCCCGCACCTAGAGTGGACAACCACCCCGAGGACTACATCATCATCGATGACACTGACTCCGACCGAGACAGTGATGATGATTATGAAGATGAAGCTGGAGAAGATATCATGGAGTCTTCCTCCGATCTAAATTTCTAGTCGACCACCATATTATCAGTAGTATTCCCCCATGTATATAGTAATAGTCCGAGTATTTTGTAACGATAGATTAGATCGATTGTATGCCCTTGTTTGAATTGAATGGTGTGAATGAATGTGTTTGTCTCATGTGCATATGGGTAGTGATTTCCCTTTAGACCTCACCCTATTATATTTGTCACCCCTCTAAACCTATCAGATGCCTCCGAGACGTGACCCCGGATTTGTCTTCCCACCGGAGCTCACTCAGTTGATGCAATAGCAAAATGCCTTGATGCAGCTACTAGTTCAGAACGAAGGCAACAACAACAACAACAACCCACCGCCACTACCTCCAGTTGACAACTTAGCCCGTTTTCTGAGGTTGAATCTAGTAGCACCGAGTTGATTGTTGCTAATGACTGGCTCCGCATGATTGGAAGGGAGCTGGCCACTGCAGGTTGCACAGATGCTGAGAAGGTGCGATTTGCCGCATATCAATTGGATGGACCCGTAGCCTCATGGTGGGACAATTACACATCCACTTTTCCCATAGCCAATGTCACATGGGATCAGTTTCAGCAAGCTTTCCACATAGCCCATGTCTCAACCGGAGCTGTGAGTATGAAGAAGTGTGAGTTTTGCAACCTACGCCAGGGAAACCGTACTGTGGGGCAGTACGTGGATGAGTTTCGTAAGTTAGCTCGCTATGTCCCAGATGATGTGGCCACAGATGCCATGAAGCAGGAGAAGTTTATGGAAGGGCTGAATGATGAGCTGAGCATGCAGTTGATGGTGGCAACATTCACTAACTACCAGGAGTTGGTAGACAGGGCCCTCATGATTGAAGGCAAGCATCAGCAGATAGAGAACCGCAAACGGAAGTATGGACATGGGAAGTACAATTCTGGAGCTCAGTAGACGCCTCGCTTTACCCCGAACTCGGGAGGACAAACCCATCATAATCATGGAGGCCATACCCACAATGGAGGAAGCTCACATAACCATAGTGGCCCTAAAAATGGTAATGGGAATGGACGAAACAATGGTCAGAATCATTATAACCCCACTACACCCGCCAAGAAGGATCTGTGTCACATTACTTGTTTCAAGTGCGGGAAGACTGGACACTACGCCACCGAGTGTCCTAAAGCAAAGAATGGAAATGGCAATGGAAGCTCTGGGAAGAATCCCAACACTTTCACCAGAGGACAAGTGAACCACGTTAACGTGGAGGAGGTTGAAGAGCAGCCAAATGCAGTTATCAATAAGTTTTTGATTAAGTCATTTACTGCTACTGTTCTTTTTGATACTGGTGCATCACATTCATACATATTGAGGGGATTTGTGGATAAATATAAGCTTCCCACCAAAACCCTTAAGACTCCTATGTTAGTAAGCTCACCGGGAGCAGAGTATATTGCAAGCAGAGGATGTTTTCAGATGCCATTAGCCATAGGTAGGCATGTTTTCCCCTCAAACCTAATAATTTTAGAGTCACAAGGATTGGATGTGATACTAGGCATGGATTGGCTAACCATGTATGCAGGAAATATCGATTGTGCTAGTAGGTCAATTCTACTCACCACCCCAGAGAGTAAACAGATTAAGTATGTATCATGACATGCACCAAGGAGGACCCAAGTAAATTCCCTCTCAGGAGTTGTTCAGGAAGAAGTGCCTATTATGAAGGATTACCCGGATGTATTTCCAGAGGAATTACCCAGCATACCACCAAAACGAGACATAGTGTTTTTAATAGAGCTGTTACCAGGCATCGGACCAATATCGAAGAGACCATATCGGATGCCCGCCAATGATCTGGAGGAAATCAAGAAGCAGATTAAGGAGTTATTGGAGAAATGTTATATCCGACCAAGCTCATCACCGGGGGGAGCCCGAGTGCTCTTAGTTGAAAAGAAGGATGGATCTCTGAGAATGGTTGTTAATTATCGTGCATTGAATGAAGTCATGATCAAGAACAAGTACCCACTATCGATGATCAACGATTTGTTTGACCAGCTACAAGGAGCTAAAGTACTCTCTAAGATCGGTCTTCGATCAGGATACTACCAGTTGAAGATCAGAGAATAGGATATACCTAAAACAGCTTTCACCACGAGGTATGGGCTATATGAGTACATGGGCATGTCTTTTGGACTGACTAACGCCCCTGCCTATTTTATGAGTATGAAGAACAAAGTGTTCATGGAATTTTTGGATAAGTTTGTTGTGGTGTTCATTGATGATATTTTGGTGTACTCGAAGAATGAAGAGGAACACAAGGAACATTTGCGATTAGTTCTCGAGAAGCTCAGGGAGCATCAGTTGTATGCCAAGTTCAGCAAATGTGAGTTTTAGTTGAAGGAAGTTGGATTTCTTGGACATGTTATATCAGGAGAAGGTATAGCAGTAGATCCTACCAAGGTTCAGTCTGTCACTGAGTGGTTGGCACCCACCTCAGTAGGAGAGATCCGCAGTTTTCTGGGACTCGCGGGATATTATAGGAGGTTCATTGAGAATTTTTCCAAGATTGCGAAACCCATGACGGAGTTGTTGAAGAAGGACACCAAGTTCAAATGGACCGAGGAGTGTGAGGCCAGTTTTCAGGAGTTGAAGAAACGTTTAGTTACAGCCCCGGTGCTGATTCTCCCAGATACACACAAGGATTTCCATGTGTATTGCGACGCTTCTTGCTTAGGACTTGGAGGTGTACTTATGCAGGACGGAAGAGTTGTTTCATATGCTTCATGTTAGCTTCGACCTCATAATTTGAACTATGCCACACATGATTTGGAGTTAGCAGCCGTAGTGCATGCGCTCAAGACCCGGAGACATTTTCTTATTGGAAATCGTTGTGATGTATACACGGATCACAAGAGTTTGAAGTATATCTTCACGCAGAAGGAGCTGAATCTCAGGCAGAGGAGATGGTTGGAGCTAATAAAGGATTATGATATGAAGCTACATTATCATCCAGGAAAGGCCAATGTCGTAGCAGACGCTTTGAGCTGCAAGAGTTATGTCAATACCCTCGTAAGCAGAGGATTACCGTAGGAGTTAGTCGACGATCTCAAGGAACTTCGTTTGGAGATAGTTCCAAGAGGTTTTGTTGTAGCAATGGAGGTTCAGTCTACATTATTGGGAAAGATTCGAGAAGCTTAAAAGGATGATAAGGAAATTGCTGAGATAAAGGAGAAGATGAGCAAAGGAAAAGCCAAGGGTTTTCCTGAGGATGAGCACAAAACGTTATGGTTTGAGGATCGTGTATATGTGCCCAATAACGCGAAAATCAGGAAGTTAATAATTCAGGAAGCCCATGACTCGCCTTACTCAATTCACCCCAGAAACACCGATATGTATTTGGATTTGAAGGAACATTTCTGGTGGACAGGTATGAAGAAGGATATTGCCGAGTATGTAGCAGTATGTGACGTATGTCAGAGAGTGAAGGCAGAACATTAGAAGCCGGTAGGATTACTTTAGCCTATGCCAACACCCGAATGGAAGTGGGATAAACTTGGCATGGACTTTATCACCGGATTACCCATGACACGATCACAATATGACTCTATCTGGGTAGTAGTTGATCGCTTGATCAAGGTAGCCCACTTTATCCCCGTGAAAACCACGTATACAAGCGCGAAGTTGGCCAAGATATATATGACCAGGATCTTATGTCTGCATGGAGTTCCGAGGACCATCGTATCAGATAGAGGAACACAGTTTACCTCGAAGTTTTGGAATCAGCTACACCAGACTTTGGGTACCAGGCAAGAGTTCAGTACAGCCTTTCATTCGTAGACAGATGGATAGACCGAGAGAGTCAATCAGATTCTGGAGGACATGTTGAGAGCTTGTACGCTAGACTATGGATCTAGTTGGGATGACAATTTGCCTTATGCAGGGTTCTCATACAACAACAGTTACCAGGATAGTTTAAAGATGGCCCCTTTCGAAGATTTGTATGGAAGAAGGTGCAGGACACCATTGATGTGGGATTAAGTCAGAGACCGTCAGTTTTTCGCACCAGATTTAATCAAGGAGTATGAAGAGAAGGTTAAGTTGATTCGAGATAGACTGAAGGTTGCTCAGTCCAGGCAGAAGAGTTATGCCGATACAAAAATGCAAGGAGGTAGTTTATGAAATTGGAGACACAACGTATCTTCCTGTGTCACTGCTGCGAGGAGTTAAATGATTTGGAGTTAAGGGAAAGTTAGCCCCGAGATTTGTAGGACCATACCGAGTTCTGGACCGTATGGGAGAGGTGGCCTACAAGTTGGAGTTACCCGAAGGATTGTTAAGAGTTCATGACGTGTTTCACGTTTCCCAGTTGAAGAAGTGCCAAGCTGAGATGGCTGATATTCCTCTAAGAGATATAGTGCCCCTGGAAGCAATTCAGTTGGAGAATGATCTAACCTACAAGGAGAAACCCATCAGGATTCTCGAGTTTGCCAGCCGAGTTACTCGCAGCAAGGTTATCAAGTTTTGCAAAGTTCAGTGGAGCCACCATACCGAGGAGGAAGCCATCAGGGAACGAGAAGAATACCTACGGAAAGACCACCCACATCTATTTTCTAGCCAACCCGAATCTCAAGGACGAGATTCATCTTAAGGGGGGTAGGTTTGTAACATCCCAATTTTCAATTTGGATGTTATACATAGGTCATCATATGCATATCATATTTTTTTGCATTTTGGTTGAGATCCTAGAAATCTTAAGAAACTCAATGACCCAAGGAGAGAGTTGGGTATTTCACAAACTTTCATATTTGAATTTTCTCAAATTTGAAAAGAGGATCAATTTGATTTTAAATATTTTTCTCTCCAATTATTTCCAATAATAAAAATAAATGAGAGAAGATAAAATGACTTATGCAAAAGAGAGGAATATTGGAGGAGAAATTTTAAAATCAAATTAATATTTTATTCGCATTTTATTTGAATTAGAAAAAATATGCATTTTTGAAAAAATGCATTTTAGGCCAGAAAAATGTTCATCTTGTTCTAAATATTAGATTTAGACGGTGAAAATTATTTCTGGTATTTTTAAAATTTATATATATTTTATTAGGATTTTTCTTTCGGGTGAAATTTTATTTTAAAAAACTTTTCTTCGCCCGACTGGGCCAAAGGCCTAGCCGAGCCGGCCCGTCACCCGCGCCGCCTTCCTCCCAGGCGGAGGAGTCCCGCTGCCGCCGCCGCTCGGGGAGTCCGACCCGAACTGCCATTCCGCCGCCCCCTAGCCTAAGCAACCCCCACCCCCTTTATAACCGGACCCGACCGCCCCCTTTCTACTCAAACCGCGCCGCCGCTGACGCCCATGTGCCGCCGCCGCAAGCCGCGCCGCGCGCTGCCCCGCCGCCCATTGCCGTGCCGCCCTGCCTCGTCGTTCGCAGAAGCCGCCGCCCCGCCGTCTCGCCAGAGCCACCGCGCCGTTCACCGATGACCGCCGACGGCCAAGTCCGGTTAACCGATAAAAACCGACGGTTTTCTTTTTTGGTTTTATTTTTGGTTTGTTATTTGAAGAACGTTCACCCGTTAGTTTATTTTAACGAACAAATTCGTTCGTTAGGTTTTCGTAGCGAACGTTCATTCGTTAGTTCTTTTCTTTTGTTTTTATTATCGGACAGGGACCTATCCACGATTACTTTTATCATAGATTAGTCCCTGATTTTTTAACCCACATTACTTTTTACCCGTTTGTCCAAATCTAGTGAAACCAGCGCCAAAATCTTATTCTTGTTCCCCTCTTAACAGATAACCAACTTGAACATAGTTTTGACAAATTAAAATTTGGTTTCAAGCAGATTTCAATTCGAACTTCTTTTGATCGTAGTTTGAGTTTCGTAGCTCCGATTTGATTAATTCTTTTTGCAAATCGAAGCTCTTTAGTTGAACTTTTAGTTTGGATCTTTTCATTTGAGTTTTACCCTTGCATATTATGCTTGTGTGCTTATGTATGCTATTGTTTGTTTACGATAGGGTTTCTGGAGTGCGAAGCATGCTACTACGAATCACTAGGGTTTTCAAATCGTCAGCAAGGCAAGTAACACTTTGATCATACCCCTTTATTACCCAATTTTTATGCATTAGTTTCAACCCTCAAAGATCGCATGAGTAGGATCTGTTAACATGTGGGTATTGGTAAGTAGTTGATGAGGTAGAACCTATTGTCTTAAATTTCAAACCCTGGGACTTACTTCTATTTTACGCTTATACTGCTATGCTATGCTTGTAGACGTGGTTTGGTTTGAGTGATCCATGATAGAAGTGAGAGTTTTAATTAATGGTTAACTTAAGGTGGCTACTTTAATACACATCTCGGTGGATTGGTTGAGGCACCCTAGAGCACCCAGTGGTTGTCTGGGCACCTTGAGCAATCCAGCGTTGTCTTGGGATATCCTGGAGTACCTGTGTGATCATCCTATGGTTTGCCACCCAGGCTCAAAGGTATCATAAGATTATTCATGCTGGAAACTTCCGTGTGCAGCCACAAGCCATTATGGGCTCTGCCATAGTTGAGTAAGTTGTGGGAAACCTTTCCATGATGGGCTAGCAGATGTAGGGGATTGTAGGTGTACCGGCCTATCTATCGGTTAAGGGGACCTCTTCGGAAAGACTGTGTCTCGGTCATCCATTGCTCAAACACCATGCAGTGCGATAAATCCAATGGAGGCGACTGAGTCTTGTGGGGAAAAGTGCGCAAACCTCTGCAAAGTATATAAACTAATCATGGTTAGCCGTGTCCCTGGTTGTGGACATCTTGATTATCTGGTACTTGAATTATTGATTTGATCTCATCACTGTACTTAATTAATTTGTTGGGTTGACTATTATTTTAATTGGTTTTGAGTTGGAGGAAGCTTCTCAATGTTTTCAACAAACTTTTTAGATAAATAAAATATATTCCTTGTTGTAGGGAAAAACTAGCTTTATGCAAATGATAACCATAGAGCCTCCACCAGCCAAATATGCATATAGTTATAGTGGTTACTTCTTCATTGCTCTATAGTGTTATTTTGCCAGCATATTCCATGTGCTGACCTACACATGCGGCAACGTATTATGTTGCAGAGTTTTCAAACGAAGAGTAAGGTGCGCTAGGTCATTGTCGTGCACTCAGCTATGCCATTGGAGTTGATGGACTCATCTACCTTTGAAGCTTCCGCTGTTATCGTATTTAGATGGCCTTCAGCCATATTATTGTAATAAGTTCTCTTTTTGAGACATTCAATGTAATGAGTGTGTGAACTCTGTTATAAATCTTCGAGTACTCGGTGTGTCAGCATTACCGATCTAGGGATGACACTTATTGTCGGTGTCAAAACCGGCGGATCTCGGGTAGGGGTTCCCGAACTGTGCGTCTAAGGTCGATGGTAACAGGAGACAGGGGACACAACGTTTACCCTTTTTCGAGCCCTCTTGATGGAGGTAATACCCTATGTCCTGCTTGATTGATCTTGATGAGTATGAGGATTACAAGAGTTGATCTACCACGAGATCGATGTGGCTAAACCCTAGAAGTCTAGCATGTATGATTGTGATTATTCTCTACGGACTAAACCCTCCGGTTTATATAGACACCGGAGGGGCTAGGGTTATACAAAGTCGGTTATAGAGAAAGGAAATAATACATCCGGACGCCATGCTTGCCATCCACGGAAAGGAGAGTCCCATCCGGACATGGGAGGAAGTCTTCTATCTTGTATCTTCATGGCCCAATAGTTTGGCCCATGTCACCAGGCCGGACGCCCAGGGACCACTTAATCCAGGACTCCCTTAGTAGCCCCTGAACCAGGCATTAATGATGAGGTGTCCGGCGCGCAGATTGTCTTCGACATTACAAGGCAGGTTCCTCCTCCGAATATTTCAAAGTAGTCCTCGAATAGAGAGAATGTGCCCGGCTCTACAAAATAGGCTCCATAAAGAGTATAATATTGAACAAGTCCCATCTACTGACATTTTTGTAGTGAGACGCCATGTCTCCGCCCGATCATTATTTCAAACCATTTTTAGCCTCCCGTTCCACATTTCGAGACGTGGTTTTTATTGGCATATCTTGTGAAAGCAGAGATTGTGTCCCCTTATCACGGGATTCTCATCAATACGGGCGTGGGTAATCCAACTGCGCCGCCTGCACGGCCCTTGGGGAATAAGCGAGTTTTAAGGCGAGTGGGGAGGCACTTGATATTCGTTGCCTTTATAAAGAGATAAGGATTCACCTCTTTCACCCAAGCCTCCTTTCTCTCTGACCATCCACTCTCGAGCTCGAGCGCCCAAGCTCCCATCTTTTCCGCCTCAAAAAAGCACTCCAGCCATGTCTGGACCCGGAGCGCAAGGCAAGTGGATGGCCTCCTCCGTCACGGAGAAGGACATTACGAAGCTCCGGGAGGCGGGGTACTTGGCCTCGGAAATCGCCCACCGACTTCCGGCCAAGGGGCAGATTGTCCCCACCCCTGAGTCTCATGAGAGGGTGGTATTTATCCCCCACTTCGTCCGCGGACTGGGATTTCCTCTCCACCCGTTTGTCCGCAGACCCATGTTTCACTACGGGCTAGATTTCCATGATCTGGCCCCAAATTCTTTCCTCAACATCTCGGCATTCATTGTCATGTGTGAGGCCTTCCTCCGCATCCCACCTCACTTCGGCATGTGGCTGAATACCTTCAATTTGAAGCCGAAGGTGGTGGGCGGTAAACACGCAGAGTGCGGAGGCACCATGGTGAGCAAGATGTCCAACGTCCCATGGCCCAAAGGTACCATTGTGGAGACCGTCAAGGGGTGGCAGAAGCAGTGGTTCTATGTCACAGAGCCTCGCGACACCACCTGGGCCGCGACTCCCGAATTCAAATCCGAGGCCCCAATGCGGCTTACCTCCTGGCAAGAGAAGGGCCTAGACTGGGCATCGTTGGACGAGCTGGTTGCGCTGCAAATGCGCATCAAGAGCATGGTGGGCAAGAATACCAAGCTCGTCAATGTGATCTAGGCGATGCTTTTTCATCGGATACTTCCTTGCCAGAGGCGGATTTCCAATTTACGCGAGTTCGATCCGGCCAAGCACCAGACCCTTCAACAGTTCTTCGGCGCTACTCATGAAGACATCTGGAGGGTGCTTTTTAAGGCCAATGAAACGTGGCCGAAGATGACCGAGGACCGTGGGTACAACCTGGCCCATCCCGCCAGTCCGGTAAATTTTCTGTATTTCGAGATGTATCCTTCACCTATATATTCAAGGAAGACGTCTAAGCTTCCCCATCAATCTTTCCAGGTCTGGACGAAGAAGGTGGAGCGGATCCAGTGCCCGGCTCTGTTGCCCGAAGACCCAGCAATCACACTTCTAACGAAGATGCTGGTTCCGGCGCCTTACCAGGCGCCGGAGAAGAGGGGCAAGAAGAAGGCCAAGGAGACCCGAAGTGGCCTCCGCTGCAAAGGCACTTTGGCCATGATGTCCGAAGACACTGAAACCCATTCCACCCCCGCTACCGAAGACGACGAGGAGGAGGAGGAAGAAGAGGAGGAAAGCAACTTTCCCCCCGATGGGGGAAGGAGGAAAAGGCCGGTGACCATGGATCTGGAGGCTGAGGCGCCCAAGAAGGGGGGGTCCCCATCATGGACAACTCCGTGTTGGATACCGACAGTAGCTCCGAGTGGTGCCCTCAGGAGAAGCCCCTAGCC
The DNA here is from genome assembly GCA_034509565.1 of Triticum monococcum. NCBI lineage: Eukaryota > Viridiplantae > Streptophyta > Magnoliopsida > Poales > Poaceae > Triticum > Triticum monococcum. Next base: position 107,475,868 of record CM067843.1, read on the forward strand.
GAATTATAAGTACTCAAAATCACCTATGAACACATATATCCAACTTATTTATTTCATGGATTTAATGTGTTGAATCATGCGCTACAGTCTGGCCCACGCCTGCCCTCGGCGCTCCTCATCTTCGGGGAACTCGCTGGATCCAAAGGTAATGGACAATGGGTCACCGGGAGGCCTTCTCTCCCAAGGCCACAGACGACACCGAGGTGTTGTCCTGAAGGACCTTCACAGGCTAGGGAGAGGAACAAGAGGCCGTCAGGGCAGCGCCAGAAGGTGAGACCTTGGCCGCCGAACACATGGGGGAGCAAATCTCCTTGGAGACTGGCGATGGCGGCCATGTACAATTCGGCTCCTAGCCGAACACTATTCTGGAGGCCCATATGGCCCCAGAATCAGGCAAGCAGCCTCCTTCATGAGAAGGAGGTGCACCTATTCCGCCGGTGACCTCTGTCCATCCAGAGGCGTTGGATACTTTACTGGAAGCACTGCAGAGTGCTTCTATTGTTGAAGAGCACTGTACCCTCATGGGTATGGTGGTTGAGAGGGTTTGGTCCGCTAAGAGTGGACTGACCGAAGCCTGCACCAGCCTTCTGACAGGCTCTGAGGTATGCGACATAATTTATGCAAAAAGAATACCATAGTATAGACAGTAGCCCCTGACACATTGTCCGGTGCTCGAAAAGAGAAGCCGGATAGAGGATCAAATAATTTTCGCAGGAGACTAACCAATATATCTATATGAATAAGCAGGTGTCGATGCTGGCTGCGACCTCTCATTCTGCCAAAGTCTCTAAACTGAAGCAGAGTTTGGAGTGGGCCGAGGAAGAGCTCGGCCATGTTAAAAAACAACTAGAGGACCAGCAAGGTATGCAATGGTATGTTCGGATACAGAAAGATATGAATTGTGTATGTTGATCATACTATCATGATATTTCATAGGGGCTGCAACCGAGGTGGAGACCCTCAAGAAGTCGCTGGCTGAGGCCCAAGAGAGAGCGGGGAAGGAATAAGCCGCCTGTGAAAAGCACGAGGCTAGGGTCGGGGATGTCCAGCAGGAGCTCCAGGATGCCGCAAAGAAATGCGAGTTCTTGGAGCGCAAGGTTTCGGACCAGGAGTCCGAACTTGCTAAGGCCCGCCAAAGCGCGCAAGAGACCTGGGCCGAAGCCCAGGGTGCCCTCTAGGAGATCCAGGAAGCCAGGAAAATCACGGCGGGTAAGGCCTTTATTATGCAGAGCAAATTTGTGAAGAAAAGGTACCTCTTACTGACCCGGATTTGGAGTTCTCCAGGAGTGTTTGCGGATCTGCCGTGCAGTGTTGCTAATGCAGCGGAGTTCTTCCGAGCCGAGGAGGGGGGCTCAATGGAGAAGCTGTTTTGGTTGCAATACCTTGCGCCAGAACATCCGGTGCCCTTTAGCGATCAGCTGACACAGCTGATCGAACTGCATAGGACAACTGAACTGGCTATGTAGGATTTGATAATCCGGCTATGGCCTACTAACGCCCTGTCTAGCAACTACTTCGGACTCGTGAAGCGGCTCGTCAATGCCTGCCCTCGGCTTGATGCCGTCAAGCAGTCGGTCTGCATCGAAGGTGCGCGGATGGCCTTCGCCCGCGTCAAGGTGCAGTGGGCGAAGATGGATGTCGTGAAGCTCACAACCGAGGGACCGCCTATGGGCAAGGAGAACCGCATGCCTGAGTGGTATTTTGAGGATGTCCTGAAGGGATCCCGCATTGTAGAGGGCTAGTGTTCGAAAGACGTTATCTTTGAATGAATACATTCATGTTATCCCGTCCTGTATTATGTAAACAAGGCCGATATGTAATATAATGCCTGTTGTTTATTTAAAATTTTATCTCCCGTGCGGCCGTTTTATTAAATCTGAGAGTTGGCTAGTCATCGGCTTCAGCCCCCACACAGGTAGTACGGGGGTATTCGGGTTGGAACCCAAACACTCTTGATCCAAGATTTTGGTCCTTGAAGGAGGTGTTTAGCACAGCGAACCAGGCAATCGGACTATGTGGCTCTATCACCCTCACTTAGCCACAGGAGTTTGACAATAGAAATGTAGGTGCAGCCCCTAGTTGGCATTTGTTAATCCGGACTAGGGTGCTGTAGACACCTGATTGGGTGGATGCTGATCCGTCGCATAATGCGGGAAAAAATCGCAAGAGATTTTAACCTCCGAACAGCTGACCAGCTCTCGCTGCATCATGATAGTCAGTTTTTGGCTTTCTCTACTAAGGTGCTCATCCGGATAAACCAGGACACAATCGCAGTAGTTCTCCCTTTACTACCCTAGCCGATAGGATGGAACATAAGGTAGCAAGCACATGAGCCGGGCAACCCAACTATTGACCAAAGACATGATTCGGAGCCGATGCATATAATGCTAAATTCAGGGTGCCGAACTATACTATAAAAAGTGTTCGGACTTGTTGAAAGAACAAGTGCTCCCTGGGTGATTTTGGAAATTAATGTCAACATATCTCTTGTTGGACTAATGCTTTCATCTAGTATGCTTCAGATAAGTTCAACAATGGAGTGGCATGGACTAGAGGATGTGGAACCCTTTCAAGATGATAAGGACAAAGGATTGGCTCAAGCTCAAAGACTCAGGACTCTACATTTTTCATTTTAGTGATCCAAGATCATATTGAGTCCATAGGAAAGCCAATACTATTAAGAGGGAATGAGGTGTTGCTTAATGGCTTGCTTGCTCAAAGTGCTTAGTGATATGCTCCAAAGCCCTCAACCACTGTCTCATATCCACATATGTCCCAAACCAAAAGTCAAACTCGGCCATACCGAAATTTCCTATTCGGCGCCACCGAGTTCACTTGACATAGCCACTGCCAGAAACCCTAATCAATTCATTCTCACCAATGGGATCTCGGTCTCACCGAGATGGGCTTGCAAACTCTCTGTTGCCTATTGCATTAATTTCGGTCGCACCAAAATATGCAATCGGTCTCACCGAGTTTGCTTGGCCAACTCTCTGTTTAGCTTATTACCAAAATCGGTCCCACCGAGTTTGTGTAATCGGTCCACCCGAGACGAGGTTTTACCCTAGCCCTATCATATCGGTCCCACCGAGTTGATCATGTCGGTCCCACCGAAATGCCTAATGGTCACATTATGAACCAAATCGGTCTGACCGAGTTTTCTGACTTGGTCCCACCGAGTTTGGTGATTTGTGTGTAATGATTAGATTTTGTGTGGAGGCTATATATACCCCTCCACCCACTCTTCATTCAAGAGAGAGCCATCAGAATATGCCTACACTTCCAACATACATTTTTTGGGAGAGAACCACCTTCACTTGTGTTGAGGTCAAGATACTCCATTCCAACCACATAAATCTTGATCTCTAGCCTTCCCCAAGTTTATTTCCACTCAAAGCATCTTTCTACCAAATCCAATCCTATGAGAGAGAGTTGAGTGTTGGGGAGACTATCATTTGAAGCACAAGAGCAAGGAGTTCACCATCAACACACCATCTATTACCTTTTGGAGAGTGGTGTCTCCTAGATTGATTAGGTGTCACTTGGGAGCCTCCGTCAAGATTGTGGAGTTGAACCAAGGAGTTTGTACGGGCAAGGAGATCACCTACTTCATGAAGATCTACCCTAGTGAGGCAAGTCCTTCATGGGCGCTGGCCATGGTGGGATAGACAAGGTTGCTTCTTCATGGACCCTTCATGGGTGGAGTCCTCCGTGGACTCGTGCAACCGTTACCCTTCGTGGGTTGAAGTCTCCATCAACGTGGATGTACGATAGCACCACCTATCGGAACCACGCCAAAAATCTCCATGTCTCCAATTGCGTTTGCACACTCCAATCCCATCCCTTTACATTCTTGCAACTTGCATGATTTACTTTCTGCTACTCATATACTCTTATCATGCTTGCTTGATATGTGTTATGAATGTTTAAACTTGTGCCAAAACTCCACTTCAACTTAAAGATTGTAAAAAACTGCAACTTTTCTTGCTAAGAGTCTATTGACCCCCCCCTCTAGGCACCTCTTCTCGATCCTTTCACTTGTTGCCGTAGCATGGGGCGCAATGAAGCCCCTGGCGGATTAAGGTGTACCAAAGTGTACGGATGCAATCGATAAGAATAGCGAAATAGAATGAAGTAGAAAGCCAGTGCAACATGAGTTGGGCGCAAACTATTTTCATTATAATTTGATTAATACGTCAAAACGTATCTGTACAAATGGTGCGATAAGCAACGGGGCTATTTAACATGCCGAGACCAAGGGGGAGCTTCACGCGGGTCCTGAAAATAGGTAGAGTGATCGTCAAGAAGACCACCTAGAGACCCCCCCCCACACCTCAACGCTACTTGCCACCTTGATATATCCATCCTTCGAAAGGATCGATGATCAGGCTGTCGAGAGGGGCCTGTGGAGAAGAAACCTGAAAAGGAAAAAAGGAAAGGGAAAATAAGTGTGTCCAGGGGGGGTCGAGCCATATTATGGACCACAATCGAGTGATGCCTCCATCTTTGCCCATGGTATTCTGAGTGTGTAGTTATGTACGCACGGTACATACACCGCTATATGTTCGGGACTGAGACGGAGGCCGAATTGCTAGTCGAACTCTTGACGAGCCGGACTGTCCTGCTCCGGAGTAGCCCGGACTCGTTTGACAATGTCCGGGAGCTTGGCTGCTAAATTAAAATTCTGCTTGATAAGGCCACTCTGTACTTCCGCTGCTAGGGCCGCGGTGTGCTCCTCGGTACGGAGGGAGCGTTCCGTGTTTCCATTGAATGTTATGGCACCGCGTGGTCTGGGCATCTTGAGTTTGAGATAAGCATAGTGCGGCACCGCATTGAATCAAGCAAATGCGGTTTGTCCGAGTATTGCGTGATAGCCGCTGCGAAAAGGGACGATATCGAAGATCAAGTCTTTGCTTCGGAAGTTGTTCGGGGATCTGAAGATGACTTCCAATGTGATTGAGCCTGTGCAGCGGGCCTCTACGCCTGGTATTACTCCTTTAAAGGTAGTTTTTGTGGGCTTGACCCTTGATGGATCGATGCCCATCTTGCGGACTGTGTCCTAATATAGCAGGTTGAGGCTGCTGCCGCCGTCCATGAGGACGCGCGTAAGGTGGAATCCATCAATGATTGGGTCGACGACCAATGCGGCTGAACCGCCATGACGGATACTGGTCGGATGATCCTTGCGATCGAAGGTGATCAGATAGGACGACCATGGGTTGAATCTTGGGGCGACTAGCTCTATCGCGTAGACGTCCCTGAGTGCTTGTTTGCGCTCCCTTTTGGGTATATGGGTAGCATATATCATGCTCACCGTTTTAACCTGGGGGGGGGGACTTCTTCTGCCCCCTATGTTCAGCGGACAGGGCTCATCCTCGTCATTCTCACTTTGCGACCCCTTCTCCCTGTCTTCGGCATATAACTTGTCGGCCTGTTTAAAGACCCAACAACTTTGGGGGGTATGATTGGCTGGTTTATCATGGGTGCCGTGGATCTGACATGGACGATCGAGTATGAGGTCCAAGCTGGAAGAGCCCGGATTGTTCCTTTTATATGGCTTCTTCTGCTGACCGGACTTGGAGCCACTGAATCCGGCGTTGACCGCCGTGTCATCAGTATTGTCACCATTGTTTCGACGCTTATGCCTGTTGCGTCAGGGCTTCCCGTTGCTATTCTTGGCTTCGGAGGTGCCTGGTTCGCCTACATTATGGTTGCTACGGGCTAGGCTGTTGGGGAACGTATTAATTTCAAAAAAATTGCTACGCACACACAAGATCATGGTGATGCATAGAAACGAGAGGGGAGAGTGTGTCCATGTAACCTCGTAGTCCGAATGCGGAAGCATTAGCACAACACGGTTGATGTAGTCGTACGTCTTTACGATACGACCGATCCCAGTACCGAACGTACGGCACCTCCGAGTTCTACAAACGTTCAACTCGATGACGTCTCGCGAGCTCCGATCTAGCAAAGCTTTACATGAGAGTTTTGTCAGCACGACGACGTGGTGACGGTGATGATGATGCTACCGACGCAGGGCTTCGCCTAAGCACCGCTACGATATGATCGAGGTGGATTATGGTGGAGGGGGCACCGCACACGGCTAAGAGATCAATGATCAACTATTGTGTCTATGGGGTGCCCCTGCCCCCGTATATAAAGGAGCAAGGGGAGGAGGTGGCCGGCCAGGGAGAGGCGCGTCAAGGGGGAGTCCTACTCCCACTAGGAGTAGGACTCCTCCTTTTCCTAGTAGGAGTAGGAGATGGGGAAGGAAAGGGAGAGGAGGAGAAGGAAAGAGGGGGTCGGCCCCCCTTCCCTAAAACAATTCGGTTTGGGCCTTGGGGGGGGACCCACACTCCCCTTGCTTCCCTCTATTTCCACTAAGGCCCATGTAGGCCCATTAAGCCCCGGGGGGGGGGGGGGTCCGGTAACCCCTCGGTACTTCGGTATATGTCCGAAACCTTTCTGGTGTCCGAACATAGTCGTCCAATATATCGATCTTTACGTCTCAACCATTTCGAGACACCTCGTCATGTCTGTGATCATATCTGGGACTCCGAACTACCTTAGGTACATCAAAACACAAAAACTCATAATACCGATCGTCACCGAACTTTAAGCGTGCGGACCCTACGGGTTTGAGAACTATGTAGACATGACTGAGACACGTCTCCGATCAATAACCAATAGCGGAACCTGGATGCTCATATTGGTTCCCACATATTCTACGAAGATCTTTATAGGTCAAACCGCATAACAACATATGTTGTTCCCTTTGTCATCGGTATGTTACTTGCCCGAGATTCGATCATCGGTATCTCAATACCTAGTTCAATCTCATTACTGGAAAGTCTCTTTACTCGTTCCGTAATACATCATCCCGCAACTAACTCATTAGTTACAATGCTTGCAAGGCTTATAGTGATGTGCATTACCGAGTGGGCCCAGAGATACCTCTCCGACAATCGGAGTGACAAATCCTAATCTCAAAATACGCCAACTCAACAAGTACCTTCAAAGACACATGTAGAGCACCTTTATAATCACCCAGTTACGTTGTGACGTTTGGTAGCACACAAAGTGTTCCTCCGGTAAACGGGAGTTGAATAATCTCATAGTCATAGGAACATGTATAAGTCATGAGGAAAGCAATAGCAACAAACTAAACGATCAAGTGCTAAGCTAACGGAATGGGTCAAGTCAATCACATCATTCTCCTAATGATGTGATCCTGTTAATCAAATGACAACTCATGTCTATGGCTAGGAAACATAACCATCTTTGATCAATGAGCTAGTCAAGTAGAGGCATACTAGTGACATTCTGTTTGTCTATCTATTCACACATGTATCATGTTTCCGGTTAATACAATTCTAGCATGAATAATAAACATTTATCATGATATAAGGAAATAAATAATAACTTTATTATTGCCTCTAGGGCATATTTCCTTCATAGGTGTCGGGGATATACCCTGCGGCGTAACCCGACCGGACTTGGCGATTCACTGGCGACCCGCACTGACCAGACGATTTACAAGCAACCTGTACATTATAACTCATTGATAACCCAGCTGGCAGGACAGACGGATGACAAGGCCCAAGGCCTAGAAGGCCGGTTTATGTTAATGGTGGGCTAGTTTAAGAGGAAAGGCGTGAGGAACATTTATCTTACAAGGAGTTAAGACCCGGACTTGTATCCGGTTTGTATTGGAAGGTAGACTAGTCCTAATCCTAATAGGACTCCACATGTAACCCACCCCTCTAACTTATATAAGGAGGGGCAGGGCTCCCTCAAGAGGGACAAGCAAGCAGGAAGCAATAATTTCTAGAGCTAGACACAACAGAGGAGGGCCGGTTTACGGCGACTCCCTCGTGATGATAATGAGACCTAGCCACAAACAACATGTAGGGTTATTACCGGATGATGTTTCCCGGGGCCCGAAGCTGTCTAAACCCTTGTCTTGTGTTGCGTCTCTCGATTCCGCTCAACTCCTATCAAGCTACCACATAGATGCGTTGGCCTCACGTCTAAGTCCTCACACTAGGACATCTGTCGTGACAAATCCACGACAATAGGCAACTATCTTCACCCGCACAAAAGCGGGTCATAAGTTCCGTGAGGGCCGCCATGGACTTCGGCTTTTCTTGGCCGAGGTGTCGTGCGAGCCATTCATCGCGGATGCTGTGCTTACAGGCCGCTAGGGCTTCAGCATCCGGGCAGTCGACGATCTGGTTCTTTTTGGTTAAGAACCTTGTCCTGAATTTCCTGGCTGACTCTCCGGACTGTTGAACTATGTGACTTAAGTCGTCGGAATCTGGGGGTTGGACGTATGTGCCTTGGAAGTTGTCGCGGAAGGCATCTTCCAAGTCCTCCCAGCCGGCAATAGAGTTTTCGGGCAGGCTGTTCAACCAGTGCCGAGCTGGTCCCTTGAGTTTTAGCGGGAGGTATTTGATGGCATGAAGATCATCACCGCGGGCCATATGAATATGGAGAAGAAAGTCCTCAATCCATACTGCGGGATCTGTTGTTCCATCATATGATTCGATATTTATGGGTTTAAACCCTTCTGGGAATTCATGCTCCATTACTTCATCAATGAAGCAGAGGGGGTGTGCGGCACCTCTATATCGGGCCAGGTCGCGACGTAGTTCGGATGGAGTCGGTCTATGGCTTTCAGCCCGGGCGTGATTATGCTTGTCATGTTTGGCTTGGTAGCCGTCGTCACGCATCGGGGCATGCCCCCGCGATACGTAGATCGACCTGGCCGGACCTACTCTATTCTTTAGGTCCTGCCACAGGTCATATGTGTATCCCCGAGCTGTTATGTCTCTACCTTTACGGCGAGATAGTATGGGCCGGTGATCGGCTTGAGTTGCCTTTTGTCCCGGCCACGTGGTGGTCGGTCAGCCGCATTACGTGCTTCTGGTATGGGCTCAAGTGCCTCGTCATCAAATTGAGGTAGCAGTTTACGCTTCGGGTAACTTTTGGTTGGGCGCACGAGGCCATATTCCTCGGCTGCCAGGACATTAGTCCATCTATCATTGAGTAGATCTTGATCAGCCTGAAGCTGCTGCTGTTTCTTTTTCAGGCTCCTTGCAGTGGCTATTAGACATTGCTTAAAGCGCTCCTGCTTGAGAGGTTCCTCAAGCACGATAAAGTCTTCATCGCCGAGGCTCACCTCATCCTTGGAGAGTGGAAGGTAATTACTATCCTCCGAGTCTTCATTTGTGGCCTGTTCATCAGTGCTAACGTGTCCATCCTCCCAATCGTCTTGTTCAAAGTTTTGCTCGATGGGGTTTTCTTGGTCTTCAGCATCGTCCGAAGTATTGTTGTCTCTCGTGTCGGTATTGCTGTCTTTGCTACGGCGTGATTTCGAGCGGCGCCGTCAGCGTTTTGGTTGTATCTCGGGAGGTTTGTCCTCTATTGGACTTTTCTCGTTATCGCCGTCAGCCTCCTTGGGTGTATCCACCATGTATACGTCATATGAAGAGGTGGCCGTCCAGCGTTCGGTAACCGGCGAGTATTGGGCCTGCTCTTCTCCGGCATCATCGTCCATACCGTCGATGTCTTTGGAGCCGTAATCGAGCATGTCAGTTAAGTCCTCGATAGTGGCGATGAAGTGGGTGGTGAGTGGGACGTGAGATTCTGTCCTCTCAGCCCCTAGTCCGGGTTGGGCCTAGTTCGGACGTTGCTCCTGTGTAATAACAAGGGATCGCATCAAGTCCAGAGCCTCTCTTAAAGGCGAGGTTTGTCTAGGGAGAAAATAATTCATGGAGTATGGCGGGAAGGGGACACCATGGCCGAGCTCACACGACATTGTCTCTGAGTGTTCGGAGCCAGTGTCCGGAGAAGAGTCCGGCTTTGTGATGGTTGTCAGCGTCACTGCTTCCTCCGACTCCCTCGTACTGGGCTTAGTAGCCACATATAGTCTGGCGGGTTAAGAAATCCCGTCTTCAGAACTGGCGATGTGCTCCGGCTCTAAGGCCAGACCGGAGGTTGGGGTCATGAATCCTTGGAAGATCAAGTCTCCTCGGATATCAATGACATAATCCAGGTTTCCAAAACTAATCTGGTGACCTGGGGCATAGTTGTCGATCTGTTCTAGATGGCCAAGCGAGTTGGCCCACAGTGTGAAGCTGCCGAATACAAAGATCTGGTTGGGAAGAAAAACCTCCCCTAGGGTAGGATCGTTGTGGATGATTGATGGAGCCATTGAACCTTCTGGCGGCGGCACAGTGGAACTCTTAATGAAAGAACCAATATCGGTCTCAAAACCGGTGGATCTCGGGTAGGGGGTCCCGAACTGTGCCTAAGGTTGATGGTAACAGGAGACATGGGACACAATGTTTACCCAGGTTCGGGCCCTCTTGATGGAGGTAATACCCTACGTCCTCCTTGATTGATCTTGATGAGTATGAGGATTACAAGAGTTGATCTACCACGAGATCGATGTGGCTAAACCCTAGAAGTCTAGCCTGTATGATTCTGATTGTTCTCTACGGACTAAACCCTCCATTTTATATAGACACCGGAGGGGCCTAGGGTTATACCAAGTCGGTTATAGAGAAAGGAAATAATACATCTGGACACCATGCTTGCCATCCACGCAAAGGAGAGTCCCATCCGGACATGGGAGGAAGTCTTCTATCTTGTATCTTCATGGCCCAACAGTTTGGCCCATGTCACATAGGCCGGACGCCCGGGGACCCCTTAATCCAGGACTCCCTCACTTATACACAGAGATTTGACCATCTGAGGTCAGATCGCTACACAGTTGGACTACTCGGTCGAGTAGCATGAACCCCTCTCCCTTCTCTGCTGGAGTCACGATAAGCGAAGAGGGTTGGCTGACTCGGTCCATGGTGAAGGGGGGAAGGCCGGTCGACTGACCGGGAGTTTGAACGTCTCGGCAGTAGAACCAGGTCGACTGCGACCCTCTAACTGAGTCGGGAAGGGTCAAGGCTGGAAAAGTACTTCTACCCCTAGTCTGAATCCCTAAACCCCCGCACATTTGGATCACGTGCGTCTTCTCATCACTCGGATTTGCCTTCTTCACAGATTGAAAGTGCCAAGTAAAGATGTGCTTGAACAAACCCTAATGCGGTCGACAGCTCAAGTAGATTTCACAAACAGAGATGTAGGCAGCGAGGTATTGTCACATCCCTAGCTTCTGGCATTGCACTAGGGTAACTTCATGTGTGCATCATGTTTAAACTTTGAAAGAAACTTCAAATGGGGATTGCCTAAACCCTAGCATTAAAGGAATTCACTAGGTTCAACTAAAAATGTTTCCAGTAAATCCAAATGGCCTTAAAAAAATGTTCATCATTCTTGGAAAAAGCTGGAAACAGTAACCAGAGGTGATGCACATTTTTGCATGACATATTTGGGCTCTGGATTAAATCATACTCTATTAGCATTTGGGCATTTAAATGCTATTAAATATTTTAAATGCTCAAATAATCATAAACTAAAATGTTTACTGTAGGATATATTCCCAACAGTGATCATGAGTAGTTTCATGATTTTTGGAAGTGTCAAAGTGTTTTTAATAAAGCCCTAAAGACTACAGAATAATAGAAAACAAAATTAAAACAGAAAGCAGAGAGAGAGAGAGAGAAAGCAAACCTGGCGGCCTAGCTGTGGCCCAGCACTGTTGGCCCAGCCCACCTCCTTCCCTTGTCTTCTTCCAGCTGCTGCCAGGAGGACGCCGGGCATGTGCTCGCCGCGCGCGCGCCACCTCCACCCTGCCTGGCTGCCTCCTCGTCGCTCTGGCCCTCCCTCGCGACGCCACGCATCCCCTGACCTCTCTCGCACTCTCCCTCGCCCTCATCCCCTCCTCTGTCTCTCTCTCTCACGCGCACGGCCGAACGCCACCATCGCCGCCGCCTGCAGTTGCCGCGGCCAGAGCCACCTCCGAGCCTCTCCGACGCGCCCCCGAGCTCCGCCGTGACGCCCCGGTCCTCTCCGCCGAGCCACATGACGCCGGATGCCCTGGAGCACCGTCGTCGACGCCATCGCTGTCCTCTGCCCCGACGATCGCCACCCTTCGATTCTCCGCCTCCGACGCTTCCTCGACCCTGCTGGGCTTCTCTGCGAGTCCTCAGTGAGCTGCTCTTCCGTTCGCCCTTCTCCCCGTCGCCTCACACGTTCCCTAGCGCTAGCGCCGCCGTGCCCGAAGCTCACCGCCGCCCAGCCATGTCGCCGCCATGGCCAACGTCACCTAGAGCCGCAACCGAGCGCACCACCGTGCTCAGCATGTCTTCGCGCAACCGTAGCCACCCCCAGATCCTCCCGCCTTGCACCGTAGCACCGAACCCGTCGTTGCCCGAGCCCCGGCCGCCGCCACCAGCTCAACTCCGGCGAGCTCACTCCACCGCAGCCTCTCTCGCTTGCTCCAATGGATGCGCGAGAGTGCCAGCTCTCTGTAGGTGGTCTCGGCCGCTAATTTGGTCACCGAAGGGCAAAATCCGAGCCCCTCCGCCATCTCGGCCTCGCCGGGGACTCAACACCGGCAAGGTTGACCCCTGTTTGACCTCCCCGGCATCCTGACGTGTGGGCCCAGTCCCCTGTTTAATTAGTGCTAGGTAATTAGTGTTAATTAACTTAGTTAACTAGGTGAGCCACTGACATGCGGGCCCAGCCCTAGATTAGTTAAGTTAATCACCTACTTAGCACTAACAGACACTCTTAGTTAGATGTGACACTAACACGCGGGTCCCACAGGTCAGGTTTGACCTAGACGGGGCCTGTTGACCTGCTGACATCGGCATGACCTAATGCTGACGCAGTATTACTTTTTTGGATTTAATTTAATTCAGGAAATTCCAGGAAATGTTTAAAACTTTAAAAATTCATAGAAAATCAACCGTAGCTCAGAATGAAATAATTTATATATGAAAAATTATCAGAAAAATTCAAGGAATCTATTTATGGCATTTTCATGCATGTTAGAACAACTTATGGCTGCTGTTTAGGCCAATTCATATAAATGGAATTTAAAATCTCACATATGGAGTTTGAATTTGAACCTAGGGTTCAAACCAACTCCATTTAACATGTTGCTAGTTGCATTAGCTCAAACCATAGCATATTGACATATCATGATCATGCATCATATTGTGCATTGCATTGATTGTGTTTCTTTCTCTGTTGCCGGTATTTGTCCCTTCTCGATAGACATGGTTTCGACGACGTGTTCGATGACACCGATGAAGAACTATACTATCTTCAGAAGTGCCAGGCAAGCAAAACCCACTTGTTCATTCCGATACAAACCCACACTCTTGCTACTGCTCTCTTTTACTGCATTAGGACAACAACGATTCAACTGTTACATGCTACGGTAGTTGAACCCCTTTCCTTTGCATGACCTGTCATTGCCACAGTAAATAGATGAAACCCACTAGCATGAGTACGAGTTGTTTGAGCCCTGATGTGCCTACTCATTCATGTTTGCTTGTCATGCCTGCTATTGCTTAGAGTTGTGTCAGGTCTGATTCATCGGGGATGAATTGGAAAGTTGTGAACATGTCCTACTATGTGTGAGCTAAGTGTGTGAACACAATTTGGTAAAGGTAGCGGTGAGAGGCCATGTAGGAGTACATGGTGAGTTGTCTCATTGAAACCATTCTCAGGAACTGAGTTCTATGTTTGTGATCCATGAAACAGCTACTACCACACATTGGGCCCTGAAATATGACCCCGCTTGACTTACTGACCCCTCTCGTCCTCTGTCCAGGAGTTGCAACTAGTTTCTGGTGTTTATAGGATATGTGTTGGCGGCCGTGCGTAACACTGACCCTAGGGGTGGGCTATGATGCGGTAGATACACCGTGGCACGGTGTACCGGGCACCCGTTTGGTGTCTCGGGAACCCTGCACACATCGTTTGGGGCTGTGAGCGAAACTCCGGCCGGATCTCCTCACGGATGGAACCCGAATAGGCGATAAACCTGGACTAGAGACTTGTGCGGTTAGTCAGGTCATGGTCTACACCCATGTCGGCTTTCGCTTGAAGTCTGCCGAGCACATGTCGTGTGCAGACGCTAAGTGGTGGAAACATGTGTGACGAAGTACACCCCTGCAGGGTATAAAACTATTCGAATAGTCGCGTCCGCGGTAAAGGACTTCTGGGTTGCCTATAATAGTTCATAGACAAGTGAAAGTGGATACTCTAAAATGCGCAAGATAAGCGTGAGTGCTATGGATGGCGTTCTCGTAGGGAGACGGGAGCGGATCCATAGTGGTGTATTGATATGGTGATTATGTGGACTCGTGTGCGCCACTTCAAAAGAGTTACTTGCAGTCGTAGTTTAAAATAGCTACCGAGTCAAAGCTGGCTTGCTGTAGTTAAACTCCACAACCCCCCCTTGTTGATACCGATGCATATGTAGTTAGTTCTGATGTAAGTCTTGCTGAGTACATTTGTACTCACGTTTGCTTAATTTATGTTTTTGCAGAGAGACTTCAGTCTCGCTAGTAGTTCCACGTGGACTTCGACGTTTAGCTTGATACCTCAGCTACGATCTTGTGCCTCGGCAAGATCTGGTAGATAATCAGGCTTCTTAGCCTTTTTCATTTGTAGATGCCTGTACTCAGACATGGTAAACTTCCGCACGTGCTTTGATTTGTATGCTATGATTGATGGGTCATGAGACCCATGTTTGTAATATCTTGCTCCTCGGAGCCTAATGAATAAATACTTGAGTCGTAGAGTTATGTTGTGATGCCATGTTGTATTTACACATATCGAGCATATTGTGTGTATGATTGAAATGCTTGGTATGTGTGGGATCCGACAATCTAGTTGTTTATCCTTGGCAGCCTCTCTTATGGGAAATGTAGTCTAGTGCTTCCATGAGCCATAGTAGTCCGCTATAGCCCGGTTCACCGGAGTCCTGCTAGCCCAGCACTACTGCTCAGGTCACTTGACTGGTCGGCATGTGTTTCACTTCGTTCCTGTGTCTGTCCCTTCGGGGAAATGTCACGCGGTGACATCCGGAGTCCTGCTTAGCCTGCTACAGCCCGGGTTCCCAGAGTCCTGTTAGCCCAGTGCTAAAGCCCGGATTCACACGCAGCTCAGGTTCTCTGTCATATGGATGGTAGCGGCACTATCATATACGTGAGCCAAAAGGCGCATATGGTCCCGGGCCATGGTAAGGCGACACCCATGGGAATACCGTGCATGAGGCCGCAAAGTGATATGAGGTGTTACCGGCTAGATCGATGTGACTTGGAATCAGGGTCCTGACAGCTTTGGTATCAGAGCATGACTGCCTATAGGATTGCCAAGCCAAACCAGTCGAAGTTGTGTCTAGAAATGCTTTAGTTATGTAGGGGAATTGATTGTGGAAGGGAACGTAAGGCTCCTTTTACTCCTTATACCTTATTCCCTTCTGATCCGAGTCAACCTCTTCTTTTCTACGGGGTTAAGAAACTAGGCCTTCTCATCTATCTATCAGGATGACGTGTTACTAATCCATAGACTTATAAGATTGTTGGATTTAAGCCTAGTTCATTCTCTACTACTTCTGTGTGTTCATAGTTGGCCTCGGAACCTTGATATTGTGATGTTGAGTGGTTATGCCACCATTTTGTAGGATGTCTCAAATAATTTTGAGCATTTACAGCCGTTATGTTGTCCGAGTCATCCTAGGTCTCTAAATAGTCTGATGCATTTGCAAATCCTTTCTTCCCGTTCCTGATATCCTTTTGGGCTAGATTAACCATACCAATCGGTGAGTTGAGGCACTCTGTTGCCTTGACATATAGGTTGGAGCTAGTATTATGACCCTAGGTGTCTTAGAGGATCACCTAGTAAATCTAGCCATGTCTTGTGTTCCCGGTGTGATGATTCTGGCCATCATTCTCGAAAGCATTCCGTGATGCCATTTAGTTAGTAGGTATTCTATTCCTGGGTTTGAACCCGAGATTCACTCTAGTCAGCTCCTGTTAATAGTGTTTGCTCGTTCCTTTAGGATATTAGTAACCTTGCGACAGTCCTCGAGGTCCGTGGTATTTCCTTCTTCCAAATACCATGAACCATTAAGGCAGAAGTACTTTGAACCAAAATATCACAATCAGAGTACTCTTGAGGAGTTCTCCATTCATAATTGTGATTCTGCCAGTTCTACCTTTCTGCATGGGTTATCTGGAAGAAACCTGTTGAACTTGGTTCGACATATGAATCTATGCATCCACAACTTCGAAAGATATATGTCCTCTTGAGTTGTCCCTCTTCATTTATATTCCGACCATCGTCTATCAATTGATAGTCAGGAGTAATTGTGCATCCGTGTTATCGATGTTTATTATTCTCATGGTCCGTTAAGCCATTCTATTTCAGAATGATTAGGAGAAACAAACTCCAGTACCTCATCCATATCCAGGATTGGGTCAAAGTAGTTGTGTTCTGCAGATCAAATGCCAATCCAGCTTTTGCTCTGTTCTACCCTGGAGTATTACCCCCTTTATGTCAGGATTGTCATGAGAATTGCACCCTCTCTCATGAATTCTTGACACAATGATACTTCTTACCATCATTTTTCATTCCTCGGTCCCGTGTTGTCGCAACCGGAATGCCGGCAAGTGAACCATGATGTGTGAAATCAATACTCCTAGCAACTAGTTGCTAGGTAGCTAATGGACAATAATTTCTTTCTTAGCGTGTTGGTTATTGAATCATCATCCTAAGATTGATCGTGCTACCTAGTCCATTTTTTCTGGTGCACTCTTCGATCAATGAGTTAGGATTGTGTCAGTCCCTCGCTCTCTTGATCATATCGTCTTGCTCTAAAAAGCAAGATTGTTCCCGAGCCTAGAAACATATCGGTGGTTCGTGATTTTCTGAATATTTCCTCGGAAGTATCACCAGGTTGCCCCCTGACTGTTATGTTGAGCTCGTGATCAAGTTGGTTTCTTGTAAACCACCCCTTCTCCAAGAATCTGTGTTGGATACCCTGAGCTAGTTGGTTAAGCTGAACAACAACTTGGAGAGTTGGAAAATGAAAGCTTGTCCGGCTTAGTTCATTCCAAAGGGATATCCTTGTGTGTGTGTGTGTGTGTTTAAGAAAGATGATACTTTCATCAATTGTTCCTCGGGGTCGGTTGTTGAATCTATCGTCTTGTCCAAACCTTGATTTGAGTGTGGGCTATCGTCAAGTCAAATGAGAACTAACGATGTTCATAATGTTGTCTTACTCGTGGTTGTTTCCTCGAGCATACACCGTTATATCTTTTGGGTCTGACCAATGCTATCACCTTGTTCACATAATTATGGAATTCCATCTTCACAGAAATCTGGATGACCTGTTGTTGAGCCCATCGACAATATTTTCATCTTATCCATGATTCATGTTGAACATTAAGCTAGTGTTGGAAACTTTGAAAGCATTTCTTCATGCTAGCTCATGAAGCATATGTTTGGTATAAGAAGTGACTTCCTCTAGTTCACGTGCATTTGCAGCAAGTTGCCGCCATGAATTTGGGAAAGTTTGTCTCGCTTTCTGTGGAATCATCCCAAGTCATTCATGCATACGTGCGAAGTATTCTGTGGTCTGGAGACTTGCAACCTTCATTCTATATGAATCCCTAGCACAACAAGCCACTGATTGATTTGTTCAAGGAGAAGAAGTTTCTTCTTAAGAGCCAGACTTACGCAAGGACTTCGATATCCTCGATGATGGTTCCCCATCTAGACTCGGTAGTGTCTTATTATAAGACTACTATGTGGTCATGCTTGTCTGGGATAGCGTGTTCACAGGTTTGTAGCAAAACCGGCTCATGTTTTGGAGCTTACTATCGTAGTTCATTTTCTGAGAATCTCGCAACATCATCTCGTCGGTTTGTGTTCCAAACTTTCTTTTCCAGACATGTTGTCTGAAATATCCTATTACCAACCAGATCTGAATCTCACGCAGATATGATGGTTGGAACTTTTCCAGGATCTATGATGTAGGTCCCGACAGGGTTGATGTTCTGGCCGACACACCTAGCCGGAAGATCTGTCATTATAGTATCTTTGCCCATCTTTCCATGAGGATTTCGTGCGACTTATTATAGAAGTTGTTCCTTAGGGATCCTTGTGCTCTCAGTTTCTTCGATGATTCTATAACCATTGAAACATTGGAAACACTCTCGACTATTGAGTTTTGCCCCAGTTACCAGAATCATTCCCAGCATTTGCATTTTGTTCCCAGCTTGCACCTCAGTAGTAGTTGTCCAGGATCATCTTCAAAAGTGGACTTACCATGGGCCCCATTCATCCTAATGATAAGCGAATCATCCATTGCGTTGTCTTCAACAAGGTAGTCCACATCATTCATCCTAGTCCGAGTATGCCATTTCTTCGAGCTCTTTCAAACAATCAATTGAAAATTGCTTTAAGTTGGTATGAAGAGTTTCAATGATCTATGGATCAAAAGTAATTCTTTTTGCCACTTAAGGGAACAATCCAATGAGTCACCTTTCCCAAGGTGCCCCGTTACAGGATCATGGCAATTATTTCCTCGCCACCATGACAACATCCACCATCTCTCTAAGTGTGGAATTGTTGCCCACAAATCAAACCTTGTCGTTTGTTCTTCCATCCCTCTTGATGTGTTTTGTGTCTCAACTCGAGATGTTTCAACATCTCATTCCGCGAGTTGATCTTGTATAGCTCGATCTTCGAGAAGATCAATCGTAGTAAAGTTTCTTTCCGTCGTCATTGCATGGATGAAGATCTCAAAAGCGAGGATATCAAGATCAATGTATGCAACTAATCAACAACCTTATGAGGTGCAGCTTGGATCGAGAAGACTGTGATAGTTTGTGACCTCCTTTCCGCTTACCTAACGTCTTGAATCTCGGGACGAGATTCTTGTTTAGTGGGGGTGAGTTGTCACATCCCTAGCTTCTGGCATTGCACTAGGGTGACTTCATGTGTGCATCATGTTTAAACTTTGAAAGAAACTTGAAATGGGGATTGCCTAAACCCTAGCATTAAAGGAATTCAGTAGGTTCAACTAAAAATATTTCTAGTAAATTCAAATGGCTTTAAAAAATATTCATCATTCTTGGAAAAAGCTGGAAACAGTAACCAGAGGTGATGCACATTTTTGCATGACATATTTGGGCTCTGGATTAAATCATACTCTATTTGCATTTGGGCATTTAAATGATATTAAATATTTTAAATGCTCAAATAATCATAAACTAAAATGTTTACTGTAGGATATATTCCCAACAGTGATCATGAGTAGTTTCATGATTTTTGGAAGTGTCTAAGTGTTTTTAATAAAGCCCTAAAGACTACAGAATAATAGAAAACAAAATTAAAACATAAAGCAAAGAGAGAGAGAAAGCAAACCTGGCGGCCCAGCTGTGGCCCAGCACTGTTGGCCCAGCCCACCTCCTTCCCTTGTCTTCTTCTAGCTGCTGCCAGGAGGACGCCGGGCGTGTGCTCGCCGCGCGCGCGCGCGCCACCTCCACCCTGCCTGGCTGCCTCCTCGTCGCTCTGGCCCTCCCTCGCGATGCCACGCATCCCCCGACCTCTCTCGCACTCTCGCTCGCCCTCACCCCCTCCTCTGTCTCTCTCTCACGTGCACGGCCGAATGCCACCATCGCTGCCGCCTGTAGTTGCCGCGGCCAGAGCCACCCCCGAGCCTCTCCGACGCGCCCCCGAGATCCGACGTGACACCCCGGTCCTCTCTGCCGAGCCACATGACACCGGACGCCCTGGAGCGCCGTCGTGGATGCCATCGCCGTCCTCTGCCCCGATGATCGCCGCCCTTCGTTTCGCCGCCTCTGACGCTTCCCTGACCCCGCTGGGCTTCTCTGTGAGTCCTTAGTGAGCTGCTCTTCCGTTCGCACTTCTCCCCGTCGCCTCGCACGTTCCCTAGCGCTAGCGCCGCCGTGCCCGAAGCTCTCCGCCGCCCAGCCATGTCGCCGCCGTGGCCACCATCACCTAGAGCCGCGAACCGAGCGCACCACCATGCTCACCATGTCTTCGCGCAACCGTAGCCACCCCAGATCCTCCTGCCTTGCACCGTAGTGCCGAACCCGTCGTTGCCCGAGCCCCGGCCGCCGCCACGAGCTCAACTCCGGCAAGCTCACTCCACCGCAGCCTCCCTCGCTTGCTCCAATGGATGCGCGAGAGTGCCAGCTCTCTGTAGGTGGTCTCGGCCGCTAATTTGGTCACCGAAGGGCAAAATCCGAGCCCCTCCGCCGTCTCGGCCTCGCCGGCGACTCAACGCCGGCAAGGTTGACCTCCCCGGTGTCCTGACGTGTGGGCCCGGGACCCTGTTTAACCAATGCTAGGTAATTAGTGTTAATTAACTAAGTTAACTAGATGAGCCACTGACATGCGGGCCCAGCCCTAGATTAGTTAAGTTAATCACCTACTTAGCACTAACAGACACTCTTAGTTAGATGTGACACTAACACGCGGGTCCCATAGGTCAGGTTTGACCTGGACCGGGCCTGTTGACCTGCTGACGTCGGCATGACCTAATGCTGACGCAGTATTAGTTTTCTGGATTTAATTTAATTCAGGAAATTCCAGGAAATGTTTAAAACTTTAAAAATTCATAGAAAATCAACCGTAGCTCAGAATGAAATAATTTATATATGAAAAATTATCAGAAAAATTCAAGGAATCTTTTTATGGCATTTTAATGCATGTTAGAACAACTTATGACTGCTGTTTAGGCCAATTCATATAAATGGAATTTAAACTCTCACATATGGAGTTTGAATTTGAACCTAGGGTTCAAACCAGCTCCATTTAACATGTTGCTAGTTGCATTAGCTCAAACCACAGCATATTGACATGTCATGATCATGCATCATATTGTGCATTGCATTGATTGTGTTTCTTTCTCTGTTACCGGTATTTGTCCCCTCTCGATAGACGTGGTTTCAACGACGAGTTCGATGACACCGATGAAGAACTATACTATCTTCAGAAGTGCCAGGCATGCAAAACCCCCCTTGTTCATTCCGATACAAACCCACACTCTCGCTCCTGCTCTCTTTTACTGCATTAGGACGAAACCCACTAGCATGAGTACGAGTTGTTTGAGCCCTGATGTGCCTACTCATTTATGTTTGCTTATCATGCCTGCTATTGTTAGAGTTGTGTTAGGTCTGATTCATCGGGGATGAATTGGAAAGTTGTGAACATGTCCTACTGTGTGTGAACACGATTTGGTAAAGGTAGCGGTGAGAGGCCATGTAGGAGTACATGGTGGGTTGTCTCATTGAAACCGTTCTCAGGAACTGAGTTCTGTGTTTCTAATCTATGAAACAGCTACTACCACACATTGGGCCCTGAAATATGACCCCGCTCGACTTACTGACCCCTCTCGTCCTCTGTCCAGGAGTTGCAACTAGTTTCTGGTGTTTATAGGATATGTGTTGGCGGCCGTGCGTAGCGCTGACCCTAGGAGTGGGCTATGATGCGGTAGATACACCATGGCATGGTGTACCGGGCACCCGTGTGGTGTCTCGGGAACCCTGCACACATCGTTTGGGGCTGTGAGCGAAACTCCGGCCGGATCTCCTCGCGGATGGAACCCGAATAGGCGATAAACCTTGACTAGAGACTTCTGCGGTTAGTCAGGTCGTGGTCTACACCCACGTCGACTTTCGCTTGAAGTCTGCCGAGCACATGTCGTGTGCAGACGCTAAGTGGTGGAAACATGTGTGACGAAGTACACCCCTGCAGGGTATAAAACTATTCGAATAGCCACGTCCGCGGCAAAGGACTTCTGGGTTGCCTATAACAGTTCATAGACAAGTGAAAGTGGATAAAATGCGCAAGATAAGCGTGAGTGCTATGGATGGCGTTCTCGTAGGGAGACGTGAGCGGATCCATAGTGGTGTATTGATATGGTGAATATGTGGACTCGTGTGCGCCACTTCAAAAGAGTTACTTGCAGTCGTAGTTTAAAATAGCCACCGAGTCAAAGCTGGCTTGCTGCAGTTAAACTCCACCACCCCCTTGTTGATACCGATGCATATGTAGTTAGTTCTGATGTAAGTCTTGCTGAGTACATTTGTATTCACATTTTCTTAATTTATGTTTTTGCAGAGAGACTTCAGTCTCGCTAGTAGTTCCACGTGGACTTCGACGTTTAGCTTGATACCTCAGCTACGATCTTGTGCCTCGGCAGGATCTGGTAGATAGTTAGGCTTCTTAGCCTTTTTCATTTGTAGATGCCTATACTCAGACATGGTAAACTTCCGCATGTGCTTTGATTTGTATGCTATGATTGATGGGTCATGAGACCCATGTTTGTAATATCTCGCTCCTCGGAGCCTAATGAATAAATACTTGAGCCGTAGAGTTATGTTGTGATGCCATGTTGTATTTACACATATCGAGCATATTGTGTGTATGATTGAAATGCTTGGTATGTGTGGGATCCAACAATCTAGTTGTTTATCCTTGGCAGCCTCTCTTATTGGGAAATGTAGTCTAGTGCTTCCATGAGCCATAGTAGTCCGCTACAGCCCGGTTCACCGGAGTCCTGCTAGCCCAGCACTACTGCTTAGGACACTTGACTGGCCGGCATGTGTTTCACTTTGTTCTTGTGTTTGTCCCTTCGGGGAAATGTCACGCGGTGACATCCGGAGTCCTGCCTAGCCTGCTACAGGCCGGGTTCCCGGAGTCATGTTAGCCCAGTGCTACAGCCCGGATTCACACGCTGCTGACCGACATGCTCGATGTGATTCATGTATGCCTGTCCCCATAGGTTGGTGCCGCTTTGGGTTCATGACTAGCCATGTCGGCTCGGGTTCTCTGTCATATGGATGCTAGCAACACTATCATATACGTGAGCCAAAAGGCGCATACGGTCCCGGGCCATGGTAAGGCGACACCCGTGGGAATACCGTGTGTGAGGCCGCAAAGTGATACGAGGTGTTACCGGCTAGATCGATGTGACTTGGAATCGGGGTCCTGACAGGTATGTGATTGTGTTTGGAGATAAATGGTGAAGTTGGGCACGAAAAAAGTTCATGAACCCCCGGAAAAAGGATGAGGAGGCAGATTGAAACCGCGGTCGACGTGAGTAGCAAGGATAAAGCACTCACCCTCTTGCGGCTGAGGCTCAGTCTCGCTCCCCAGCAGCCTCTAAGATCCATGGGCGATGGGGCCTCCACTGGCCATGTCCTCCAAGTCCTCCTTCTGGATCACGGAGCGGATCCAGTCCCCCTGAATCCAACTAGGCGGCAAACCGGACCACGACAACGATCCCCGACTCGTCTTCTTGCCCTTCACCCCGCCTTCTTGCGCTCCAGGGCCGCCATCTTGTCCTTGCCCATGGTGACAGAGTGCTTGCGGGCGAACGGATACGACAAAGAGGGAGGAGAGTGCGGAGGAGAAGCAGAGGAAGAAGGGGGCGAGTGGTGCGCACGGTGGTTTGCCTCGGTCCAGAACGATCTAATCATATCCCGCAGCAGGCGCTCGCTCAATATGTGGCGGAAAAGGTGGCATGAAGACCGAGGCATCCTTGTTTATCCGCTCCGTCTACTGTGGGACCTTCCGTCCCACGCGCTTCCCCGAAATTTCGAATCCCGTGAGATCCAGGAACCGCAGAGTAACCAATCGCACCGAAGATTTCGTACTATATCAACACTCAAAGATTATCAGTTGAGTTCACTCAACGACCTCTGAATCGATCGAGGCGACTGAAACAAGATCGAAGCTTCAACATGATTCACAAACTCAGATGAAATACCTCCGAGGTATGGAATCGAGTCGGAGTCAACTTCAAGCTCTTTCTTCAGTCGGACCTCAATCCATTCGAGGGCTAATGATGATGACATGTACCTAGGGTAGGGTCGTAGGCCTAACTTGGACACCCTACCCAAGGAAATTGCCCAAGAGTCAAAGACATTCAAAGCGCAAGAAGAAAAACCGACTGAGTTCATCGAGGAGTGAAATCCACTCGACCTTCAACCTCACTTGGATACCCCAATTCCATTCAACAAAGATAAAGTCACTCGACTGAACAAGAAACCACTCAGAGTATAGAAGACCTAACATCGCTCAGGGTGGCAATGGTTGGGCATTCATTCTGTAATGTTGAAGATCATTTATACCTCTTTATTATTAGCGTTACCAGTAATGCCCTATCTTAATGTACATTGAACCCTCTGTGACATGGGCTGGCTGGGATCCTGGCGCACTCTATATAAGCCACCCCCTCCACTGGCACAAGGGTTCGCACCCCCTGTAACTCTCACGCATAATCCAGTTGACCAGCCTTCGGGCACCCAGACGTAGGGTTGTTACTTCCTCCGAGAAGGGCCTGAACTCGTAATCATTGCGTGCACAATCTCGCCGTAGTTAGGCTCTTGCCTCCTCCTACATACCCCCTATATTATTGTCAGACTTACTCCCACGACAGACTCCTGCCTGCATCTACTACTATTACTCCACACAATGACCTCTATCCAGCATGCATCTAGTGTATTAAGTTCATGGAGAAACGAAGTAATGCAATAAGAACGATGACATGATCTAGAAAAGATCTATATATGTAGAGATAGACCCCACCGTTTTATCCTTAGTAGCAACGATACATACGTGTTGGTTCCCTTTCCGTCACTGGGATCAAGCACCGTTAGATCAAACCCACTACAAAGCACCTCTTCCCGTTGCAAGATAAATAGATCGAGTTTGCCAAACAAAACCCAAATATCGAAGAAGAAATACGAGGCTATAAGCAATCATGCATAAAAGAGATCAAAGAAACTCAAATACTTTCATGGATATAGAAAGATAGATCTGATCATAAACTCAAAGTTCATCCGATTCCAACAAACACACTGCAAAAAGTGTTACATCATATGGATCTCCAAGAGACCACTGTATTGAGAATCAAACGAGAGAGAGGAAGCCATCTAGCTACTAACTACGGACCCAAAGGTCTACAAAGAACTACTCACACATGATCGGAGAGGCACCAATGGAGGTGGTGAACCCCATCAGTGATGGTGTCTAGATTGGATCTAGTGGTTCTGGACTCTGCGGCGACTGGAATTGATATTCGTCGACTCCCCTAGGGTTTCTAGAATATTGGGGTATTTATAAAGCAAAGAGGCGGTCCGGGGGGGGGGGGGCACCCGAGGTGGGCACAACCCACCAGGGCCCATTAGGTGTCTTTTGGTCCATGAAAAATATCTGTAAAGTTTTGTTGCATTTGGACTCCGTTTGGTATTGATTTTTTGTGATGTAAAAAACATGCAAAAAAACTGCAACTGGCAGTTGGCACTATGTCAATAGGTTAGTACCAAAAATGATATAAAATGATTATAAAACATCCAAGATTGATAATACCAAAGGAAATATGCCCTAGAGGCAATAATAAAGTTATTATTTATTGCCTTATATCATGATAAATGTTTATTATTCATGCTAGAATTGTATTAACAGGAAACATAATACATGTGTGAATAGATAGACAAATAGTATGTCACTAGTATGCCTCTACTTGACTAGCTCATTGATCAGAGATGGTTAAGTTTCCTAACCATAGACAAAGTGTTGTCATTTGATTAATGAGATCACATCATTAGGAGAATGATGTGATTGACTTGACCCATTCCGTTAGCTTAGCACATGATCGTTTAGTATTCTGCTATTACTTTCTTCATGACTTATACATGTTGCTATGACTATGATATTATGCAACTCCCGTTTACCGGAGGAACACTTTGTGTGCCACCAAATGTCACAATGTAACTGGGTGATTATAAAGGTGCTCTACAGGTGTCTCCGAAGGTACTTGTTGGGTTGGCGTATTTCGAGATTAGGATTTGTCACTCCAATTGTCGGAGAGGTATCTCTAGGCCCTCTCGGTAATGCACATCACTTAAGCCTTGCAAGAATTGCAACTAATGAGTTAGTTGCGGGATGATGTATTACAGAATAAGTAAAGAGACTTGCCGGTAACGAGATTGAACTAGGTATTGAGATACCGATGATCGAATCTCGGGCAAGTAACATACCGATGACAAAGGGAACAACGTATGTTGTTATGCGGTTTGACCGATAAAGATCTTCATAGAATATGTGGGAGCCAATATGAAAATCAAGGCTCCACTATTGGTTATTGACCAGAGGCATGTCTCGGTCATGTCTACATAGTTCTCAAACCCGTAGGGTCCACACGCTTAACGTTTGGATGACGGTTATATTATGAGTTTATATGTTTTGATGTACTGAAGGTTGTTCGGAGTCCCGAATGTGATTCCGGACATGAGGAGGAGTCTCGAAATGGTCAAGACATGAGATTGATATATTGGAAGCCTATTGAGGGAGTCCTAGATTAGGGGGTGTCCGGATGGTCGGACTATACCTTCAGCCGGACTCCTGGACTATGAAGATGCAAGATTGAAGACTCCGTCCCGCGTCCGGAAGGGACTTTCCTTGGCGTGGAAGGCAAGCTTGGCAATACGGATATGAAGATCTCATACCATTGTAACCGACTCTATGTAACCCTAACCCTACCCGTTGTCTATATAAACCGGAGGGTTTTAGTCTGTAGGACAACATACACATCAACAATCATACCATAGGCTAGCTTCTTGGGTTTAGTCTCCTCGATCTCGTGGTAGATCTACTCTTGTACTACCCATATCATCAATATTAATCAAGTAGGACGTAGGGTTTTACCTCCATCGAGAGGGCCCAAACCTGGGTAAAACTTTGTGTCCCTTGTCTCCTGTTACCATCCGGCCTAGACGCACAGTTCGGGACCGCCTACCCGAGATCCGCCGGTTTTGACACCGACATTGGTGCTTTCATTGAGAGTTCCTCTGTGTTGTCGCCGTCTGGCTCGATAGCTCCTACGTTCATCGATAGCGATGCAGTCCAGGGTGAGACCTTCCTCCCCGGACAGATCTTCGTCTTCGGCGGCTTCGCACTGCGGGCCAATTCGCTTGGCCATCTGGAGCAGATCGAAAGCCGCTCCCCTGGCCGCCAGGTCAGATTTGGAAGTTTAAACTACACGACTGACATCCGCGGGGACTTGATCTTCGGCAGATTCAAGCCACTGCCAAGCGCACCGCACTATTACGACGAGCATGATCTAGCTCTGCCGCCGAACAGTGCTCTAGAGGCCGCACCCGCATCGGCTCCGACCCTTAATTCGGAGCCAACTGCGCCGATCGAGGATGGGCGGTTGGACGCCACCCCGGGGGCTACGATCCCAACGGCGATTGAGCCGAACACCAGCCCTGTACTCTGCGAGACTCATGACTCCAAGGAGCCGGACTCCTCTTCGGACTCCGAACCCTCCACGCCCCTGCCAATCGAATCCGATTGGGCGCCGATTATGGAGTTCACTGCCACGGACATCTTTCAGCACTCGCCTTTGGGCGATATCCTAAAGAAATTGAAGTCTCTCTCTTTATCAGGAGAGCCCTGGCCGGACTATGGGCAGTGAGATTGGGATGCGGACGATGAAGAAATTCAAAGCCCACCCACCACCCACTTTGTAGCCACTATCGATGATTTAACCGACATGCTCGACTTCGACTCCGGAGACATCGATGGTATGGACGCCGATGAAGGAGACGATGAAGAGCCAGCGCCTATTGGGCCCTGGAACGCAACCTCGTCATATGACGTATACATGGTGGGCGCACCAAAAAATGACGACGAGGAGCAGAAGGGCGCATCGAAGGCTTGTTCCCTCAAAAAGCAGTCAAAACGGCGACGCAAGCGCCGCCCCAAATCCCGCCTCGACAGAAATAGCGATCACACAGACCTAGCGCTGGAGCAGGGCGAACCGCTGCCGGACAACGGCAATCCGTATAATCAAACCGAACAAACAAATCCTATCAAGGATAATGGTCCGGACGACATAACACCGGACAGACACCCGGAGCAACAGACTGCCCATAAAAGGCTTGTTGCCACCACGAGGAGCTGGAAAAAGCAGAAGCAAAGGCTCAAGGCCGCACAAGACACACTCCAATTCAGATGGAGTAAAATACTCAGCACTACAGCAAGGTACGGCGATAATCGCCCCTTCAGGAGCTACCCGAAGCGGAAGATGCTACCCAAATTCGATGAGGAGGCCTCAGAACCCCCACAACCAAATATCAAAGCAGCCACCTGGTCGGATAGACGACCCCTCTACCAATATAGAACGGCATACAATGCCGCTCACCATACAACACGCAACCAATGCGAGGGCTCGCACCCAAAGGACGGTGTAACAAGATCCATCTATGGACCACGCAAGCGCGCCCTAGCATACAATGCAATACAACAAACATCCGAACAACGCTGTACACCTAGCTACAGGGGTGCCACACACCCCTATGTTTCGCCGATGAGGTCTTGGACCACGAATTTCCAGAAGGATTCAAGCCCGTAAACATAGAGGCATACGACGGAACAACAGACCCTGGGGTCTGGATTGAGGACTACATCCTTCATATCAATATGGCTCGAGGAGATGATCTCCACTCCATCAAGTACCTACCCCTCAAGCTCAAAGGGACAGCTCGTCACTGGCTCAAAGGACTCCCCGAAAGCTCCATCGGAAGTTGGGAAGAGCTCGAAGATGCCTTTCGGGCAAATTTTCAAGGGAATTATGTCCGACCTCCGGATGTGGACGATTTGAGTCATATAACTCAAAAGCCCGGAGAGTCAACCCGAAAGCTTTGGAACAGGTTTCTTACTAAAAAGAATCAGATTGTCGACTGTCCGGATGCCGAAGCCTTAGCAGCTTTCAAGCATAGCGTCCGTGACGAATGGCTCGCCAGACACCTCAGCCAAAATAAGCCGAGAATGATGGCCGCATTAACAAACCTCATGCCCGCTTTTGCGCGGGGGAGGATAGTTGGCTAGCCAGACGCAGCACCAGCAACCCGAGTACATCTGAAGTTAGAGATGGAAACGGGAAATTACGGCGCAACAACAATAAAAAATGCCGGAATAAAGAAGACAGCACGAAGGGAACGGCAGTAAGTGCCGGATTCAAAAGCTCTCGGCCAGGTCAAAAGCCGCCTAAAGGCACCAGGGATGAACTGTCCAGCCTCTACAAAATTCTGGACCAAGTATGTCAGATCCATAGTACCCCTGGTAAACCTGCCAATCATACCCACAGAGAATGTTGGGTCTTCAAGCAGTCTGACAAGCTCAACGCCGTACATAAGGGGGAGGATACACCAAGTGAAGACGAGGACAAGCCTCCCAAGCAAGACACGGCGGAACAAAAGAAATTTCCACCAGAAGTCAAAATAGTAAACGTGTTACACATCAGCAAGGGAAAAAACAATACGACACTCCCAGGAAAGTATACCCAAGTGCCTATCACTACGAAGTCCTGCCACTGGTCATCTCAACTAATCACTTTCGACCATCGCGATTACTCAGCAAGTATCCGACACGCAGGATGGGCTGCCCTGGTATTGGACCCAGTAATTGGTGGATATCACTTCACAAGGGTCTTGATGGACGGCGGCAGTAGCCTAAACCTAATATATCAGGATACAATCCGCAGGATGGGGTTAGACCCAACACAAATTCGCCATAGCAATACTACCTTTAAAGGAGTAACGCCAGGCCCAGGGGCTCGTTGTACGGGCTCCCTCTTACTACAAGTTATATTTGGCTCCCCCGATAACTTCCGTCGTGAGCATTTAACTTTCCACATCGCTCTGTTTGAAAGTGGCTATCAAGCACTGCTCGGATGTGAAGCTTTCGGTCGCTTTAATGAAATACCGCACTACGCCTCCCTCACACTCAAGATTCCCGGTCCACGCGGCATCATTACAATGCATGGAAATATCAAGCGATCTCTGCGCGCCGAAGAGAGTGAGGCTGCCTTGGTCGCCGCACACTAAAGGCGCCCGGACAAATGAAAGCATCCAATAGGTCGTCAAGACCTCAGATACAACTAATCAAGTCCGACGCCACTATTTATATGGAAATAAGTGGCCACACCCTTATTTGTCAATACAAGGGGCTCAACGCGCGCAGACAAGTGGAAATTTCTTATCATCTTGAATCACACATGGTTTCTTTAAAAACTATATTTTTGCACGACAACCTTTTCACTTAACTTCCTCTCTTTTACAGACGATCATCATGCTACACCCGTCCAGGATACGGCACAACAGAGACACAGGCGCAGACGTGTAGCAGGGACCCGCTCCAAGGATTCTTTTTAGATTAAGACCCCGCGTAAACCTTTTTTACTGTCTCTTGTTGATACATATCCACCGTTGAGAAAGATGTTGACGTCTTGGCATGTGGCCACGCCAGAACAATGCTCGTACCTGGACACAAGGGGCTTCTTACAAAGGCCATTATTTAGGCCCGGTTTATACCACAAAGACCGAATACCTTTGGGAGTGTTCGGCGTCGCGAGTTTGGCCCTATATGCATCAGCTCCGAATCATTGTCTTTGGTCAAATGTTGGGTTTGCCCGGCTCCTGTGTTTTGGTGCCTTACGTTCCGCTTTACCGGCTAAGGTAGCACCAGGAGAACTACTGCGATTGTGCCCTGGTTCATCTGGACAAGCACCTCAGTAGAGAAAGCCGGAAACTGACTGTCATGATATAGCGTCAGACTGGTCAACCACTCGATGACCCGTGGGAATGTTAGAATTCCTCCGCCTTAACGAAGGGTCGTTTTCCAGCCTACGCACCCCAGAACCGGGAGAGTGCGGAGCCACCAGGGGCTATCTAGTAGCCCCACTATCAAACTCCTATGGCTAAGTGAAAGTGCTAAAGCATTATAGTCCGGTTGCCTCGCTCGCTCCGCTATCACCTCCTTAATAGGACCAAGACATTGGGTTAAGTGTGAACGCGTGTTTTTGCAAGCACCTCCGCATTATATGCGTGGGGGCTGAAGCCAACGACTGCAATCTTTCAGGTTATACACATGTATACGTAAACGACCGCCCAGGAGGCATCATATTACTTTCAGGCAAAAGTATAAAAATAGCATTATAAAAATTTATAAAAGCATTTCGCTTACAATGAAATTACATATCACTCAAACATAATATTTTTTGAGCACTGGGTCTCTATCAAACGGGCACCCTCAGAACTTCTTCAAAATAGTGCTCAGCAGCCTTTCGACCTATAGCCGAATCCCGCTCTGCAACATTGGTAGCATCCATCTCCGCCCAGTATGCCTTAACACGGGCAAAGGACATCCATGGGCCCTCTATGCACGCCGACCTCTTCATCGCATTAATGCGCGGCACCACGTCAAGGAACTGCTGCACCAAGCTGAAATAGCTGTTCAGTTTTGACCTTCCCGGCCACAGCTGATCCACAACAGACCTCATAGAGAGTCCGGACAACCTGTTTAGTTCGGTCCATTCGGCTAATTGGTCAGTCAATGAAAGTGGATGCTCGGGAGAATGGAATTGTCTCCAAAACAGCTGGTCTACTCCACGGTCTGTCTGACCCTGGAAGTACTTGGCCGCATCGGCAACGCTCGCCGCCAAATCCATATACACATCCTCCGAACTACACAGCCGATCCAGAGGGGCATACCGTGGATCTCCGAATTTCCCCCGCAACATAAAGGATTTCCCAGCTACAATATCCCCGTCTTCCCGCAGCTCCTCCTTCTTTGCCCTCATAGCAGAGCGGAGATCCTTTTTCGTCGCAGCAGCCTTCTCAAGGTCCGATGCCTTCGCTTGGTTTTCCTTTTCGAGAACCCGGCAACGGTCGGCGGTGGCTTTTAATTCCCCAGCCATCTTGGCCATCTTGTCTCGGGTCTCGCCATGCGCGGCCTTCTCGGCTTGCAACTCTTCGGCCGCCTTTAGAGCAGCCGCATTACCTAACCTCACTTGTTCCTTGGCTCGGGCAAGTTCTGCCCGCAAGGCTTCAACAGTAGCAGCTCCATCTGCAGTCACAACATATTTAAGATACTGGCATCATACTACTCTTCTTATGTGGCATTTACCAGATATTGACACTTACCCTGTGCCTCGTCAAGCCTTTTGTTAACAAGCTCGATGTCGGCATCTGCCGCATCCAACTACCGTTCTAAATGGGCAAACTCGCTAGTCCGGCTAGCCACCGGAGCTTCCATCACCTGCACATAGAGGCAGTATGGTTATTACCTGGGAATATGATCCTCTGTTCGTCGCCGTTTCTGACGACAACCAGAGTCTCAGGGGCTACTATCTACACAGGGCACACCTAGCATGTGCGGACTATCATACATTCTTTTACGTACCTCAAAGCCCGTCAGTAGACTTATAAAAGCTTCATGCAATCCGCTTTTGGCGGACGATATTCTCTCCATCACCGTATTCATCAGCACACGGTGTTCATCTGAAATGGCCGCTCGCCCCACCAACTCCCTCAGAACATCTGATCGCACACTAGACGGTGCTGGACTCTTTCGTCTGCTCTCTTCGGGAGCCGGACATTGGGAGCTTCAGGGGTCAACGGGATTATCTTCTGGCCTCACCGGACTCGGAGAGGCCCTCCGTGACGACACTTCAGGGTCGCCCGCTTCCGAAGCAGAGGAGTCTGGAGGAGGCGTTTTGCTCTCCATCATCTCTGGAAGAAGATCCCCCAAAGATGAGCTCATTTGAGAGGGGCTAAGGCCCGAACTGCAAAAATATATGCGGTGGTTATCTTCTCAGAAGAAAAAGATGGCATATCTATACTACCAAAGGTATTTCGGGTCACTTACGACTCGTGGGAGGATTGACCCCCCCGCGGACTTTGTGCGGCAACAACGCCCCCCAAGGTGGGACCCTCTGGGGGAGAATTCTTCTCCCATTTGGAAGCTTCGGCTTCCGAATCCCCGGGCGCAGTCCTTTTCCTCTTCTGGTCACCTTCCCTCATGGAGACGCTCACTCCCTCGGCTAGACAGGGCAGCGTTGGGGGCCCGTGTCCGCCCGCATTATCCTCCACGATATCTTCCTTCAAGGGCTCCGGGCAAGGTGCGGTCTGGAGCATCTTCTCCAATACCGGATTTTCCAAACCCTCAGGGAGGGGGGCCGAACATCGAATCAACTTTGCCTTTGTTAGCCAGTCCTGGTCAAAAAGCGAACTCTCAAAGATAACTTCGTAACAAAGTAGAGAAAGTATGTTCGGCCAGAAGATGCCTTACCTGTTCGGCGATGCGGTTGCTACTCAGGCCCACGTCCTCGGTGATTTCCGGACACTCCGTCTGAGGTCCGAAGAATGATTTATACATCCCCTCGTGCGTCAGGCCAAGAAAATTTTGAATGGCACGCGGTCCCTTGGGATTGAACTCCCATAGACGAAGAGGCCGGCGTTTGCAAGGCTGGACTTGACGAACCAACATAACCTGTATCACCGCAACCAAACTGAAATCTCCATTGAAGAGATCTTGAATGCGGCCTTGCAGTATAGGCACGTCCTTGGCTGTCCCCCAACTCAGACCTCTGCTGATCCATGACATCAGCTGTAGTGGGGGATCCAAGCGGAAAACAGGGGGGCCGCCCACTTGGCACTTCTAGGAGCCGTGATGTAGAACCACTCCTGTTGCCACAATTCAGACACCTCTGGGATGGAACCTTTGGGCCACAGAGCTCCCGTCATCTTGCATATTGAGGCACCTCCACACGCTGCATGCTCCCCCTCGACCAACTTTGGCTTCACTTCAAAGGTCTTGATCCATAGGCCAAAGTGAGGGGTAACCCGAAGGAAGGCCTCGCACACGATAATAAATGTCGTGATATGGAGAAAGGAGTCCGGAGCTAGATCATGAAAATCTAGCTCGTAGTAAAACATCAAACCCCTGACGAAAGGATACAGGGCAAGGCCTAGGCCTTGGAGGAAGTGGGAAACGAACACGACGTTTTCGTTAGATTTGGGGGTGGGGACAGCCTGCCCTGGGGGAGGCAGCCGATGCAAAATCTCGGCGGTCAGATATCTGGCCTCCCTCAACTTCTTGATGTCTTCTTCCGTGACGGTGGAAGCCATCCATCGGCCTTGAAGGCTAGATCCGGACATGACTAAAGGTTCGGGGCGCCTGACCTGAACTTCGGGCATTTGAGCTTGAGGTGGGGGAAGGATTCGATTGAGCACGGGAGGGAAAAATAAAAGCCTTGCCCCCTTTATAAAGAGGGTGAATATCAAGCGTCCTCTCCGTGTCCGTTTGGACTTGCCTACAATCTAGGAGTCCTAGAAGCGGTTAGGTTACCCACGCCCGTATTGATAAGAATCCCGGAATAAGGGGGACACGTTCTCTGCTTTAACAAGACATGCCAAGGAAACCGCCTCGCATAACGTGCTGAGATGGAACAGTAAAACGGTTCGAATAAAAGCTTGGCCGTGGTGTGATGTCACACTACGGAATACGTCGACAGATTAGATTTGTGTAAATATTATTCTCTCTATGGCAATATGTGGAAACTTATTTTTTAGAGCCGGACACTATCTTTGTGTTCAAAATCTTCTATGAAGTACTTGGATGAGGAACCCGCCTTGCAATGCCGAAGACAATATGCGCGCCGGACTCATCGTCATTGAAGCCTGGTTCAGGGGCTACTGAGGGAGTCCTGGACTAGGGGGTGTCCGGATGGCCGGACTATACCTTCAGCCGGACTCCTGGACTATGAAGATGCAAGATTGAAGACTCCGTCCCGCGTCCGGAAGGGACTTTCCTTGGCGTGGAAGGCAAGCTTGGCGATACGGATATGAAGATCTCCTACCATTGTAACCGACTCTATGTAACCCTAACCCTACCCGGTGTCTATATAAACCAGAGGGTTTTAGTCCGTAGGACAACATACACATCAACAATCATACCATAGGCTAGCTTCTAGGGTTTAGCCTCCTCGATCTCGTGGTAGATCTACTCTTGTACTACCCATATCATCAATATTAATCAAGCAGGACGTAGGGTTTTACCTCCATCGAGAGGGCCCGAACCTGGGTAAAACTTTGTGTCCCTTGTCTCATGTTACCATCCGGCCTTGACGCACAGTTCGGGACCCCCTACCCGAGATCCGCCGGTTTTGACACCGACACCTATGTTTGGATATCGGAAGTGTTCCGAGTGAAATCGGGATTTTACTGGAGTACCGGGAGGTTACCGGAACCCCCGGGGGCTTAATGGGCCTACATGGGCCTTAGTGGAAATAGAGGGCAGCAAGGGGAGTGTAGGGCGCGCCCCCAAGGCCCAAACCAAATTGGTTTAGGGCAAGGGGGGCCGACCCCCTCTTTCCTTATTGCCCTCTCCCTTTCCTTCCCCCTCTCCTACTCCTACTAGGAATAGGAGGAGTCCTACTCCTAGTGGGAGTAGGACTCCCCCTTGGCGCGCCTCTCCCTGGTCGGCCGCCTCCTCCCCTTGCTCCTTTATATACGGGGTCAGGGGGCACCCCATAGACACAACAATTGATCGTTTGATCTTTTAGCCGTGTGCGGTGCCCCCCTCCACCATTGTCCACCTCAATAATACTGTAGTGGTGCTTAGGCGAAGCCCCACGTCGGTAGAACATCATCATCGTCACCACGCTGTCGTGCTGAAGAAACTCTCCCTCAACACTCAGCTAGATTGGAGTTCGAGGGACATCATCGGGCTGAACATGTGCTGAACTCGGAGGTGCCGTACGTTCGGTACTTGATCGGTCGGATCATGAAGACGTACAACTACATCAACCACATTGTGCTAACGCTTCCGCTTTCGGTCTATGAGGGTACGTGGACAACACTCTCCCCTCTCGTTGCTATGCATCACCATGATCTTGCGTGTGCGTAGGAAAATTTTGAAATTACTACGTTCCCCAACACTGGTATCCGAGCCAGGTTTTATGCGTAGAGGTCATATGCACAAGTAGAACACAAGTGAGTTGTTGGCGATATAAGTCATACTGCTTACCAGCATGTCATACTTTGGTTCGGCGGTATTATTGGATGAAGCGGTCCGGACCGACATTACGCGTACGCTTATGCGATACTGGTTCTACCGGCGTGCTTTACACACAGGTGGCTGGCGGGTGTCAGTTTCTCCAACTTTAGTTGAACCGAGTGTGGCTACGCCCGGTCCTTGAGAAGGTTAAAACAACACCAACTTGACAAACTATCGTTGTGGTTTTGATGTGCAGGTAAGAACGGTTCTTGCTAAGCCCATAGCAGCCACGTAAAATTTACAACAACAAAGTAGAGGACGTCTAACTTGTTTTTGCAGGGCATGTTGTGATGTGATATGGTCAAGACATGATGCTAAATTTTATTGTATGAGATGATCATGTTTTGTAACCGAGTTATCGGCAACTAGCAGGAGCCATATGGTTGTCGCTTTATTGTATGCAATGCAATCGCCCTGTAATGCTTTACTTTATCACTAAGCGGTAGCGATAGTCGTGGAAGCATAAGATTGGCGAGACAACAACGATGCTACGATGGAGATCAAGGTGTCGCGCAGGTGACGATGGTGATCATGACGGTGCTTCGGAGATGGAGACCACAAGCACAAGATGATGATGGCCATATCATATCACTTATATTGATTGCATGTGATGTTTATCTTTTATGCATCTTATCTTGCTTTGATTGACGGTAGCATTATAAGATGATCCCTCACTAAAGTATCAAAGTATAAGTGTTCTCCCTGAGTATGCACCGTTGCGAAAGTTCTTCGTGCTGAGACACCACATGATGATTGGGGGTGATAGGCTCTACATTCCAATACAACGGGTGCAAAACAGTTGCACATGCGGAATAATCAGGTTAAACTTGATGAGCCTAGCATATAACAGATATGACCTCAGAACACGGAGACGGAAAGGTCGAGCATGAATCATATAGTAGATATGATCAACATAGTGATGTTCACCATTGAAACTACTCCATCTCATGTGATGGTCGGACATGGTTTAGTTGATATGGATCACGTAATGACTTAGAGGATTAGAGGGATGTCTATCTAAGTGGGAGTTCTTAAATAATATGATTAATTGAACTTAAATTTATCATGAACTTAGTACCTGATAGTATCTTGCTTGTCTATGTTGATTGTAGATAGATGGCCCGTGTAGTTGTTCCGTTGAATTTTAATGCGTTCCTTGAGAAACAAAGTTGAAAGATGATGGTAGCAATTACACGGACTGGGTCCGTAACTTGAGGATTATCCTCATTGCTGCTCAGAAGAATTACGTCCTGGAAGCACCGCTGAGTGCCAGGCCTACTGCTGATGCAACTGATGACGTTAAGAACGTCTGGCAGAGCAAAGCTGATGACTACTCGATAGTTTAGTGTGCCATGCTTTACGGTTTAGAACCGGGACTTCAACAACGTTTTGAACGTCATGGAGCATATGAGATGTTCTAGGAGTTGAAGTTAATATTTCAAGAAATGCCTGGATTAAGAGATATGAAGTCTCCAATAAGTTCTACAGCTGCAAGATGGAGGAGAATAGTTCTGTCAGTGAACATATACTCAAAATGTCTGGGTACCATAATCACTTGACTCAGCTGGGAGTTAATCTTCCAGTTGATAGTGTCATTGACAGAGTTCTACAATCACTGCCACCAAGCTACAAGAGCTTCGTGATGAACTATAATATGCAAGGGATGGATAAGACAATTCCCGAGCTCTTCGCAATGCTAATGGCAGCGGAGGTAGAAATCAAGAAGGAGCGTCAAGTGTTGATGGTCAATAAGGCCACCAGTTTCAAGAAAAAGGGTAAAGGGAAGAAGAAGGGGTACTTCAAGAAGAACAGCAAGCAAGTTGCTACTCAGGAGAAGAAACCCAAGTCTGGACCTAAGCCTGAGACTGAGTACTTCTACTGCAAGCAGACTGGTCACTGGAAGCGGAACTGCCCCAAGTATTTGGCGTTTAAGAAGGATGGCAAGGTGAACAAAGGTATATGTGATATACATGTTATCGATGTGTACCTTACTAATACTCGCAGTAGCACCTGGGTATTTGATACTGGTTCTGTTGCTAATATCTGCAACTCGAAACAGGGGCTACAGATTAAGCGAAGATTGGCTAAGGACGAGGTGATGATGCGCGTGGGAAATGGTTCCAAAGTCGATGTGATTGCGGTCGGCACGCTACCTCTACATCTACCTTCGGGATTAGTATTAGACCTAAATAATTGTATTTGGTGCCAGCGTTGAGCATGAACATTATATCTGGATCTTGTTTGATGCGAGACGAATATTCATTTAAATTAGAGAATAATGGTTGTTCTATTTATATGAGTAATATCTTTTATGGTCATGCACCCTTGAAGAGTGGTCTATTTTTGCTAAATCTCGATAGTGGTGATACACATATTCATAATATTGAAGCCAAAAGATGCAGAGTTGATAATGATAGTGCAACTTATTTGTGGCACTGCCGTTTAGGTCATATCAGAGTAAAGCGCATGAAGAAACTCCATACTGATGGACTTTTGGAACCACTTGATTATGAATCACTTGGTACTTGCGAACCGTGCCTCATGGGCAAGATGACTGAAACGCCGTTCTCCGGAACTATGGAGAGAGCAACAGATTTGTT
Source organism: Triticum monococcum (assembly GCA_034509565.1). Classification (NCBI taxonomy): domain Eukaryota; kingdom Viridiplantae; phylum Streptophyta; class Magnoliopsida; order Poales; family Poaceae; genus Triticum; species Triticum monococcum. Next base: position 107,514,336 of record CM067843.1, read on the forward strand.
GGAGATCATACATACAGATGTATGTGGTCCGATGAATGTTGAGGCTCGTGGCGGATATCGTTATTTTCTCACCTTCACAGATGATTTAAGCAGATATGGGCATATCTACTTAATGAAACATAAGTCTAAAACATTTGAAAAGTTGAAAGAATTTCAGAGTGAAGTCGAAAATCATCGTAACAAGAAAATATAGTTTCTACGATCTAATTGTGGAGGAGAATATTTGAGTTATGAGTTTGGTCTTCATTTGAAACAATGCGGAATAGTTTCGCAACTCACGCCACCCGGAACACCACAGCTTAATGGTGTGTCCGAATGTCGTAATCGTACTTTAGTAGATATGGTGCAATCTATGATGTCTCTTACTGATTTACCGCTATCATTTTGGGGTTATGCTTTAGAGACGGCCGCATTCACCTTAAATAGGGCACCATCGAAATCCGTTGAGACGACGCCTTATGAACTATGGTTTGGTAAGAAACCAAAGTTGTCGTTTCTGAAAGTTTGGGTCTGCGATGCTTATGTGAAAAAGCTTCAACCTGATAAGCTCGAACCCAAATCGGAGAAATGTGTCTTCATAGGATACCCTAAGGAGGCTGTTGGGTACACCTTCTATCACAGATCCGAAGGCAAGAATTTTCTTGCTAAATTCAGAGTTTTTCTAGAGAAGGAGTTTCTCTCGAAAGAAGTGAGTGGGAGGAAAGTAGAACTTGATGAGGTAATTGTACCTACTCCCTTATTGGAAAGTAGTTCATCATAGAAAACAGTTTCTGCGACACCTACACCAATTAGTGAGGAAGTTAATGATGATGATCATGAAACTTTAGATCAAGTTGTTACTGAACCTCGTAGGTCAACAAGAGTAAGATCCGCACCAGAGTGGTACGGTAATCTTGTTCTGGAAGTTATCTTACTAGACCATGACGAACCTACAAACTATGAAGAAGCGATGGTGAGCCCAGATTCCGCAAAATGGCTTGAGGCCATGAAATCTGAGATGGGATCCATGTATGAGAAGAAAGTGTGGAGTTTGGTTGACTTGCCCGTTGATCGGCAAGCAATTGAGAATAAATGGATCTTCAAGAAGAAGACTGACACCGACGGTAATGTTATTGTCTATAAAGCTCGACTTGTTGCAAAAGGTTTTCGACAAGTTCAAGGGATTGACTACGATGAGACCTTCTCACCCGTAGCGATGCTTAAGTCTGTCCGAATCATGTTAGCAATTGCCACATTTTATGATTATGAAATTTGGCAAATGGATGTCAAAACTGCATTCCTGAATGGATTTCTGGAAGAAGAGTTGTATATGATGCAACCAGAAGGTTTTGTCGATTCAAAGGGAGCTAACAAAGTGTGCAAGCTCCGGCGAACCATTTATGGACTGGTGCAAGCCTCTCAGAGTTGGAATAAACGCTTTGATAGTGTTATCAAAGCATTTGGTTTTATACAGACTTTTGGAGAAGCCTGTATTTACAAGAAAGTGAGTGGGAGCTCTGTAGCATTTCTAATATTATATGTGGATGACATATTGTTGATTGGAAATGATATAGAATTTCTGAATAGCATAAAGGGATACTTGAATAAGAGTTTTTCAATGAAAGACCTCGGTGAAGCTGCTTATATATTGGGCATCAAGATCTATAGAGATAGATTAAGACGCTTCATTGGACTTTCACAAAGCACATACCTTGACAAAGTTTTGAAGAAGTTCAAAATGGATCACGCAAAGAAAGGGTTCTTGCTTGTGTTACAAGGTGTGAAGTTGAGTAAGACTTAATGCCCGACCACTGCAGAAGATAGAGAGAAAATGAAAGATGTTCCGTATGCTTCAGCCATAGGCTCTATCATGTATGCAATGATGTGTAACAGACCTGATGTGTGCCTTGCTATAAGTCTAGCAGGGAGGTACCAAAGTAATCTAGGAGTGGATCACTGGACAGCGGTCAAGAACATCCTGAAATACCTAAAAAGGACTAAGGATATGTTTCTCGTTTATGGAGGTGACAAATAGCTCATCGTAAACGGTTACGTTGATGCAAGCTTTGACACTGATCCGGACGATTCTAAATCGCAAACCGGATACGTGTTTACATTGAACGGTGGAGCTGTAAGTTGGTGCAGTTCTTAACAAAGCGTTGTGGCGGGATCTACATGTGAAGCGGAGTACATAGCTGCTTCGGAAGCAGCAAATGAAGGAGTCTGGATGAAGGAGTTCATATCCGATCTAGGTGTCATACCTATTGCATCGGGTCCAATGAAAATATTTTGTGACAATACTGGTGCAATTGCATTGGCGAAGGAATCCAGATTTCACAAGAGAACCAATCACATCAAGAGACGCTTCAATTCCATCCGGGATTTAGTCCAAGTGGGAGACATAGAAATTTGCAAGATACATACGGATCTGAATGTTGCAGACCCGTTGACTAAGCCTCTTCCATGAGCAAAACATGATCGGCACCAAGGCTCCATGGGTGTTAGAAACATTACTGTGTAATCTAGATTATTGACTCTAGTGCAAGTGGGAGACTGAAGGAAATATGCCCTAGAGGCAATAATAAAGTCATTATTTATTTCCTTATATCATGATAAATGTTTATTATTCATGCTAGAATTGTATTAACAGGAAACATAATACATGTGTGAATACATAGACAAACAGTATGTCACTAGTATGCCTCTACTTGACTAGCTCATTGATCAGAGATGATTAAGTTTGCTAACCATAGACAAAGTGTTGTCATTTGATTGATGAGATCACATCATTAGGAGAATGATGTGATTGACTTGACCCATTCTGTTAGCATAGCACACGATCGTTTAGTATTCTGCTATTGCTTTCTTCATGACTTATACATGTTCCTATGACTGTGAGATTATGCAACTCCCGTTTACCGGAGGAACACTTTGTGTGCCACCAAACCTCACAACGTAACTGGGTGATTATAAAGGTGCTCTACAGGTGTCTCCGAAGGTACTTGTTTGGTTGGCGTATTTCGAGATTATGATTTGTCACTCCGATTGTCGGAGAGGTATCTCTGGGCCCTCTCGGTAATGCACATCACTTAATCCTTGCAAGCATTGCAACTAATGAGTTAGTTGCAGGATGATGTATTACAGAATGAGTAAAGAAACTTGCCAGTAACGAGATTGAACTAGGTATTGAGATACCGACGATCGAATCTCGGGCAAGTAACATACCGATGACAAAGGGAACAACATATGTTGTTATGCGGTTTGACAAATAAAGATCTTCGTAGAATATGTGGGAGCCAATATGAACATCCAGGTTCCGCTATTGGTTATGGACCGGAGACATGTCTCGGTCATGTCTGCATAGTTCTCGAACCCGTAGGGTCCGCACACTTAACGTTTCGATGTCGGTTATATTATGAGTTTATATGTTTTGATGTACCGAAGGTTGTTCGGAGTCCCGGATGTGTTTCCAGACATGACGAGGAGTCTCGAAATGGTCGAGACATGAAGATTGATATATTGGAAGCCTATGTTTGGATATCGGAAGTGTTTCGGGTGAAATCGGGATTTTACCGGAGTACCGGGAGGTTACCGAAACCCCCCGGGGGATTAATGGGCCTTAGCGGGCCTTAGTGGAAATAGAGGGCAGCAAGGGGAGTGTGAGCGCCCCCCCCAAGGACCAAACCGAATTGGTTTAGGGCAAGGGGGGCCGGCTCCCTCTTTCCTTCTCCCCCTCTCCCTTTCCTTCCCCCTCTCCTACTCCTACTAGGAATAGGAGGAGTCCTACTCCTAGTGGGAGTAGGACTCCCCCTTGGCGCGCCTCTCCCTGGCCGGCCGCCTCCTCCCCTTGCTCCTTTATATACGGGGGCAAGGGGCACCCCATAGACACAACAATTGATCGTTTGATCTTTTAGCCGTGTGCGGTGCCCCCCTCCACCATAGTCCACCTCGATAATACTGTAGCGGTGCTTAGGCGAAGCCCTACGTCGGTAGAACATCATCATCGTCACCACGCCGTCGTGCTGACGAAACTCTCCCTCAACACTCGGCTGGATCGGAGTTCGAGGGACGTCATCGGGCTGAACGTGTGCTGAACTCGGAGGTGTCGTACATTCGGTACTTGATCGGTCGGATCGTGAAGACGTATGACTACATCAACCGCATTGTGCTAACGCTTCCGCTTTCGGTCTATGAGGGTACGTGGACAACACTCTCCCCTCTCGTTGCTATGCATCACCATGGTCTTGCGTGTGCGTATGAAAATTTTGAAATTACTACGTTGCCCAACAAATACAACAGCATGGAAAAATAAAATTTATAGATACGTTGGAGACGTATCATCATCCCCAAGCTTAACTCCTACTTGTCCTCGAGTAGGTAAGTGATAAAAACAGAATTTTTTATGTGGAATGCTACCTAACATGTCATATCATATTCTTTTCTTTATAGCATGGACATTTGGACTTTTATATTGTTCAAAGCAATAGTCTAGTTTTGACATGATAACTGAAGTACTCAAGCATATCAACAACCAACCATGTCTTTCAAAATATCAATGCTAAAATAAGCTATCCCTAGCCCATCATGCTCAATCATTGATTCATTCATGAAACACACTCACATATTAACTACACCCAATGCTGAAGTACAATCATATTGCCTCCTAGTTGGTGCTTTTATAAGAGAGGATGGAGACTCAATTTCAAAAATAAAAATTGCATGAAGTAAAATAAAGGCCCTTCGCAGAGGGAAGTAGGGATTTGTAGAGGTGCCAGAGCTCAAAGCGAAAAACATAGAGATAAAAACATTTTGGGAGGTGTGTCCTTCCCACCAACCAAAACGACTTAGAGTCCCAACACTTTCCATGCTAGATATATCATAGGTGGTTCCCAAACAGAAAATAAAGTTTATTCCTTTTTCAACCATACTTTCACTTTCCATGGCTAGCCATATCCCCGGTTGCCCTCCATACCAACACTTTCCAAGGAATTTATTATTTGACAACATAAAGTAAATTCATTTTTCATTTTGGGACTAGGCATCCCTGATACCTTTGGCTTACTCTCGTGCAATGACAAGTGAATAAACACTCATCGTGAGAATAACACATCTAGCATGGAAAATATTAGCCAGCCCTCACCGCTCTGCAAGCGAAACATACACACAAAAGAGAAGTTTATTTTGAAAATTAGAGATGGCACATACAAATTTGCTTAGAACGGCAAGATAATACCGCATATAGGTAGGTATAGTGGACTCATGTGGCAAAACTGGTTTAAAGGTTTTTGGATGCACAAGTAGTGATCATACTTATTGCAACATGAAGGCTAGCAAAAGATTGAGAAGCGACCAACCAAGAAACGAATAATCTCATAAGCGAGCATTAAGCATAATTAACACTGAATAATGCACCACAAGTAGGATATAATTTCATTGCACAATTATTGACTTTCGTGCTTGCATAGGGAATCACAAACCTTAACAGCAATATTCTTACTAAAGCATAATTACTCATCAACATAACTCACACATCACATCATCATATCTCAAAACTATTACTAAGAATCAAGTTTATTTTGTCCAATGATCTTCATGAATGTTTTTATTATATCCTTCTTGGATATCTATCACTTTGGAACTAATTTTCATATGTTTCTTTTGATAAGCCCAAACAAATATAAGTGAAGATCATGAGCATAATATTTCTTTCTCTCAAATTAATTTAAGTGAAGCAAGAGAGAATTTCTTGAAAAGTTTACTAACTCTCAAATGAATCTAAGTGAAGGAAGAGAGCATTTCTTCAAAAATTCTAAAGCACACCGTGCTCAAAACGATATAAGTGAAGCACTAGAGCAAGTCCATAGCTCATAAAAAATTTAAGTGAAGCATAGAGAGCAATTTTAACAAGTCATGGCATAATTTTGGCTCTGTCAAATATGTGTGTCCAGCAAGGAATCAAGACTTAAAACACAAAATAAAACAAGCAAAGACTCATATCATACAAGATGCTCCAACAAAACACATAGTATGTGATGAATAAAAATATAGCTTCGAGTAAAATACCGATGGTCGTTAGAAGAAATAGGGGATGCCACTCGGAGCATCCCCAAGTTTAGTTGCTTGCTCTATTTTGGATAATAGCTTGGGATGCCGGGGCATCCCCAAGCTTAGGCTCTTCTTACTCCTTATTCCTTCATCCATCGTAAGATAACCCAAAACTTGAAAACTTCAATCACACAAAACTCAACAAACCTTCGTGAGATCCGTTAGTATAAGAAAATAAATCACTACTATAAGTACTATATCAAACCAATTCATATTTTTTTTCTTGCATTATATCTACTATATTCTAACTTATCTATGGCAAAAAATAATCAAAGGAAACCATAGAGCCATCAAAACAAGCACACAATGCAAAGAAAACATAATCTGTCAAAATAGAGCAGTCTGTAGCAATCTGACTATTTCGAATACTTCTGTAACTCCAAAAATTCCGAAAAATTAGGAAGACCTGAGATTTTTATATATTGATAGACTGCAAAAGTAATGGGTATTTTATCGCTCTCTGGTTAAAAATGAGAATTATTTTCACGGGCGCAAAACTTTCTGTTTTTTCAGCATGATCAAAGTACTATCACCCAAGAAGATCCTAAAGGCTTTACTTGGCACAAACACTAATTAAAACATAAAAAACACAATCATAACAGTAGCATAATTGTGCTAACACTCGAGAACAGAAGCAAAAAGTAAAATAAAGGCCCTTCGCAGAGGGAAGTGGGGATTTGTAGAGGTGCCAGAGCTCAAAGCGAAAAACTTAGAGATAAAAACATTTTGGGAGGTGTGTCCTTCCGACCAACGAAAACGACTTAGAGTTCCCAACACTTTCCATGCTACATATATCATAGGCGGTTCCCAAACAGAAAATAAAGTTTATTCCTTTTTCAACCATACTTTCACTTTCGATGGCTAGCCATATCCACGGTTGCCCTCCATACCAACACTTTCCAAGGAATTTATTATTTGACAACATAAAGTAAATTCATTTTTCATTTCGGGACTAGGCATCCCTGATACCTTTGCCTTACTCTCGTGCAATGACAAGTGAATAAACACTCATCGTGAGAATAACACATCTAGCATTGAAAATATTAGCCAGCCCTCACCGCTCTGTGAGCGAAACGTACACACAAAAGAGAAGTTTATTTTGAAAATTAGAGATGACACATACAAATTTTCTTAGAACGCCAAGATAATGCCGCATATAGGTAGATATAGTGGACTCATGTCGCAAAACTGGTTTAAAGGTTTTTGGATGCACAAGTAGTGATCATACTTATTGCAACATGAAGGCTAGGAAAAGATTGAGAAGCGACCAACCAAGAAATGAATAATCTCATAAGCGAGCATTAAGCATAATTAACACCGAATAATGCACCACAAGTAGGATATAATTACATTGCACAATTATTGACTTTCGTGCTTGCATAGGGAATCACAAACCTTAACACCAATATTCTTACTAAAGCATAATTACTCATCAACATAACTTACACATCACATCATCATATCTCAAAACTATAACTAAGAATCAAGTTTATTTTGTCAAATGATCTTCATGAAAGTTTTTATTATATCCTTCTTGGATATCTATCACTTTGGAACTAATTTTCATATGTTACTTTTGATAAGCTCAAACAAATATAAATGAAGATCATGACCATAATATTTCTTTCACTCAAATTAATTTAAGTGAAGCAAGAGAGAATTTCTTGAAAAGTTTACTAACTCTCAAATGAATCTAAGTGAAGGAAGAGAGCATTTCTTCAAAAATTCTAAAGCACACCGTGCTCAAAACGATATAAGTGAAGCACTAGAGCAAGTCCATAGCTCATAAAAAAATTAAGTGAAGCATAGAGAGCAATTCTAACAAGTCATGGCATAATTTTGGCTCTCTAAAATATGTGTGTCCAGCAAGGAATCAAGACTTAATACACAAAACAAAACAAGCAAAGACTCATATCATACAAGATGCTCCAAGCAAAACACATAGTATGTGATGAATAAAAATATAGCTTCAAGTAAAATACCGATGGTCGTTAGAGAAAGAGGGGATGCCACTCGGAGCATCCCCAAGTTTAGTTGCTTGCTCTCTTTTGGATAATAGCTTGGGATGCCGGGGCATCCCCAAGCTTAGGCTCTTCTTACTCCTTATTCCTACATCCATCGTAAGATAACCCAAAACTTGAAAACTTCAATCACGCAAAACTCAACAAAACCTTCATGAGATCCGTTAGTATAAGAAAATAAATCACTACTATAAGTACTATATCAAACCAATTCATATTTTGTTCTTGCATTATATCTACTATATTCCAACTTTTCTATGGCAAAAAATCATCAAAGGAAACCATAGAGCCATCAAAACAAGCACAAAATGCAAAGAAAACATAATCTGTCAAAATAGAGCAATCTGTAGCAATCTGACTATTTTGAATACTTCTGTAACTCCAAAAATTCCGAAAAATTAGGAAGACCTGAGAAATTTGTATATTGATAGACTTCAAAAGTAATGGGTATTTTATCGCTCTCTGGTTGAAAATGAGAATTATTTTCACGGGCGCAAAACTTTCTGTTTTTTCAGCAAGATCAAAGAACAATCACCCAAGAAGATCCTAAAGGCTTTACTTGGCACAAACACTAATTAGAACATAAAAAACACAATCATAACAGTAGCATAATTGTGCTAACACTCAAGAACAGGAAGCGAAAAGTAAAATAAAGGCCCTTCACAGAGGGAAGTTGGGATTTGTAGAGGTGCCAGAGCTCAAAGCGAAAAACTTAGAGATAAAAACATTTTGGGAGGTGTGTCCTTCCGACCAACGAAAACGACTTAGAGTTCCCAACACTTTCCATGCTAGATATATCATAGGCGGTTCCCAAACAGAAAATAAAGTTTATTCCTTTTTCAACCATACTTTCACTTTCCATGGCTAGCCATATCCATGGTTGCCCTCCATACCAACACTTTCCAAGGAATTTATTATTTGACAACATAGAGTAAATTCATTTTTCATTTCGGGACTAGGCATCCCTGATACCTTTGCCTTACTCTCGTGCAATGACAAGTGAATAAACACTCATCGTGAGAATAACACATCTAGCATGGAAAATATTAGCCAGCCCTCACTGCTCTGCGAGCGAAACGTACACACAAAAGAGAAGTTTATTTTGAAAATTAGAGATGACACATACAAATTTTCTTAGAACGCCAAGATAATACCGCATATATGTAGATATAGTGGACTCATGTCGCAAAACTGGTTTAAAGGTTTTTGGATGCACAAGTAGTGATCATACTTATTGCAACATGAAGGCTAGCAAAAGATTGAGAAGCGACCAACCAAGAAACGAATAATCTCATAAGCGAGCATTAAGCATAATTAACACCAAATAATGCACCACAAGTAGGATATAATTTCATTGCACAATTATTGACTTTCGTGCTTGCATAGGGAATCACAAACCTTAACACCAATATTCTTACTAAAGCATAATTACTCATCAACATAACTCACACATCACATCATAATATCTCAAAACTATTACTAAGAATCAAGTTTATTTTGTCCAATGATCTTCATGAAAGTTTTTATTATATCCTTCTTGGATATCTATCACTTTGGAACTAATTTTCATATGTTGCTTTTGATAAGCTCAAACAAATATAAGTGAAGATCATGAGCATAATATTTCTTTCTCTCAAATTAATTTAAGTGAAGCAAGAGAGAATTTCTTGAAAAGTTTACTAACTCTCAAATGAATCTAAGTGAAGAAAGAGAGCATTTCTTCAAAAATTCTAAAGCACACCGTGCTCAAAACGATATAAGTGAAGCACTAGAGCAAGTCCATAGCTCATAAAAAAATTAAGTGAAGCATAGAGAGCAATTCTAACAAGTCATGGCAGAATTTTGGCTCTCTAAAGTATGTGTGTCCAGCAAGGAATCAAGACTTAATACACAAAATAAAACAAGCAAAGACTCATATCATACAAGATGCTCCAAGCAAAACACATAGTATGTGATGAATAAAAATATAGCTTCGAGTAAAATACCGATGGTCGTTAGAAGAAAGAGGGGATGCCACTCGGAGCATCCCCAAGTTTAGTTGCTTGCTCTCTTTTGGATAATAGCTTGGGATGCCGGGGCATCCCCAAGCTTAGGCTCTTCTTACTCCTTATTCCTACATCCATCGTAAGATAACCCAAAACTTGAAAACTTCAATCACGCAAAACTCAACAAACCTTCGTGAGATCCGTTAGTATAAGAAAATAAATCACTACTATAAGTACTATATCAAACCAATTCATATTTTGTTCTTGCATTATATCTACTATATTCCAACTTTTCTATGGCAAAAAATCATCAAAGGAAACCATAGAGCCATCAAAACAAGCACAAAATGCAAAGAAAACATAATCTGTCAAAATAGAGCAGTCTGTAGCAATCCGACTATTTTGAATACTTCTGTAACTCCAAAAATTCCGAAAAATTAGGAAGACCTGAGAAATTTGTATATTGATAGACTTCAAAAGTAATGGGTATTTTATCGCTCTCTGGTTGAAAATGAGAATTATTTTCACGGGCGCAAAACTTTCTGTTTTTTCAGCAAGATCGAAGAACAATCACCCAAGAAGATCCTAAAGGCTTTACTTGGCACAAACACTAATTAAAACATAAAAAACACAATCATAACAGTAGCATAATTGTGCTAACACTCAAGAACAGGAAGCGAAAAGTAAAATAAAGGCCCTTCACAGAGGGAAGTAGGGATTTGTAGAGGTGCCAGAGCTCAAAGCGAAAAACTTAGGGATAAAAACATTTTGGGAGGTGTGTCCTTCCGACCAACGAAAACGACTTAGAGTTCCCAACACTTTCCATGCTAGATATATCATAGGCGGTTCCCAAACAGAAAATAAAGTTTATTCCTTTTTCAACCATACTTTCACTTTCCATGGCTAGCCATATCCATGGTTGCCCTCCATACCAACACTTTCCAAGGAATTTATTATTTGACAACATAAAGTAAATTCATTTTTCATTTCGGGACTAGGCATCCCTGATACCTTTGCCTTACTCTCGTGCAATGACAAGTGAATAAACACTCATCGTGAGAATAACACATCTAGCATTGAAAATATTAGCCAGCCCTCACCGCTCTGCGAGCGAAACGTACACACAAAAGAGAAGTTTATTTTGAAAATTAGAGATGGCACATACAAATTTGCTTAGAACGGCAAGATAATACCGCATATAGGTAGATATAGTGGACTCATGTGGCAAAACTGGTTTAAAGGTTTTTGGATGCATAAGTAGTGATCATACTTATTGCAACATGAAGGCTAGCAAAAGATTGAGAAGCGACCAACCAAGAAACGAATAATCTCATAAGCGAGCATTAAGCATAATTAACACTGAATAATGCACCACAAGTAGGATATAATTTCATTGCACAATTATTGACTTTCGTGCTTGCATAGGGAATCACAAACCTTAACACCAATATTCTTACTAAAGCATAATTACTCATCAACATAACTCACACATCACATCATGATATCTCAAAACTATTACTAAGAATCAAGTTTATTTTGTCCAGTGATCTTCATGAAAGTTTTTGTTATATCCTTCTTGGATACCTATCACTTTGGAACTAATTTTCATATGTTACTTTTGATAAGCTCAAACAAATATAAATGAAGATCATGACCATAATATTTCTTTCACTCAAATTAATTTAAGTGAAGCAAGAGAGAATTTCTTGACAAGTTTACTAACTCTCAAATGAATCTAAGTGAAGGAAGAGAGCATTTCTTCAAAAATTCTAAAGCACACCGTGCTCAAAACGATATAAGTGAAGCACTAGAGCAAGTCCATAGCTCATAAAAAAATTAAGTGAAGCATAGAGAGCAATTCTAACAAGTCATGGCATAATTTTGGCTCTCTAAAATATGTGTGTCCCGCAAGGAATCAAGACTTAATACACAAAATAAAACAAGCAAAGACTCATATCATACAAGATGCTCCAAGCAAAACACATAGTATGTGATGAATAAAAATATAGCTTCGAGTAAAATACCGATGGTTGTTAGAAGAAAGAGGGGATGCCACCCGGAGCATACCCAAGTTTAGTTGCTTGCTCTCTTTTGGATAATAGCTTGGGATGCCGGGGCATCCCCAAGCTTAGGCTCTTCTTACTCCTTATTCCTACATCCATCGTAAGATAACCCAAAACTTGAAAACTTCAATCACGCAAAACTCAACAAAACCTTAGTGAGATCCGTTAGTATAAGAAAATAAATCACTACTATAAGTACTATATCAAACCAATTCATATTTTGTTCTTGCATTATATCTACTATATTCCAACTTTTCTATGGCAAAAAATCATCAAAGGAAACCATAGAGCCATCAAAACAAGCACAAAATGCAAAGAAAACATAATCTGTCAAAATAGAGCAGTCTGTAGCAATCTGACTATTTTGAATACTTCTGTAACTCCAAAAATTCCGAAAAATTAGGAAGACCTGAGATTTTTGTATATTGATAGACTGCAAAAGTAATGGGTATTTTATCGCTCTCTGGTTGAAAATGAGAATTATTTTCACGGGCGCAAAACTTTCTGTTTTTTCAGCAAGATCAAAGAACAATCCCCCAAGAAGATCCTAAAGGCTTTACTTGGCACAAACACTAATTAAAACATAAAAAACACAATCATAACAGTAGCATAATTGTGCTAACACTCAAGAACAGGAAGCAAAAAGGTAAAATAAAGGCCCTTCACAGAGGGAAATAGGGATTTGTAGAGGTGCCAGAGCTCAAAGCGAAAAACTTAGAGATAAAAACATTTTGGGAGGTGTGTCCTTCCGACCAGCGAAAACGACTTAGAGTTCCCAACACTTTTCATGCTAGATATATCATAGGCGGTTCCCAAACAGAAAATAAGGTTTATTCCTTTTTCAACCATGCTTTCACTTTCCATGGCTAGCCATATCCATGGTTTCCCTCCATACCAACACTTTCCAAGGAATTTATTATTTGACAACATAAAGTAAATTCATTTTTCATTTCGGGACTAGGCATCCCTGATACCTTTGCCTTACTCTCGTGCAATGACAAGTGAATAAACACTCATCGTGAGAATAACACATCTAGCATTGAAAATATTAGCCAGCCCTCACCGCTCTGCGAGCGAAACGTACACTCAAAAGAGAAGTTTATTTTGAAAATTAGAGATGGCACATACAAATTTGCTTAGAACGGCAAGATAATACCGCATATAGGTAGATATAGTGGACTCATGTGGCAAAACTGGTTTAAAGGTTTTTGGATACATAAGTAGTGATCATACTTATTGCAACATGAAGGCTAGCAAAAGATTGAGAAGCGACCAACCAAGAAACGAATAATCTCATAAGCGAGCATTAAGCATAATTAACACCGAATAATGCACCACAAGTAGGATATAATTTCATTGCACAATTATTGACTTTCGTGCTTGCATAGGGAATCACAAACCTTAACACCAATATTCTTACTAAAGCATAATTACTCATCAACATAACTCACACATCACATCATCATATCTCAAAACTGTTACTAAGAATCAAGTTTATTTTGTCCAGTGATCTTCATGAAAGTTTTTGTTATATCCTTCTTGGATATCTATCACTTTGGAACTAATTTTCATATGTTACTTTTGATAAGCTCAAACAAATATAAATGAAGATCATGACCATAATATTTCTTTCACTCAAATTAATTTAAGTGAAGCAAGAGAGAATTTCTTGACAAGTTTACTAACTCTCAAATGAATCTAAGTGAAGGAAGAGAGCATTTCTTCAAAAATTCTAAAGCACACCGTGCTCAAAACGATATAAGTGAAGCACTAGAGCAAGTCCATAGCTCATAAAAAAATTAAGTGAAGCATAGAGAGCAATTCTAACAAGTCATGGCATAATTTTGGCTCTCTAAAATATGTGTGTCCCGCAAGGAATCAAGACTTAATACACAAAATAAAACAAGCAAAGACTCATATCATACAAGATGCTCCAAGCAAAACACATAGTATGTGATGAATAAAAATATAGCTTCGAGTAAAATACCGATGGTCGTTAGAAGAAAGAGGGGATGCCACCCGGAGCATACCCAAGTTTAGTTGCTTGCTCTCTTTTGGATAATAGCTTGGGATGCCGGGGCATCCCCAAGCTTAGGCTCTTCTTACTCCTTATTCCTACATCCATCGTAAGATAACCCAAAACTTGAAAACTTCAATCACGCAAAACTCAACAAAACCTTAGTGAGATCTGTTAGTATAAGAAAATAAATCACTACTATAAGTACTATATCAAACCAATTCATATTTTGTTCTTGCATTATATCTACTATATTCCAACTTTTCTATGGCAAAAACTCATCAAAGGAAACCATAGAGCCATCAAAACAAGCACAAAATGCAAAGAAAACATAATCTGTCAAAATAGAGCAGTCTGTAGCAATCTGACTATTTCGAATACTTCTGTAACTCCAAAAATTCCGAAAAATTAGGAAGACCTGAGATTTTTGTATATTGATAGACTGCAAAAGTAATGGGTATTTTATCGCTCTCTGGTTGAAAATGAGAATTAATTTCACGGGCGCAAAACTTTCTATTTTTTCAGCAAGATCAAAGAACAATTCCCCAAGAAGATCCTAAAGGCTTTACTTGGCACAAACACTAATTAAAACATAAAAAACGCAATCATAACAGTAGCATAATTGTGCTAACACTCAAGAACAGGAAGCAAAAAGGTAAAATAAAGGCCCTTCACGGAGGGAAATAGGGATTTGTAGAGGTGCCAGAGCTCAAAGCGAAAAACTTAGAGATAAAAACATTTTGGGAGGTGTGTCCTTCCGACCAACGAAAACGACTTAGAGTTCCCAACACTTTCCATGCTAGATATATCATAGGCGGTTCCCAAACAGAAAATAAGGTTTATTCCTTTTTCAACCATACTTTCACTTTCCATGGCTAGCCATATCCATGGTTGCCCTCCATACCAACACTTTCCAAGGAATTTATTATTTGACAACATAAAGTAAATTCATTTTTCATTTCGGGACTAGGCATCCCTGATACCTTTGCCTTACTCTCGTGCAATGACAAGTGAATAAACACTCATTGTGAGAATAACACATCTAGCATGGAAAATATTAGCCAGCCCTCACCGCTCTACGAGCGAAATGTACACACAAAAGAGAAGTTTATTTTGAAAATTAGAGATGGCACATACAAATTTGCTTAGAACGGCAAGATAATACCGCATATAGGTAGATATAGTGGACTCATGTGGCAAAACTGGTTTAAAGGTTTTTGGATGCATAAGTAGTGATCATACTTATTGCAACATGAAGGCTAGCAAAAGATTGAAAAGCGACCAACCAAGAAACGAATAATCTCATAAGCAAGCATTAAGCATAATTAACACCGAATAATGCACCACAAGTAGGATATAATTTCATTGCACAATTATTGACTTTCGTGCTTGCATAGGGAATCACAAACCTTAACACCAATATTCTTACTAAAGCATAATTACTCATCAACATAACTCACACATCACATCATCATATCTCAAAACTATTACTAAGAATCAAGTTTATTTTGTCCAATGATCTTCATGAAAGTTTTTATTATATCCTTCTTGGATATCTATCAGTTTGGAACTAATTTTCATATGTTGCTTTTGATAAGCTCAAACAAATATAAGTGAAGATCATGAGCATAATATTTCTTTCTCTCAAATTAATTTAAATGAAGCAAGAGAGAATTTCTTGAAAAGTTTACTAACTCTCAAATGAATCTAAGTGAAGGAAGAGAGCATTTCTTCAAAAATTCTAAAGCACACCGTGCTCAAAACGATATAAGTGAAGCACTAGAGCAAGTCCATAGCTCATAAAAAATTAAGTGAAGCATAGAGAGCAATTCTAACAAGTCATGGCATAATTTTGGCTCTCTCAAATATGTGTGAGCAAGGAATCAAGACTTAAAACACAAAATAAAACAAGCAAACACTCATATCATACAAGATCCTCCAAGCAAAACACATAGTATGTGATGAATAAAAATATAGCTTCGAGTAAAATACCGGTGGTCGTTAGAAGAAAGAGGGGATGCCACCCGGAGCATCCCCAAGTTTAGTTGCTTGCTCTCTTTTGGATAATAGCTTGGGATGCCGGGGCATCCCCAAGCTTAGGCTCTTCTTACTCCTTATTCCTTCATCCATCATAAGATAACCCAAAACTTGAAAACTTCAATCACACAAAACTCAACAAAACCTTCGTGAGATCAGTTAGTATAAGAAAATAAATCACTACTATAAGTACTATATCAAACCAATTCATATTTTGTTTTTTCATTATATCTACTATATTCCAACTTTTCTATGGCAAAAACTCATCAAAGGAAACCATAGAGCCATCAAAACAAGGACACAATGCAAAGAAAACATAATCTGTTAAATAGAGCAGTCTGTAGCAATCTGACTATTTTGAATACTTCTGTAACTCCAAAAATTCCTAAAAATTAGGAAGACCTGAGAAATTTGTATATTGTTAGACTGCAAAAGTAATGGGTATTTTATCGCTCTCTGGTTAAAAATGAGAATTATTTTCACGGGCGTAAAACTTTTTGTTTTTTCAGCAAGATCAAAGAACTATCACCCAAGAAGATCCTAAAGGATTTACTTGGCACAAACACTAATTAAAACATAAAAAACACAATCATAACAGTAGCATAATTGTGCTAACACTCAAGAACAGGAAGCAAAAAGTAAAAATAAATTGTATTTTCATTGGGTTTCCTCTCAACAAGCGTTATAGTTTTACGCCCTTAGCTAGGCATAAAGCAAGGATCTAAGTTTTGTCATCCTTGTCCTTTTGAAAGCAGAGGGAAAATTTCCTATCAATGGCATTTAAGTTTCTATTTTGTGAAAGCACATGGCCATTGATAGCAGAAGAAAGATTAAGCACATTGCCAAAATTCGTATCTAAACTAGCCTTTATCTCTTTAATTGTTTCATTTTGATAAAAGCACATAAGGGTAGTTGATTCAAGATTTTCTCCCTTGGGGTGCCCAAATATGGCTTTCATCTTTTCATAAGTATCAACGACATCCCCTTCAAGAAAACTATTTTCAAATATAGAATCCAAAACTTGCTTGAAGGAAGAAGGTAGACCAACATAAAAACTTTTCAAGTATATCTCTATCTGATATTGGGGCACATAGCTAGCTTGAATTCTCAACAGCCTATCCCAAGCATCTTTCAAAGATTCATCAAGCAAATAACGAAAAATTCCGGGATCATCTTCATCAAAATTGTTAGAGTTTTCCTTAGCAACCCCAGTAAGTCTTTCCATAGCATAATTATTTATGAGTTTAGAGAGGACAGAGGGGTTATCCAAAGCATTGAAACTCGGGGTAAAACCCTTAGCTTCTCTATGGTCGGTCATGGTGACAGAGAAGAGAGTTTAAGAGAATGGAAGAAAATAGCGAATGAAAAAGAGGGCGAATAAAAATGGCAAATTTCTGTGAAGTGGGGGAGAGGAAAACGAGAGGCAAATCGCAAATAATGTAAATTGCGAGGAGATGAGATTTGTGATTAGGAACCTAGTATATGTTGAAGATCCTCCCTGGCAACAGCGCCAGAAATTCCTTTTGATGTCGCTTGAAGCTACGTCGGTATTTTCCCAAAGAGGAAGGGATGATGTAGCACAGCTGCGGTAGGTATTTCCCTCAGATATGAAATCAAGGTTATCGAACCAGTAGGAGAACCAAGAAACACAATGTAAACAACGCCTTCACACAAATAACAAATGCTCGCAACCTGACGTGTTAAAGGGGTTGTCAATTCCTTTCGGGTAACAGCCACAGAAATTGGCACATGGACAGGAGAAAGTTGTAAATATTGATATATCGAATGCCAAATAAAATAAATTGCAGGAAGGTATTTTTATTTTTGGTTTAGTAGATCTGAAAATAAAAGAAAAGGAAAATAGATCGCAAAGGCAAATAATATGAGAAAGAGACCCGGGGGCTGTAGGTTTCACTAGTGGCTTCTCTCGAGCATTGTTGAGGAAATTGTTAACTGGTAGCTGCTCGGTTGGCTAGCGAGTAGGGGATTAATCGGCTAATCGGCAAGTTAATCGGCCATTTAATCAATTAATCGGACGATTTTTTGGTTTATCGGCTACTCGGTGACCCTATGAGTAGGGATCAATCGACAAGTTAACTGGTTAATCGGATGAATTCTTGAACAGGGCTCTCGAGAAAAATAGAAAATGGTGGGTAAACAAATTACTGTTGGGCAATTGATAGAACTTAAAATAATCATGACGATATCCAGGCAATGATCATTACATAGGCATCACGTCCAAGATTAGTATACCAACTCCTGCCTGCATCTACTACTATTACTCCACACATCGACCACTATCCAGCATGCATCTAGTGTATTAAGTTCATGGAGAAACGGAGTAATGCAATAAGAACGATGACATGATGTTGACAAGATCTATCAATGTAGAGATAGACCCCATCATTTTATCCTTAGTAGCAACGGTACATACGTGTCGGTTCCCCTTCTATCACTGGGATCAAGCACCGTAAGATCGAACCCACTACAAAGCACCTCTTCCCATTGCAAGATAAATAGATCAAGTTGGCCAAACAAAACCCAAATATCTGAGAAGAAATACGAGGCTATAAGCAATCATGCATAAAATAGATCAAAGAAACTCTAATACGTTCATGGATATAAAAAGATAGATCAGATCATAAACTCAAAGTTCATCCGATCCCAATAAACACACTGCAAAAAGAGTTACATCATATGGATCTCCAAGAGATCATTGTATTGAGAATCAAATGAGAGAGAGGAAGCCATCTAGCTACTAACTACGGACCCAAAGGTCCACAAAGAACTACTCACGGATCATCGGAGAGGCACCAATGGAGGTGGTGAACCCCATCCGGGATGGTGTCTAGACTGGATCTAGTGGTTCTGGACTCTGCGGCGGCTGGAATTGATTTTCGTCGAATACTCAAGGGTTTCTGGAATATTGGAGTATTTATAGAGCAAAGAGGCAGTCTCGGGGGCACCCGAGGTGGGCACAACTCACCCGGGTGTGCTTGGGCCTCCTGACGTGCCCTGGTGGGTTGTGCTCTCCTCAGAGCACCCCCCAGACGCAGCCTTGGCCCATTAGGTGTCTTCTGGTCTATAAAAAATCTCCCTAATGTTTCGTTGCATTTCGACACCGTTTGGTATTGCTTTTCTGTGATGTAAAAAACATGCAAAAACAGTAACTGGCACTTGGCACTATGTCAATAGGTTAGTACCAAAAAAGGATATAAAATGACTATAAAATGATTATAAAACATCCAAGATTGATAATATAACAGCATGGAACAATCAAAAATTATAGATACATTGGAGACGTATCAAGGGGAAATGCTAATATCCCTTTACCACACTTGTGCTCCAAAGTACCACCATGATCTTCATGATAGAGAGTCTCCTATGTTTTCACTTTCGTATACTAGTGGGAATTTTCATTATATAACTTGGCTTGTATATTCCAATGATGGGATTCCTCAAATTGTCCTAGGTCTTTGTGATCAAGCGAGTGGGATGCACGCCCACTTAGTTTTCTTTTTGAGCTTTCATAAACTTATAGCTCTAGTGCATCCATTGCATGGCAATCCCTACTCACTCACATTGATATCTATTGATGGGCATCTCCATAGCCCGTTGATACACCTAGTTGATGTGAGACTATCTCCTCCTTTTTGTCTTCTCCACAACCACCTTCTATTCCTCCTATAGTGCTATGTCCATGGCTCGCGCTCATGTATTGTGTGAAAGTTGAAAAAGTTTGAGAACATCAAAAGTATGAAACAATTGCTTGGCTTGTCATCGGGGTTGTGCATAATTTAAATATTTTATGTGATGAAGATGGAGCATAGCCAGACTATATGATTTTGTAGGGATAAGCTTTCTTTAGCCATGTTATTTTGAGAAGACATATTTATTTTGTTAATATGCTTGAAGTATTATTGTTTTTATGTCAATATTAAACTTTTGTTTTGAATCATACGGATCTGAACATTCGTGCCACAATAAAGGGAATTACATTGATAAATATGTTAGGTAGCATTCCACATCAAAAATTCTGTTTTTATCATTTACCTACTCGAGGACGAGCAGGAAATAAGTTTGGGGATGCTTGATACGTCTCCAACGTATCTATATTTTTGATTGTTCCATGCTATTATATGATCTGTTTTGGATGTTTTATATGCATTAATATGCTATTTTATATGATTTTGGGACTAACCTATTAACCTAGAGCTCAGTGCTAGTTCCTGTTTTTTTCCTTGTTTTAGAGTTTTCCAAAAAAGGAATAGCAAACAGAGTCCAAACGGAATGAAACTTTCGTGATGATTTTTCTTGGACCAGAAGACATACAGAGGACTTGGAGTACACGTCAGGGAAGCCACGAGGAATCCACAAGGACGGAGGGCGCGCCCCCACCCTTGTGGGCCCCTCGTGACTCCACCGACCTATTTCTTCCGCCTATATATATATATATATATATATATATATATATATATTCTCAAATACCCCAAAACCTTCCAGGAGAGCCACGAAACCACTTTTCCACCACTGCAACCTTTTGTACCCGTGAGATCCCATCTAGGGGCCTTTTCCGGCGTCCTACCAGAGGGGGATTCGATCAGGAGGGCCTCTACATCAACACCATTGCTTCTCCGATGAAGCGTGAGTAGTTTACCACAGACCTATGTGTCCATAGCTAGTAGCTAGATGGCTTGTTATCTCTCTTTGATTCTCAATACTAGGTTCTCCTCTATGTTCTTGGAGATCTATTCGATGTAATACTCTTTTGCAGTGTGTTTGCTGAGATCCGATGAATTGTGGATTTATGATCTTCTTATGTATGAATATTACTTGAATCTCCTCTGAATTCTTATATGCATGATTTAATATCTTTGCAAGTCTCTTCGAACTATCGATTTGGTTTGGCCAACTAGATTGGTTTTTCTTGCAATGGGAGAAGTGCTTAGTTTTGGGTTCAATCTTGTGGTGCTCGATCCTAGTGACACAAGGGGAACCAACACATATTGTATTGTCGCCATTGAGGATAACAAGATGGGGTATTCATCATATTGCTTGAGTTTATCCTGCTACATCATGTCATCTTACTTAATGCGTTACTTTGTTCTTATGAAGCTAATACTCTAGGTGCAGGCAGGAGTCGGTCGATGTGTGGAGTAATAGTAGTAGATGTAGAATCATTTCGGTCTACTCGATACAGACGTGATGCCTATATTAATGATCATTGCCTTAGATATCATCATAACTTTGCGCTTTTCTATCAATTGCGCGACAGTTATTTGTTCACCCACCATAATATTTTCTATCTTGAGAGAAGCCTCTAGTGAAACCTATGGCCCCTGGGTCTGCTTTCCATCATATAAGTTTCCGATCTATAATTTTAGTTTCCTATTTACTTTCTTTGCAATCTTTTACATCCCGATCTATAAACCCAAAAATGTTACTTTGCCGTTTATCCATCTATATCAGATCTCACTTTGTAAATAACTTGAAGGGATTGACAACCCCTTTGTCGCATTGGGTGCAAGTTGGTGTTTGTTTGTGCGGGTATTCGATGGCTTGTGTGTTATATCCTACTGGTTTGATAACTTGGTTCTCAAAAGCTGAGGGAAATACTTACTCTACTTTGCTGCATCACCATTTTCTCTTCAAGGGAAAAACCAATGCAAGCTCAAGAGGTAGCAGAAATCATCCATGAAAACCTCAACAATCTTTTCACAAAAGCCAGAGAATATAGCAGTTATACATCTTTGAAAGGTTGCAGGTGCATTGCAAAAAACCAAAAGACATACGTCTATAAGCAAAGGTACCAAAAGGGCAAGTAAAAGTAGTTTTTTCTTGATCCTCTTGTGACATATGTATTTGAGAAAAACCAGAAAAACCATCTAGAAAGAAAAAGTGTGTATGTTTCGATAGTCTTTCTAGCATTTGATCAATAAAAGTTATAGGGCAATGATATTTCCTAGTAGCTTTGTTCCAATTTTCTAAAATCAATTACCATTCTATAAACCGTGACAATTCTTTGTGGAATCAATTCATTCTTATCATTAGGAACAACAGTAATACCTCCCTTCTTAGGGACGCAATGAACATGACTTACCCATCTACTATCAGTAATAGGATAAATTATACCTACTTCTAGAAGCTTTAATATTTCATTTCTTACCACTTCCTTCATCTTAGGATTTAACCGTCGTTGATGATCAACAACTGGTTTAGCATCAAGCTCCATATTAATTTTATGCTGACATAGAGTAGGACTAATGCCCTTAAGATCATCAAGAGTATATCCAATAGCAACCGGCTTCTTCAGAGTTTTCAATAATTTGTTTTCTTAATGCTCTGAAAGGTTAGCACTTATAATAGGAGGATATATCTTCTTTTCATCAAGATAAGGATATTTCGAAGTATCAGGCAATTGTTTAAGATCAAACACAGGATCACTCATGGGTGGTAGAGGATCTCCAAGAGTATCAACCGGCAAATTGTGTTTCAATACATGCATTTGTTTTTAAAAATCTCATATAATTCCTTTCTTTCGTTAATAAACATATCATTTTCATGGTGTAGCAAATATTGTTCTGAAGGATCAGTAGGAGGCACAACAATAGAAGTGATACCAATAATTTCATATTTGCTAGGCAATTATTTTTCATGGGGGTGTCTATGAAATTTGGAGAAATTAAACTCATGGGACACAACCCCAAAACTTATACTAACAGTTTCTTTCTCGCAATCTATCTTAGCATTGCCAGTGTTCAAGAAAGGTCTGCCAAATATAATAGGGAAAAAATCATCTTGTGGGAAACCAAGAACAAGAAAATTATTAGGATATTTTATTTTCCCGCACAAGACTTCAACGTCTCTAACAATCCCAATTGTTGAGACAGTATCTCTATTGGCAAGCTTAATAGTAACATCTATATCTTCTATCTTAGCAGGTGTCATATTATTCATAATTTCTTGACATAAAGTAATGGGAATTGGACTCACACTAGCACCCAAATCACATAAGCCATGATAACAATGATCTCCTATTTTAACAGACACAACAGGCGTGCCAATAGTAGGTCTATGTTTATCTTTATTATCCCGTCTAGCAATTCTAGCAGCTTCATCACAGAAATAAATAACATGCCCATTAATATTATGGACCAAGAGATCTTTAACCATAGCAATACTAGGTTCAACTTTAGTTTTCTCAGGGGGTGTAGGTGTTCTAGTATGACTGTTACGAACCACAACTGAAGCCTTAATTACCATGTTCCTTTATCCTAACGAACAAAGGTGGTTTCTCAATATAAGTAGTAGGAATAACAGGATCAACAATATAAGTAATAGTTTCTTCTTCAACTATAATAGGTTCTACTACTTTCACTTTAATGGGAGGATGATATTTAAACCACTTCTCCTTAAGGAGATCAACATGAGTAGCAAATGATTCACTGAAAGAAGCTAATATCTCATAGTCAAGTCCATATTTAGTGCTAAATTCACGAAAAACAACGGTATCCATAAAAGATTTAACACAATCAAACTTAAGGTTTATACCTGACTCCATACCTTTGTCGAGTTCCCAATATTCAGAGTTGCATTTAATTCTTTCCAATAAATCCCATTTGAATTCAATAGTCTTCTTCATAAAAGAACTACTAGAAGAAGTATCGAGCATGGATTGATCATTACGAGAAAGCCGAGCATAAAAATTCTGAATAATAATTTCTCTTGAGAGCTCATGATTGGGGCATGAATATAACATTGACTTAAGCCTCCCCCAAGCTTGAGCGATACTTTATCCTTCACGAGGCCATAAATTATAAATATAATTCCGATCAAGATGAATCGGATGCATAGGATAAAACTTTTGATGAAATTCCAATTTCAATCAGTTGTGGTTCCAAGTGCCAATATCATCGCATAGCCGATACCATGTCAATGCCTTTCCTTCAAAGATAAAGGCAAGACCTTCTTCTTGACTTCATCCTTGGGCAAACCTGCAAGCTTAAAAAATCCACAAACTTCGTCCACATAGATTAGATGCATATCAGGATGTGAGGTTCGATCTCCTTCATAAGGATTAGCTAGCATTTTCTCTATCATACCCGAAGGAATTTCGTAATAAATATTTTCAGTAGGTTCAGTAGGTTGAGGAGCAACTTCTTTCTCTACCAGTTGAGGTGAAGATGGCATGAACAAGCCCCTCAAAGGATGATTCTCCATAGTAACAAGTGACAGTAAATTTCAGCACATAATATAAATGTTTCCTTACCAAATTCCACTCATCAAAGGCACTTCACTCCCCAGCAACGGCGCCAGAAAAGAATCTTGATGACCCACAAGTATAGGGGACCTATCATAGTCCTTTCGATAAGTAAGAGTGTCGAACCCAACGAGGAGCAGAAGGAAATGACAAGCGATTTTCAGCAAGGTATTCTTTGCAAGCACAAAAATTGTCGGTAAAAAATAGTTGTGTGATAAGATAATTCGTAACGGGTAACAGGTAGCAAGTGTAACTAAGGTGCAACAAGGTGGCTGATACGTCTCCATCATATCTACTTTTCCAAACCCTTTTTCCCTTGTTTTGGACTCTAACTTGCATGATCTGGATGGAACTAACCCAGACTGGCGCTGTTTTCAGCAGAATTGCCATGGTGTTATTTTTGTTCAGAAATAAAAAATTCTCGGAATGACCTAAAAATTCACGGAGATCTTTTTTGGAATTAATAAAACATATTGGCGAAAGAATCAAGTGAAGGGGGCCCACACCCCGGCCACAAGGGTGGGGGGCAGGCCCACCCCCTTGGGGTGCGCCACCCGTCCTTGTGGGCCCCCTAGACCTCCACCGACCTCAACTCCAACTCCATATATTCATGTTCAGGGAGAAAAAAAGTCAGAGAAAAGGATTCATTGCATTTTGCGATACGGGGCTGCCGCCAAGCCATGTTCTTCCTTGGGAGGGCAGATCTGGAGTCCATTTTGGGCTCCGGAGAGGGGAATCCGTCGTCATCGCCATTGTCATCATCAACCATTCTCCATCACCAATTATGCTCAGCGTCGTGCGTGAGTAATTCCTTGGAAGGGTAGATATATGCTCACCGCCATGTGTGAGTAATTCCATCGTAGGCTTGCTGGACGGTGATGGGTTGGATGAGATTTACCATGTAATCGAGTTAGTTTTGTTAGGGTTTGGTCCCTAGTATCCACTATGTTCTAAGATTGATGTTGCTATGACTTTGCTATGCTTAATGCTTGTCACTAGGGCCTGAGTGCCATGATTTCAGATTGGAACCTATTATGTTTTCATGAATATATCTGTGTTCTTGATCCTATCTTGCAAGTTATAGTAACCTACTATGTGTTATGATTCGGGAACCTGGAGTGACAATAGTCGGGACACTTCCCGGTGATGACCGTAGTTTGAGGAGTTCATGTATTCACTAAGTGCTAATGCTTTGGTCTGGCACTCTATTAAAAGGAGGCCTTAATATCCCTTAGTTTCCAATAGGACCCCGCTGCCATGGGAGGGTAGGACAAAAGATGTGATGCAAGTTCTTTCCCATAAGCATGTATGACTATATTTGGAATACATGCCTACATTATATTGACTGTGTCACCCTATGTTATAATTGTCACATGATGAATGCCATCTGACATAATTATCCATCACTGATCCATTGCCTATGAGCTTGTTTCATACTGATCTTTGCTCATTTACTTTCCTATTGCCACTGTTACGATTGCTACAAAACTGCTACTGTTACTTTTGTCACTGTTACCGCTATTTCCATACTACTTTGCTACTAAATATTTTGCTGCAGATATTAAGTCTTTCAGGTGTGGTTGAATTGACAACTCAGCTGCTAATACTTGAGAATATTCTTTGGCTCCCCTTGTGTCAAATCAATAATTTTGGGTTGAATACTCTACCCTCGAACAGTATTGCGACCCCCTATACTTGTGGGTTATCAAGACCTTTTTCTGGCGCCGTTGCCGGGGAGCATAGCTCTATTCTTCGAGTCACTTGGGATTTATATCCGTTGATCACTATGAGGAACTTGAAAGATCAAAGAACCAAGATTTTTCCCTCAACTACAAGGGGAGGTAAGGAACTGCCATCTAGCTCCGCACTTGATTCTCCATCTGTTTTGAGTAAACTTGCGACATCTACACCTGCTATTGATTCTGATATGTCGCATGTTATTGATGATGCCACTTCTGCTATGCATGATGCTTATGATGAAACTACTTCTTTGTTAGATAATACTATGCCACTAGGTGAATTTCTTGATGAACAACTTGCTAGGGTTAGAGAGAATGAAATTACTGAAACTGATGATATTATTGAAACTGAAGATTATGATTCCCGTCTAGATATGGATTGCCTATTGTACCTGAGGGTTATGTTATGGATGAAGAAACTGCTAGAGACTTCTATGCTTGCAATGATAGAGAGGATCTTAAGAAATTCTTAGCTAAGCTGAAAGAAAAATCCTTGAATGCTAGAATGAAACATGATCCCGTTTTTGCTACTACACCTATCTTTGTTACTGATAAGGATTATGAATTCTCTGTCGATCCCGAGTTAATTACTTTGGTTGAATCTGATCCTTTCTATGGTTATGAATCTGAAACTATTGTGGCACATCTTACTAAATTAAATGATATAGCCACCCTATTTACTCATGAGGAAAAAATTTGGTATTACTACATTCTTAAATTGTTTCCTTTCTCGTTAAAGGGTGATGCGAAGATATGGTTTAATTCTCTTGCTCCTCGTTGTGTGCGTAGTCCCCAGGATAGGATTTACTACTTTTCTGCAACATATTTCCCTGCTCATAAGAAACAAGCTGCTTTAAGGGAAATGTTTAATTTTGTGCAAATTGAAGAAGAGAGTCTCCCACAAGCTTGGGGGAGGCTTATCCAATTACTTAATGCTTTGCATGATCATCCTCTCAAGAAAGTGAAATACTTGATATCTTTTATAATGGACTAACCGATGCTTCCAGAGACCACCTGGATAGTTGTGTTGGTTGTGTTTTCAGGGAAATAATTGTTGAGCAAGCCGAGTTGCTATTGAATAATATATTGAGTAATGACAATGATTGGACACTTCCTGAACCAACTCCTAATCCAACTCCAAAGAAGAGGGTATTCTATTTCTCAGTCCTGAAGTTATGCAAGAGGCAAAGAAATCCATGAAAGAAAAAGGTATTAAAGTTGAAGATGTTAAAAATCTACTGCCTATTGAAGAAATACATGGTCTTGATAACCCGACACAGGTAGTAAAGGTAAACTCTCTCCATATATTTGATGAAGGTGATATTCCTCATAATAGATTTGCTAGTCAATGCTTGGATGATTTTGATAATTTTATTGTTAAACAAGAAAATTTCAATGCTCATGTTAGTAGACAATTGAAACGTAATGCTACCATGCTTGATCACTTGGGTGATTATATGAGTAGAACTGTTAATGATCTTAAGCTTATTAGTAAACATGTTTCCATGGTTACAACTCAAGTAGAACAAGTACTTAAGGCACTGGATGAATTGCTTAATGAGTTGAATAGTAAGAATATTGATAATGTTGTTAGGGTTATGACTAGAGGTGGTAAAATGACCTAGGAACCTTTGTATCCCGAGGGCCATCCTAAGAGAGTTGAGCAAGATTCTCAGAGAATTAATACTGATGCACCTAGTCCTAATAACAAAGAGAAAAAGAAAACTGATAGGACTCTGCATGCTAGTCAACCTGCTATAGATACACCTGAGAATCCCAATGATATTTCTATTTCTGATGCCGAGACACAATCTGGTGATGAACATGAACCAAGTGATAATGTTAATAATGATGTTCATGTTGATGCTCAACCTAGTAATGATAATGATGTAGAGATTGAACCTGCTGTTGATCTTGATAACCCGCAATCAAAGAATCAAGGTTATGATAAGAGAGACTTTGTTGCTAGAACATGGTAAAGAAAGACAACCATGGGTTCAGAAACCCATGCCCTTTTCTCCTAAGCCATCCAAGAAAAAGGATGATGAGGATTTTGAGCGCTTTGCTGAAATGATTAGAGCTATCTTTTTGCGTATGCGTTTGACTGATATGCTTAAAATGCCTCCTTATGATAAATATATGAAAGTTATTGTTACAAATAAAAGAAAGATACTGGAAGTTGAAATTTCCACCATACTTGCTAATTATACTTTTAAGAGTGGAATACCAAAGAAACTTGGAGATCAAGGAGTACCAACTATACCATGCTCCATCACTACTGCAGGATGCTGCTAACGCGACACTATGATCAGATACCCTTCGATGAAACTGTGTGCGATGCAATAACCACAAATGGTGGTGTAAAAGAACTGTCAAAAAGGTGCAAAACGTCTGCGATGGTGGAGTCATCAAACATGGTTCAGATTTTAGTTGCTTGTGCGATGCAGGACATACGGTTCAGTTCAATGAACTGTTTGCGATGAGGCCGAACAAAAGAAATGAGCAGCCAGATGAAGGCGCGTGTGATATACAGCATACGGTTCACTTGGATGAACTGTTTGTGATGAGGAGGAACAATAGAAACAGGCAACTGGATAAGGGTGTGTGCGATTGAGGGCATACACTTCAGAAGGATTACTTGTTTGCGATTAGGAAACATAATAGAAATGGGTCACCCAGATCAAAGTGTCTGCGATTGATGGCATACACTTCACACAGATGAACTGTTTGTGATTAGCCACAACAAACCGAAACAGTTAGATAGATCAACGCGTGTGTGCTAGACGGGCACACACATTCTAATTAAAAGAAGCATGCGCAATGGTAATAAGGAGCGCGAATGATTGTTGGAACAAGACGTGTGCTGATATTGCCTATTGCGGTGCACCGTATGGTCTAAACGCCACGTACGCGGCCGAGAAGGCGTACGTGCCCACGTTACCCCTTCCGAGAATAGTGCCGCACTTATAACCGTCATTAAATTTTGAGCATGCGTCCCGTCACATTCCAAATTGCAAACCTGTTCACACCGATCAAAACCTAAATGGTTTCCCACTTAGGAGCGTAATAGTACTCGGTGATAAATACTACTACTCCAAGATGACTGCACATTCCTCCTCAACTCCTCATCCACAAAAACAAACAAGTCATTCATCATCGTTCCCTTGCGTCAGCCATGGCTAGCGTGGGTTATGGGTCGAGAGATTGCCACCAAGGAGATGCGAGCATGGAAGCGGAAGCACGAGAGATGTCCCGCCTCGCCGCGAACGCAACCGGCATGTCCTGCCACACGGCCGTTGTTGGGGATCGTAGAAGAAATTCAAAATTTTCTATGCATCACCAAGATCAATCTATGGAGTAATCTAGCAACGAGGGGAAGGAGAGTGCACCTACATACCCTTGTAGATCGCTAAGCGGAAGCGTTCAAGTGAACGGGGTTGATGGAGTCATACTCGCCGTGATCCAAATCACCGATGATCCTAGTGCCGAACGGACGGCACCTCCGCGTTCAACACACATGCAACCCGGTGACGTCTCGCATGCCTTGATCTAGCAAGGAGAGAGGGAGAGGTTGGGGAAGACTCCGTCCAGCAGCAGCACGACGGCATGGTGGTGGTGGAGGAGCGTGGTACTCCATCAGGGCTTCGCCAAGCACCGCAAGAGAGGAGGAGGGAGAGGGGTAGGGCTGCGCCAAGAAGGAGATGTTCTCGTGTGTATGGCAGCCCCAAACCCCACTATATATAGGGGAAAGGGAGGGGCTGCGCCCCCACCTAGGTTTCCACCCCTAGGGGTGGCGGCCAGCCCTAGATCCCATCTAGGGGGCGGCCAAGGGGGGAGAGAGGGGGGGGGGCGCACCACTAGGTGGGCCTTAGGCCCATCTGAGCCTAGGGTTTCCCCCTTTTCCCTTCTCTCTTTGCCTTGGGCCTTGGTGGGGGGGGGGGGCGCACCAGCCCACCTGGGGCTGGTCCCCTCTCACACTTGGCCCACGCAGCCCTCTGGGGCAGGTAGCCCCACCTGGTGGACCCCCGGGACCCTCCCGGTGGTCCCGGTACATTACCTATAGCACCCGAAACTTTTCCGGTGACCAAAACAGGACTTCCCATATATAAATCTTTACCTCCGGACCATTCCGGAACTCCTCGTGATGTCCGAGATCTCATCCGGGACTCCGAACAACATTCGGTAACCACGTATATCTATTCCCTATAACCCTAGTGTCATCGAACCTTAAGTGTGTAGACCCTACGTGTTCGGGAACCATGCAGACATGACCGAGACACCTCTCCGGCCAATAACCAACAGCGGGATCTGGATACCCATGTTGGCTCCCACATGTTCCACGATGATCTCATTGGATGAACCACGATGTCGAGGATTCAATCAATCCCGTATTCAATTCCCTTTGTCTAGCGGTATTGTACTTGCCCGAGATTCGATCGTCGGTATCCGATACCTTGTTCAATCTCGTTACCGGCAAGTCTCTTTACTCGTTCCGTAACACATCATCCCGTGATCAACTCCTTGGTCACATTACGCATATGATGATGTCCTACCGAGTGGGCCCAGAGATACCTCTCCGTCACACGGAGTGACAAATCCCAGTCTCGATTCGTGCCAACCCAACAAACACTTTCGGAGATACCCGTAGTGTACCTTTATAGCCACCCAGTTACGTTGTGAAGTTTGGCATACCCAAAGCATTCCTACGGTATTCGGGAGTTGCACAATCCCATGGTCTAAGGAAATGATACTTGACATTAGAAAAGCTTTAGCATACGAACTACACGATCTTTGTGCTAGGCTGAGGATTGGGTCTTGTCCATCACATGATTCTCCTAATGATGTGATCCTGTTATCAGCGACATCCAATGTCCATGGTCAGGAAACCGTAACCATCAATTGATCAACGAGCTAGTCAACTAGAGGCTTACTAGGGACATGGTGTTGTCTATGTATCCACACATGTATCTGAGTTTCCTATCAATACAATTATAGCATGGATAATAAACGATTATCATGAACAAGGAAATAACCAATTTATTATTGCCTCTAGGGCATATTTCCAACAGTCTCCCACTTGCACTAGAGTCAAGAATCTAGTTCACATCGCCATGTGATTAACATTCATAGGTCACATCGCCATGTGACCAACATCCGAAGAGTTTACTAGAGTTCAATAATCTAGTTCACATCACTATGTGATTAACACTCAATGAGTTCTGGGTTTGATCATGTTACTTGTGAGAGAGGTTGTAGTCTACGGGTCTGTCACATTCAGATCCGTATGTACTTTGCAAATCTCTACGCTATATTTGGATCCATTTCAAATAACGGTTCTACTTGGAGCTATTCTAAATTGTTACTCCATTATACGTATCCGGTATCTCTACTCAGAGCTATCCGGATAGGTGTTAAGCTTGCATCGACGTAACTCTTTACGTCGAACTCTTTATCACCTCCATAACCGAGAAACATATCCTTATTCCTCTAAGGATAATTTTGACCGCTATCTGGTGATCTACTCTGAGATCACCTTTGTACCCTCTTGCCAGACATGTGGCAAGGCACACATCAGGTGCGGTACACAACATGGCATACCGTATAGAGCCTATGACAAAAGCATAGGGGACGACCTTCGTCCTTCCTCTTTCTTCTGCCGTGGTCTAGCTTTAAGTCTTAACTTCATACCTTACAACTCAGGCAAGAACTCCTTCTTTCGCTGACCCATCTTGAACACCTTCAAGATCATGTCAAGGTATGTGCTCATTTAAAAGTACCATTAAGCGTTTTTTATCTATCCTTATAGATCTTGATGCTCAATGTTCAAGTAGCTTAATCCAGGTTTTCCATTGAAAAACACCTTCAAATAACCCTATATGCTTTCCAGAAATTCTACATCATTTCGGATCAACAATATGTCATCCACATATACTTATCAGTAATGTTGTAGTGCTCCCACTCACTTTATTGTAAATACAAGTTTCTAACAAACTTTGTATAAACCCATAAACTTTGATTACTCCATCAAAGTATATATTCCGACTCCAAGATGCTTGCTCTAGTCCATGGAAGGATCGCTGGAGCTAGCATACCTTTTAGCATCCTTAGGATCGACAAAACCTTTCTGATTGTATCACATACAACCTTTCCTTACGAAAACTGGTAAGGAAACTTGTTTTGACATCCATCTGCCAGATTCCATAAATGCAACTTATGCTAACATGATTCCGACGGACTTAAGCATCGCTACGGGTGAGAAAATCTCATCGTATTCAACTGCTTGAACTTGTGAAAAACTCTTCCCCACAAGTCGAGCTTCATAGACGATGACATTACCGTCCACGTCCGTCTTCTTCTTAAAATCCACATGTACCTAACAGCCTTACAACCATCAAGTAGTTCTTCCAAAGTCTACACTTTGTTTTCATACATGGATCCTCTCTCGGATTTTATGGCCTCGAGCCAATTTTCGGAATCCGGGCCCACCATCGCTTCTCCATAGCTCATAGGGTCACGGTTGTCCAACAACGTGACCTTTAAGACAGGGTTACCACTTAGAAGTTGTACACACCCTTGTCAACCCATGAGGTTCGATAGTAACTTGATCTGAAGCTCCATGATCATCATCATTACCTTTCTTTTCAACTGAGGCAGGTGCCACAGAAACCTTTTTCCTGTGCTGTGCTACTCTCTAGTTGAAGTAAAGGTTCAACAACCTTATCAAGTTCTATCTTCCTCCCACTCAATTCTTCCGAGAGAAACTTTTCCTCGAGAAAGGACCCGATTCGAGAAACAATCCCTATTGCTTTCGGATCTGAGACAGGAGGTATACCCAACTGTTTTGGGTGTCCTATGAAGATGCATTTATCCGCTTTGGGTTCGAGCTTATCAGCCTGAAACTTTTTCACATAAGCGTCGCAGCCCCAAACATTTAAGAAATGATAGCTTAGGTTTCTCTAAACCATAGTTCATACGGTGTCATCTCATCGGAATTACGTGGTGCCCTATTTAAAGTGAATGTGGTTGTCTCTAATGCCTAACCCATAAACTATCGTGGTAATTCGATAAGAGACATCATGGTATGCATCATATCCAATAGGGTGCAGTTATGATGTTCGGATACACCATCACACTATGGTGTTCCAGGCTGTATTAGTTGTGAAACAATTTCCACAATGTCTTAATTCTGTGCCAAACTCGTAATTTAGATATTCATCCCTACGATCATATCATAGATATTTTATCCTCTTTTCACGACGATCTTCAACTTCACCCTGAAATTACTTGAACCTTTCAATAATTCAGACTCGTGATTCATCAAGTAAATATACTCAGCATCTGCTCAAATCATCTGTGAAGTAAGAATATAACGATATCCACTACATGCCTCAGCACTCATTGGACTGCACACATCAAGATGTATTACTTCCAACAAGTTGCTTTCTTGTTCCATCTTACTAAAAACGAGGCCTTTTAGTCATCTTGCTCATGTGGTATGATTTGCATGTCTCAAGTGATTCAAAATCAAGAGAGTCCAAAGATCCATCAACATGGAGCTTCTTCATGCGTTTTATACCATTGTGACTAAAATTGCAGTGCCACAAGTATGTGGTACTATCATTACTATCTTATATCTTTTGGCATGAACATGTGTATCACTACAATCGGGATTCAATAAACCATTCATTTTAGGTGTAAGACCATTGAAGGTATTATTCAAATAAACAGAGTAACCATTATTCTCCTTAAATGAATAACCGCCTTGCGATGAACATAATCTAATCATGTCCATGCTCAACGCAAACACCAAATAACAATTATTTAGGTTTAACACCAACCCCGATGGTGGACGGAGCGTGCGATGTTTGATCACATCAGCCTTGGAAACTCTTCCAACACCTATCATCATCTCACCTTTGGCTAGTATCCATTTATTCTGTAGCCTTTTTATTTTGAGTTACTAACACTTAGCAACCGAACCGGTATCTAATACCCTGCTGCTACTAGGAGTACTAGTAAAGTACACATTTAATATATGTCCAATACATACTTCTGTCAACCTTGTCAGCCTTCTCATCTACCAAGTATCTAGGGTGGTTCTGCTTCAGTGACCGTTCCCCTTATTACAGAAGCACTTAGTCTCGGGCTTGGGTTCAACTTTGGGTTTCTTCACTAGAGCAGCAACTGATTTGTTGTTTCATGAAGTATCCCTTTCTTGCCCTTGCCCTTCTCGAAACTAGTGGTTTTACTAACCATCAACAATTGATGCTCCCTTTTGATTTCTACTTTCGCGGTGTCGCGAATAGCTCAAGGATCATATCTATCCCTGATATGTTATAGTTCATCACGAAGCTCCAGTAGCTTGGTGATAGTGACTTTGGAGAACCATCACTATCTCATCTGGAAGATTAACCCCCACTCGATTCAAGCGGTTGTTGTACTCATACAATCTGAGCACATGCTCAACGGTTGAGCTTTTCTCCTTAGTTTGTCGGCTTAAGAAACTTGTCAAAGGTCTCATACCTCTTGACATGGGCACTAGCCTGAAATCCCAATTTCAGTCCTTGGAACATCTCATATGTTCTGCGATGTTTCAAAAACATCTTTGGTGCCTCAATTCTAAACCATTTAGCATTACGCACTGAACTATTATGTAGTCATCAAAACGTGTATGTCGGATGTTTGCAACATCCACAACCAACATTTGCGGGTCAGCTCACTGAGCGGTGCATTAAGGACATAATCCTTCTGCGCGGCAATGAGGACAATCCTCTATTTACGGATCCAGTCCGCATAATTGCTACTATCAACTTTCAACTAAATTTTCTCTAGGAACATATCTAAAACAGTAGAACTAAAGCGTGAGCTACGACATAATTTGCAAAGTCCTTTTGACTATGTTCATGATAATTGAGTTCATCTGATTATTTCATGAACTCCCACTCAGATAGACATCCCTCTAGTCATCTAAGTGATACATGATCCGAATCGACTAGGCCGTGTCCGATCATCACGTGAGACGGACTTGTCATCATCGGTGAACATCTCATGTTGATCGCATCTTCTATACGACTCATGTTCGACCTTTCGGTCCTCCGTGTTCCGAGGCCATGTCTGTACATGCTAGGCTCGTCAAGTTAACCTAAGTGTTTCGCATGTGTTCCGAGGCCATGTCTATACATGCTAGGCTCGTCAACACCCGTTGTATTCGAACGTAAGAATCTATCACACCCGATCATCACGTGGTGCTTCGAAACGACGAACCTTCGTAATGGTGCATAGTTAGGGAGAACACTTTTCTTGAAATTTTAGTGAGGGATCATCTTATTTAAGCTACTGTCGTTCTAAGCAAATAAGATGTAAAAACATGATAAACATCACATGCAATCAAATAGTGACATGATATGGCCATCATCACTTTGCTCCTTTTGATCTCCATCTTCGGGGCTCCATGATCATCATCGTCACCGGCATAACACCATGATCTCCATCATCATGATCTCCATCATCGTGTCTTCATGAAGTTGTCTCGCCAACTATTACTTCTACTACTACAGCTAACGGTTAGCAATAAAGTAAAGTAATTACATGACGTTTATGTTGACACGCAGGTCATAAATAAATTAATACAACTCCTATGGCTCCTGCCGGTTGTCATACTCATCGACATGCAAGTCGTGATTCCTATTACAAGAACATGATCATCTCATACATCACATATATCATTCATCACATCCTTTGGCCACATCACATCACAAAACACTTGCTGCAAAAACAAGTTAGACGTCCTCTAATTGTTGTTGCAAGTTTTTTACGTGGCTGCTATAGGTTGCTAGCAAGAACGTTTCTTACCTACGCCAAAACCACAACGTGAATTGCCAATTTCTATTTACCCTTCATAAGGACCCTGTTCACCGAATCCGATCTGACTAAAGTGGGAGAGATAGACACCCGCCAGCCACCTTATGCAACTAGCGCATGTCAGTCGGTGGAACCGGTCTCACGTAAGCGTACGTGTAAGGTTGGTCCGGGCCGCTTCATCCCACAATGCCGCCGAATCAAGATAAGACTAGTAATGGCAAGTAAATTGACAAAATCGACGCCCACAACTACTTTGTGTTCTACTCGTGCATAGAAACTACGCATAGACCTAGCTCATGATGCCACTGTTGGGGATCGTAGCAGAAATTCAAAATTTTCTACGCGTCACCAAGATCAATCTATGGAGTAATCTAGCAACGAGGGGAAGGAGAGTGCATCTACATACCCTTGTAGATCGCTAAGCGGAAGCGTTCAAGTGAACGGGGTTGATGGAGTCGTACTCACCGTGATCCAAATCACCAATGATCCTAGTGCCGAACGGACGGCACCTCCGCGTTCAACACACATGCAGCCCGGTGATGTCTCCCATGCCTTGATCCAGCAAGGAGAGATGGAGAGGTTGGGGAAGACTCCGTCCAGCAGTAGCACGACGGCGTGGTTGTGGTGGAGGAGCGTGGTACTCCAGCAGGGCTTCGCCAAGCACCGCAAGAGACGAGGAGGGAGAGGGGTAGGGCTGCGCCAAGAAGGAGATGTTCTCGTGTGTATGGGAGACCAAATCCCCACTATATATAGGGGAAAGGGAGGGGCTGCGCCCCTACCTAGGTTTCCACCCCTAGGGGTGGCGGCCAGCCCTAGATCCCATCTAGGGGGGCGGCCAAGGGGGGAGAGAGGGGGGCGCACCACTAGGTGGGCCTTAGGCCCATCTGAGCCTAGGGTTTCCCCCTTTTCCCTTCTCTCTTCGCCTTGGGCCCTGATGGGGGGGGGGGGCGCACCAGCCCACCTGGGGCTGGTCCCCCCTCACACTTGGCCCATGCAGCCCTCTGGGGCAGGTATCCCCACCTGGTGGACCCCCGGGACCCTCCCGGTGGTCCCGGTACGTTACCGATAGCACCCGAAACTTTTCCGGTGACCAAAACAGGACTTCCCATATATAAATCTTTACCTCCGGACCATTCCGGAACTCCTCGTGATGTCCAGGATCTCATCCAGGACTCCGAACAACATTCGGGAATCACGTATATCTATTCCCTATAACCCTAGCGTCATCGAACCTTAAGTGTGTAGACCCTACGGGTTCGGGAACCATGCAGACATGACCGAGACACCTCTCCAGCCAATAACCAACAACGGGATCTGGATACCCATGTTGGCTCCCACATGTTCCACGATGATCTCATCGGATGAACCACGATGTCGAGGATTCAATCAATCCCATATTCAATTCCCTTTGTCTAGCGGTATTGTACTTGCCCGAGATTTGATCGTCGGTATCCGATACCTTGTTCAATCTCGTTACCGGCAAGTCTCTTTACTCGTTCTATAACACATCATCCCGTTATCAACTCCTTGGTCAAATTGCGCATATGATGATGTCCTACCGAGTGGGCCCAGAGATACCTCTCTGTCACACGGAGTGACAAATCCCAGTCTCTATTCATGCCAACCCAACAGACACTTTCGGAGATACCCGTAGTGTACCTTTATAGCCACCCAGTTACGTTGTGACGTTTGGCATATCCAAAGCATTCCTACGGTATCCGGGAGTTGCACAATCTCATGGTCTAAGGAAATGATACTTGACATTAGAAAAGCTTTAGCATACGAACTACACGATCTTTGTGCTAGGCTTAGGATTGGGTCTTGTCCATCAGATGATTCTCCTAATGATGTGATCCTGTTATCAGCGACATCCAATGTCCATGGCTAGGAAACCGTAACCATCAATTGATCAACGAGCTAGTCAACTAGAGGCTTACTAGGGACATGGTGTTGTCTATGTATCCACACATGTATCTGAGTTTCCTATCAATACAATTATAGCATGGATAATAAACGATTATCATGAACAAGGAAATAACCAATTTATTATTGCCTCTAGGGAATATTTCCAATAGCCGTAGTAGCACAAAGGTCTCGCCACACCGCGGATGTAGCACACAGGTCCCGTCGCGTCGCCAATGCGGCAGATTGGTCCGGCCACGCCGCGGAAGCAGAAGAGATGTCCCGCCGCGCCGCGATTGCAACAGAGATGTCCTCCCGCGCTGCAGCAGCCTTGGAAATGTCACGTGGGCAGGCGAGGACTCTTAAAGGCGCATGCATGTGATCGTTCATAGCAAGATAGATCAGATCTACGGCTGGGCAGGTTGTAGGACAATATGAAAGCCTCTTTTGCCAGCATCATCCGGCAACTAAATGAGAGCAATGCGAAGCTCCGAGCCGAGCACGACCTGCTGAGGGCGAAGATCATCGAAAGTGCATAGCAGTAGGAGGAGACCAATGCCTTGTTGAAGAGGACCAATATCATCGTCGAGAAACTTATGGACGAGAATGCCATGTAGCGCATCGAGCGCAGAAGGCTGGTGGAGGAATCCATGGATGCTCTTAAGCAGCATCTTGAGGACAAGAAAGAGCTCATCGCCGCTTGCCGTGGACACTAGTTCCCACGGCCTGCAACAATGCATCAAGAGCCAGATCGTTGTCTTCCTTCTTCTTTTGCCCTTGTGTATTTCGGGGGTTGCCGCATGTGGCTTTTTTAATTATGTTCCTTTTTTGCAGGGATTTTAATTATGTTCCTAAATATCTAAGACAATTATTATCCACTGTCATCGTCCTTATATTCATCATGCTTGCTATAAGTCGCAGTCTATGCTATATAGGTCCATCGGATATTACATCAAGAACCATGCAAAACTTTCTTTTTAGATTTACATTTTTCTCTCTTAAATCTCAGTCCAGTGAGACATATAGGCATGTGCTACCTCTTGAGCACTGCGTTGGTTTTCCCTGAACAGGAAGGGATGATGCAGCAAAGTAGCGTAAGTATTTCCCTTAGTTTTTGAGTACCAAGGTATCAATCCAGTAGGAGGCTACGCGCGAGTCCCTCGTACCTGCACAAAATAAATAAATCCTCGCAACCAACGCGAATAGGGGTTGCCAATCCCTACACGGCCACTTACGAGAGTGAGATCTCATAGATATGATAAGATAATATTTTTGGTATTTTTGTGTTAAAGATGCAAAGTAAAATAAAGGCAAAGTAAAAAGCAAAGGAAATAACTAAGTAGTAGGAGATTAATATGATGAAGATAGACCCGGGGGCCATAGGTTTCACTAGTGGATTCTCTCGAGAGCATAAGTATTCTACGGTGGGTGAACAAATTACTGTTGAGCAATTGACAGAATTGAGCATAGTTATGAGAATATCTAGGTATGATCATGTATATAGGCATCACGTCCGAGACAAGTAGACCGACTCCGGTAATGGGCCTGTTATGCAGCACATGAAACGTGATTGTGGATGGCGTGTTCGAGTGACGGACCGAGCGGCGGCGCAGACATGAGATGGCGTGCCTCCTTCGCCGCTGACTTCACGACGAGCACTCTCGCGTTCCACGACGGCGTGATCCTGTTGCGTCGAGATGCACTCCGTCTGGTCCTTTTGGATTCTCGCAGCGTGGTTGTGGATGCGCGATTCCTGCGCGAGGCGGAGCAGGTCGACATCGGAGATGTCGTGGGGTTCCCCTGCCACTTCGCGCGGGTGCGGGATCGACTACCGCCAGTGAGCAATTTGGCGCGCGCCACGGCGGCTTCGGATGAGGCGGTTCGGGCAGTTTGGGAGGAAAAAGTCAAGACAACGGCGCCGACCCGGTTCGGGACGGACCCGAGTTCGACCCGTGGCCCGCCAATGGCGGATGAGAGACACGTGGGGGGGGGGGATCCAGCCCTCCATCACCAGACCCAGCCCTGCGTCGGAGGTATAAACAGCGCCCCTCGCCCCATCCTTGACCTAGAAACTGCTCTCTCCCACTTCTGGGCAGCGGAGAGAAACCCTAGATCGAGATCTCCAGAGTCGTTCGGGTGGTGGAGAGGAAAGGTGGGGGGAGACACGAGATCCTTTGCCGCTGTGGCAGCTTCCTCTCCTAAGGCGATGGAGGAAGGACGAGGCTACCATGGGGAGCGGCATGACGTGGCCGGCGCAGGTCGGGCTGGTCGTGGGGCGGGCCGGATTCCTGGACGTGGCAACGGCCGTGGAGGAGATCGAAGCAAGTTTTCATGGAGGCGCGGCGAGGATGGAGGCCACACCAACTCCAACTCATCCAAGGGCGCGTCGGAGTCGGACGACACATCCAGGTGGGAGGAGGCGGCGGGAAGGCGCCGCGAGATCTAGGACGGAGGGATCTGGGTGCAGAAGACACCGGCCTTGTCGGGCTCGGGCGACCAAGATGCAGATCAGCACGCTCCTCCACTACAAAAACGCCCCCATGGGAAAGAAAATCAGGTGCACCCTACCAAAAACTCCGATCTGTGTCCCATTTGCAAGTCTCCTGAACATCATCCTGCGTGATGTCCTCAAGCTTTTTGCGAGCGCTGTAATAAACTAGGGCATCTGGCATCTGTATGCGTTGAATTCCTTCCATGGGAATGCATCGCGCCCATGTGTGCTTTCCAGTCCAAGGGACAGGGGTTCTACTACATTCATGATTCGTGCACTGCTAGTCAGGTGAAAGAGAGGGCCAATAGTATTGTGGTGACGATTGTGGAGGGGGAAACCTCTACCCGTCAAATGGAACATGATTTGAGCGATTACCTCGCAACGGGCTGGAGATGCTCAGCTCATGCTATAGGCCCTGGTGTGTTTGTAGTAAGATTCCCCAATCCGAGGGCTGTAGCTCAAATATGTTATGTGGGGAAAGTTACCTTAAAGAAAAGTGGTGCTGTGATTCATGCCACACAGTGGTCTTCTGCTATTGGGGCGAAGGGAGTATTGGAAGTAGCTTGGGTAAAGGTTAGTAATGTTCCCTTAGATAAGAGAAGTGAAAGAAACCTTGCGTATGTCACATCTTTGGTAGGTGTCCCTCTAGAAATTGATAATGCCACGCTGCATCGCCCTAGCTCTGTTAGGGTCAAAATGGGGTGTAGGAATGTGGACGAAATACCTGGTGTGGCTGAGGCAGTCCTGGGGGGATACTTCTATCACTTTTACTATGAAGTGGAGAAGATTTTGATAAAAGATCCTGACAAGGAGAAAGATACTGTGAGTGTTACTCAGAACCGTGGGGGTAACATTGAAAAAAAGATGGCTGGGCAGGGGACTCCTGGAGCTAAAGTGGGCAATTCCTCTCTTGGAACTAGGCTGGCTCCTTCCAGTTCCAAGGGTGAGAGGATTGACACTATTCGGGAGTCTCAAGAAAGTGTTGAATCTGATGATTCCCTGCACACTACTCTACTCCTTGAGACCATGGCTCAGGAGCAGAATTTTGAAGAAGGAAAAGTGAGTAACCTTAATGATGTCAAACCTGATAATCATCAAAGAGAGATGAAACAGAAAACCTACTCTGATGTTGTTAAATCATGTGCACAGGTGGAAATTCACAAACAAGATGTACTCGAGGGGGGGAATGGATACAGGGTGGAGCTTCCTGAGGAAAATACAGATGAAGAGGTGATCCCTACCCCTCCCCTGGTCACTGAAGAAAACCTGTGCTTCAGCTTGCGTAATGTGCAGAACAAGATGGACAGGATGGAGGACAGAGCGGTGGCTGCTGTGAAGAAGAGGAACCTTGAAGGTATACAACAGAACTCAAACTCCTTTGATACATTATCGAACCCTGAGTTGATGCTTAGAGCGATTAAAATGGGGGTGAACATACCTGATAATGATTTTTCTTGCATTGATGTAATTAGAGAACTTGAAAAATGCCGTAACATGGAAGCTCAGAATGAGAATGATGAAAAAAATTCTGTACTAGAGAAGCCTTTGATTCTGACTAATGCTAAAGGCGATCAAACACCTCTGAATATGAAATGGGGGGATGAAAGTGATTTAGAGGAGGAGAGTTTTACTATGGTCAGATCTAGGAAGAAAAGAGACAAAAGAGTTAATGTAGTGATATCAAGGCCTGTCACCAGAAGCCAAAAAGAAAATGATGTTACAAAAGAAAAAAGGGTAATCCTGTATTGCCTCCTAACAAGATTACCAGGAGGGGGAGAAGTAATAAAATCAAATGAATGGCATCTTTTGGAACTGCAGAGGAGCAGGGAAGAAAGGAATGGCTACCTGCTTCTCTGATTTAATAAAAGACCATTCCCTTGACTTTATAGGCCTTCAGGAAACTATGAAAAAGAAAATATCCCCTAAATTTGTCAGGAATATTGATCACCTGGATAGATATGCGTGGAATCATATCCCTTCTGTAGGCAAGTCTGGAGGGATTTTATGTGGTATCAAAAAAGAGACACTTGAAGTAGTATCCTGGGTACCAAAAAACTTCCTTCTGCAAGCTAACATCTATGATGTTAAGCAAAAATGCATGTGGGCCCTCATAGTGGTCTATGGGGCTGCCCAGGATGATAGAAAGGATGATTTCCTAGAAGAACTGATATCGGTATGCTCTCAAATACCTATCCCCTATATAGTGTGTGGAGATTTCAATATCCTTCGCAATAGTGGTGAGAAAAATAAGAGTATGACCTAATCCCAATATACAGATAAGTTCAACTCAATTATCCAATCCCTCAAGCTGAGAGAAATACATATGGGAGGAGGTAAATACACATGGTCGAACAAACAGAAACACCCTACTTTGGAGAAGTTGGATAGGATCCTTATGAGCTTTGATTGGGAGGACCTGTTCCCCTTGGTTACCGTTCGAAAACTAGTTCGAGACGTCTCAGATCATAACCCTCTGCTTTTAGAAACAGATGCTATGAAGCCAGGCCCATCTCATAAACGTGAGTTCAGATTCGAGTTGACATGGCTTAATAATGAGGACTTCTATATTAAAGCCAAGAAAATTTGGGAACAACCTGTTAAATCCAAGGATCCTATTGATGTGCTTAACATCAAGCTTAAACGTATTAAAAAATACTTCAAAGGATGGGGGGCTCACGCCTTCGGGCATGCCAAAAAGAGAAAAAAATGTATTAAAGAAGATCTAGAAGAGATCGAGATATTAGAAGAAGAGGGGCCTCTTGAGCCAGACTTATATGACTTAAGGGCCAACCTGAATGCGGAGTTGAATGGGCTGCTGTTCACAGAAGAACTTTTCTGGTTGCAACAATCTAATGAGTGTTGGTTGCTCAAAGGAGACCGAAATACAGCCTTCTACCATAGGATAGCCAATGGCAGAAAACGGAAAAATACCATTCACTCTTTCACGGCGGGGGACGTGACTATTGAAGGCACGCAAAAACTACTGGCTCATGCCACTTCCTTTTATAAGGATCTCTTTGGACCTGCTAGAGGTAATCTGTTTCAGCTGTCTCCTGATACTTGGTCGAACGAGGAGAAACTTAGTGAGGAAGATAATATCTTACTCACACAAGAATTTACTAAGGAAGAAGTGAAAAAAGCTTTGTTTGGCATGAAAAGCAATAGAGCTCCGGGCCCGGACAATATACCGGCTGAGTTCTATATGCATTGCTGGGAATTTGTGAAAAATGATATCATGCGCTTGTTTGAGGCCTTTCATGCAAATAAACTTGATATAGCTCGCCTAAATTACGTGACAATAACCTTGATACCAAAGATGAAAGGGGCTAGCAAGATCCAGCAATATCGCCCCATCTGCCTATTGAGATGCCCCTATAAACTGATTACCAAAGTTATGGATAATCGGGTGGCAAT
The DNA here is from genome assembly GCA_034509565.1 of Triticum monococcum. NCBI lineage: Eukaryota > Viridiplantae > Streptophyta > Magnoliopsida > Poales > Poaceae > Triticum > Triticum monococcum. The sequence goes on from CM067843.1 coordinate 107,558,210, forward strand.
TTATGCTGATAAACTGATTAGCAGGCATCAGAATGCATTTATCAAGCAGAGGAACATTATGGATGGAATCCTATCCCTACATGAAATTTTGCATCATACCCATCAAAAAAAGAGAGTTGGTGTGGTTTTGAAACTAGACTTCGAGAAAGCCTATGACAAAATCAACTGGGATTTCCTACGGACTTGTCACTGGGATCGGGGATTTAGTCCCACCTAGTGTGGTTGGGTGAAAAAAATATTGCATAATGGTACAGTAAGTGTTAAGTTGAACAATGAAAAAGGCCCATATTTCCAAAGTCACAAAGGGGTACGGCAAGGTGACCCCCACTCCCCATTCTTGTTTAACATGGTTGTGGAAGCCTTATCAAAGATGGTCCGCAATGCTCAAAAAGAGAAACTCATAACTGGGTTAGCTTCCGACCTGATTGAGGATGGGGTGGCTATCCTTCAATATGCTGACGATACGGTCATCTGCTTTGAATATGATAGAGAGGCGGCGATGAACCTGAAATTGTTACTTTACCTGTTTGAACTCATGTCAGGTCTGAAAATTAACTTCATGAAGAGCGAAATCCTATGCATTGGAGGGGATGATGATACCCTGGCATTCCATGCCGACCTGTTCAACTGCCAGATAGGTCATTTTCCTATGAAATACCTAGGCGTTCCTGTTAGCTATTCCACACTTAGGAGCCTGCACTGGGACTTTGCTGATGAACGCTTTTTGAAATGCTATGAAAATTGGATTGGGAATGCGGCATCCTCTGGAGGGAGGCTGATTCTTCTCAACTCCTCACTTACCAGTATCATATATTTCTATATGTCTATGTTGTTGCTTTCTAAAATGGTCATTGCAAAGTTAGATAAGCATCGTAAACGATTCTTTTGGCAAGAACACGAGGGCCGCAAGAGATACCATCTGGTGAGGTGGCCTAGAATCTGTAGATCCAAGAATAAGGGTGGATTGGGAGTGAAAGATCTCCGGAAACAAAATATCAGTTTACTCACCAAGTGGTGGTGGAAACTGGAGACACAGCAAGGGCTGTGGCAAGATATCATACGTGCTAAATACCTGAACAAAGACACAGTGGTGTCAGTTAGGTGCAAATTCAGTGATTCGCCAATTTGGAAATCAATTATGAAAGTGAAAGAGTACTACCTAGCTGGGAGAGGAATTGAAATGAACTCTGGCAATATTGCCAGACTTTGGAAGGACCCCTTAAACAATGAACTTCCACTACAACAAAAGTATCCTGTGCTTTATAGCATTTGCAATGATCAAGACATCACGGTGGCAATGTTTAAAAATGGTGTGGGGGCAAATTTCTTTCGCCGGCAATTACATTCCCCTCTGGTTACCCAATGGGATGAGCTGAGAGCTACTGTTGCCTCTTGGCACCTGGCAGATAGCTCGGACCAAGTTGTGTGGACCCTAGGGGGAAAGAAGAGATTCACAACCAAATCCATGTATGAGTACTTGGAAAGAAATCTAGCTGGGTGCAGTTACAAGTGGATTTGGAAGGCTAAAATTCCACTTAAGATCCAAATTTTCCTTTGGCAGCTATTCCAAGATGCTATCCTAACTAGGGATGTCATGAAGAGGAGACGCTGGGCTGGTAACCCGAAATGCTCCTTTTGTAAAGATAGAGAGACTTCTCAGCATTTGTTCTTTACGTGTCCTGTAGCTAGAGTGGTTTGGAGGACAGTGGGCTGTGTTTTGGGCACTGATAAATGCCCAAACAATATGTGGCAATTCTTCTCCTGGTGTTACATGTTTCTACCTGATGGGGAAAGATTCTACACTTTCGGTTTAGCAGCCATTTGTTGGGCTATCTGGAATTGTCGCAACCAAGCTACCTTTGAACAGAAAAAAGCTTAAAACCCCCATTACTGTGAGCTTTTCAGCATGTGGTTTCATGTCTTATTGGGCAGGGATGATGAATGAAGAAGATCGGGCGATGATGGAACGGGGTTCCAAGATGCTGAAGGCCAGTACTACAGCCATGATGAGCATCTGTGCGGCGCCGGGCGAGAAGACACCAAACTGATGAGAGATCTTGGTGCGCGCTTTGAAGCTGGAATAGACTGGGCCGCGTTGTCACGTCAAGTGGTTTTGCTGCTCCTGTGTGGGCATTATCGAGTCGCTCCTGCGTGAGCTCTGCTAGTATCTCCTCTGAGCTATGTTTTGTCTGAAGTTTGTTGCTTACAGTACTTGGGTGTCTATGGGTTTTCGCCCCACAACAGGCTGCTCGATGACGAGTGCCTGTAGTGGGTTTCCCATAGATGCGTTGAACTCGTGTCCCCCTTTCTAGTTTCCTGGGTAGTAGTAGCTTGAACCAAAACCCTCTGTATTTCCGTTATGTCAAAGTAATGGAAAGGGGTGATGCCCGGTTCAAAAAAAAGTAGACCGACTCCTGCCTGCATCTACTACTATTACTTCACTCAACGACCGCTATCCAGCATGCATCTAGAGTATTAAGTTAAAAACAGAGTAATGCCTTAAGCAAGATGACATGATGTAGAGGGATAGACTCATGCAATATGATGAAAACCCCATCTTGTTATCCTCGATGGCAACAATACAATACGTGCCTTGCTGCCCCTACTGTCATTGGGAAAGGACACCGCAAGATTGAACCCAAAGCTAAGCACTTCTCCCATTGCAAGAAAGATCAATCTAGTAGGCCAAACCAAACTGATAATTCGAAGAGACTTGCAAAGATAACCAATCATACATAAAAGAATTCAGAGGAGATTCAAATATTGTTCATAGATAAACTTGATCATAAACCCACAATTCACCGGTCTCAACAAACACACCGAAAAAAGAAGATTACATCGAATAGTTCTCCACAAGAGAGGGGGAGAACATTGTATTGAGATCCAAAAAGAGAGAACAAGCCATCTAGCTAATAACTATGGAGCCGTAGGTCTGAGGTAAACTACTCACACTTCATCGAAGGGGCTATGGTGTTGATGTAGAAGCCCTCCATGATCGATGCCCCCTCCGGGGGAGCTCCAGAACAGGCCCCAAGATGGGATCTCGTGGATACAGAAAATTGCAGCGGTGGAATTAGGTTTTTGGCTCCGTATCTGATCGTTTGGGGGTACGCAGGTATATATAGGAGGAAGGAGTACGTCGGTGGAGCAACAGGGGGCCCATGAGGGTGGAGGGCGCACGTGAGGGGGGGGGTAGGCGTGCCCCCGTACCTCATGGCCTCCTCTTTTGTGTCTTGACGAGGGTCCAAGTCTCCCGGGTCTTGTTCGTTGAGAAAATCACGTTCCCGAAGGTTTCATTCCGTTTGGACTCCGTTTGATATTCCTTTTCTTCGAAACCCTAAAATAGGCAAAAACAACAATTCTAGGCTGGGCCTCCGATTAATAGGTTAGTCCCAAAAATAATATAAAAGTGGATAATAAATCCCAATAATGTCCAAAACAGTAGATAATATAGCATGGAGCAATCAAAAATTATAGATACATTGGAGACGTATCAAGCATCCCCAAGCTTAATTCCTGCTCGTCCTCGAGTATGTAAATGATAAAAACAGAATTTTTGATGCGGAGTGCTACTTGGCATAATTTTAATGTAATTCTTCTTAAATTTGGTATGAATATTCAGTTCCGAAAGACTCAAGACAAAAGTTCATATTGACATAAAAATAATAATACTTCAAGCATACTAACTAAGCAATTATGTCTTCTCAAAATAACATGGCCAAATAAAGTTATCCCTACAAAATCATATAGTTTGGCTATGCTCCATCTTCACCACACAAAATATTTAAATCACGCACAACCCTGATGACAGGCCAAGCAATTGTTTCATACTTTTGGTGTTCCCTAACTTTTTCAATCTTCACGTAGTACATGAGCGTGAGCCATGGATATAGCACTATAGGTGGAATAGAATGGTGGTTGTGGAGAAGACAAAAAGGGAGAAGATAGTCTCACATCAACTAGGCATATCAACGGGCTATGGAGATGCCCATCAATAGATATCAATGTGAGTGAGTAGGGATTGCCATGCAACGAATGCACTAGAGCTATAAGTATATGAAAGCTCAAAAAGAAACTAAGTGGGTGTGCATCCAACTTGCTTGCTCATGAAGACCTAGGGCATTTTGAGGAAGCCCATCATTGGAATATACAAGCCAAGTTCTATAATGAAAAATTCCCACTAGTATATGAAAGTGATAACATGAGAGACTCTCTACTATGAATATCATGGTGTGGAAAAAGGATAGTAACATTGTCCCTTCTCTCTTTTTCTCTCATTTTTATATTTGGGCCTTTTTTATGGCCTCTTTTCTTTATTTTTTTATTTTTCGTCCAGAGTCTCATCCCGACTTGTGGGGGAATCATAGTCTCCATCATCCTTTCCTCACTGGGACAATGCTCTAATAATGATGATCATCACACTTTTATTTTTCTTACAACTCAACAATTACAACTAGATACTTAGAACAAAATATGACACTATATGAATGCCTCCGGTGGTGTACCGGGATATGCAATGACTCATGAGTGACAAGTAAGAAAGAATTATGAATGGTGGCTTTGCCACAAATACGATGTCAACTACATGATCATGCTAAGCAATATGACAATGATGAAGTGGAACAGTGGAAAGTTGCATGGCAATATATCCCGGAATGGCTATGGAAATGCCATAATAGGTAGGTATGGTGGCTGTTTTGAGGAAGGTATATGGTGGGTGTATGATACTGGCGAAAGGTGCGCGGTATTAGAGAGGCTAGCAACGGTGGAAGGGTGAGAGTGCATATAATCCATGGACTCAAAATTAGTCATAAAGAACTCATATACTTATTGCAAAAATCTACAAGTTATCAAAGCAAAGTATTATGTGCATGCTCCTAGGGGGGTAGATTGGTAGGAAAAGACCATCGCTCATCCCCGACCGCCACTCATAAGGAAGACGATCAAAAAATAAATCATGCTCCGACTTCATCACATAACGGTTCACCATACGTGCATCCTACGGGAATCACAAACTTTAACACAAGTATTTCTCAAATTCACAACTGCTCAACTAGCACAACTTTAATATCACCATCTTTATATCTCAAAAGAATTATCAAGTATCAAACTTCTCATAGTATTCAACACACTCATAAGAAAGTTTTATTATTAATCTTGTATACCGAGCATATTAGGATTTTAATAAAATTACCCTGCTATTAAGACTCTCAAAATAATCTAAGTGAAGCGTGAGAGATCAATAGTTTCTATAAAACAAATACACCACCGTGATCTAAAAGATATAAGTGAAGTACTAGAGCAAAATTATATAACTCAAAAGATATAAGCGAAGCACATAGGGTATTCTAACAAATTCCAATTCATGTATGGCTCTCTAAAAAGGTGTGTACAGCAAGGATGATTTTGGTAAACTAAAAAGTAAAGACTCAAATCATACAAGACGCTCCAAGCAAAACACATATCATGTGGTGAATAAAAATATAGCTCCAAGTAAAGTTACCGATAGAAGTAGACGAAAGAGGGGATGCCTTCCGGGGCATCCCCAAGCTTTGGCTTTTAGGTGTCCTTAGATTATCTTGGTGGTGCCATGGGCATCCCCAAGCTTAGGCTCTTGCCACTCCTTGTTCCATAATCCATCAAATCTTTACCCAAAACTTGAAAACTCCACAACACAAAACTTAAAGTAGAAAATCTCGTGAGTTCCGTTAGCGAAAGAAAATAAAAGACCACTTCAAGGTACTGTAATGAACTCATTCTTTATTTATATTGGTGTTATACCTACTGTATTCCAACTTCTCTATGGTTTATAAACTATTTTACTAGCCATAGATTCATCAAAATAAGCAAACAACACGCGAAAAACAGAATCTGTCAAAAACAGAACAGTCTGTAGTAATCTGTAGCTAGCGCAATATATGGAACCCCAAAAATTCTAAAATAAACTGATGGACGTGAGGAATTTATATATTAATCATATTCAAGAAGAATTAACTAAATATCACTGTCCAAATACAAATGACAGCAGTTCTCGTGAGCGCTAAAGTTTCTGTTTATTAGAGCAAGTTCAACAAGACTTTCCCCAAGTCTTCCCAACGGTTCTACTTGGCACAAACACTAATTAAACACAAAAAACACAACCAAAACAGAGGCTAGATAAATTATCTATTACTAAACAGGAGCAAAAGCAAGGAATAAAAATAAATTGGGTTGCCTCCCAACAAGCGCTATCATTTAACGCCGCTAGCTAGGCATAACAAGCAAGGATAGATCTAGGTATTGCCATCTTTGGTAGGCAGTCCATAAGTGGCTCTCATAATAGATTCATAAGGTAATTTAATTTTTTTCTAGGAAATTGTTCCATGCCTTTCCTTAATGGAAATTGGAATCTAATATTTCCTTCCTTCATATCAATAATTGCACCAATCGTTCTAAGGAAAGGTCTACCAAGAATAATAGGACATGAAGGATTGCAATCTATGTCAAGAACAATAAAATCCACGGGCACATAATTCCTATTTGCAAGAATAAGAACATCATTAATTCTTCCCATAGGTTTCTTAATAGTGGAATCCGCAAGGTGCAAGTTTAGAGAGCAATCATCAAAATCACGGAAACCTAACAAATCACACAAAGTCTTTGGAATCGTGGAAACAATAGCACCCAAATCACATAAAGCATAGCATTCATGATCTTTAATTTTACTTTTAATAGTTGGTTCCCACTCATCATAAAGTTTTCTAGGGATAGAAACTTCCAATTCAAGTTTTTCTTCATAAGATTGCATCAAGGCATCAACGATATGTTTAGTAAACGCTTTATTTTGACTATAAGCATGAGGAGAATTTAGCATGGATTGCAACAAGGAAATACAATCAATCAAAGAGCAATTTTCATAGTTAAATTCCTTCAAATCCATCATAGTGTGTTTAGCAACATCTAGGGTTTTAATTTCTTCAATCTCACTTTTATCAATTTTAGCATCAAGATCAAGAAATTCCGAATTCTTGGAACGCCTTCTAGGTAAAGGTGGATCATATTCAGTCCCATCATTATCAAGATTCATATTGCAAAAAAAAAGATTTAATAGGGGACACATCGATAACTTTTACATCTTCATATTTATTTTCATAGCAACTAGAAGAACACGCTCTTATAAAGGCATCTTTCTTAGCACGCATCCTTGCGGTTCTTTCTTTGCACTCATCAATGGAAATTCTCATGGCTTTGAGAGACTGATTGATATCATGCTTAGGTGGAATAGATCTAAGTTTCAAAGAATCAACATCAAGAGAAATTCTATCAACGTTCCTAGCCAAATCATCAATCTTAAGCAATTTTTCTTCAATCATAGCATTGAAATTCTTTTGCGAAGTAATAAATTCTTTAATATTAGATTCAAAATCAGAGGGCACCTTATTATAATTTCCATAAGAATTGTTGTAGGAATTACCATTAGAGGGATTACTAGGATAAGGCCTAGGGTTGAAATTTCCTCTATACGCGTTGTTACCAAAATTGTTCCTACCAACAAAATTCACATCCATAGATTCATTATTATTCTCAATCAAAGTAGACAAGTCCATATCATTAGGATGAGAAGAAACACTCTTATTGGCAAATAATTTCATAAGTTCATCCATCTTTCCACTCAAAACATTAATTTCTTCTATCGCATGCACCTTTTTTATTAGTAGATCTTTCAGTATGCCATTGAGAATAATTAACCATAATATTATCTAGGAGTTTAGTAGCTTCTCCTAAAGTGATTTCCATAAAAGTGCCTCCCGCGGCCGAATCTAAAAGATTTCTAGAAGCAAAATTCAATCCGGCATAAATTTTTTGTATAATCATCCACAAATTTAAACCATGAGTAGGGCAATTACGTATCATTAGTTTTGTTCTCTCCCAAGCTTGTGCAACATGTTCATGATCAAGTTGCTTAAAATTCATAATATCATTTCTAAGAGAGATGATCTTAGCGGGAGGAAAATACTTAGAGATAAAAGCATCTTTGCACTTGTTCCATGAATCAATACTATTTTTAGTCAAAGACGAAAACCAAGCTTTAGCACGATCTCTAAGCGAAAAAGGAAATAGCTTCAATTTAACAATATCATTATCCACATATTTCTTCTTTTGCAAATCACACAAATCAATGAAGCTATTTAGATGGGTAGCGACATCTTCACTAGGAAGGCCGAAAAACGGATCTTTCATGAAAAGATTCAACAAGGCAGTATTAATTTCAAAAGATTCAGCATCGGTAAGAGGAGCAATCAGAGTGCTAATAAAATCATTGTTGTTGGTATTGGTGAAGTCACACAATTTAGTATTATCTTGAGCCATTGTGACAAGCAAGCAAACTAACACACAAGCAAACACAAAACAAGCGGGCAAAAAGAGGCAAATAGAGAAAGAGAGGGAGGATAGGGAGAGAGAGAGGGCGAATAAAACGGCAAGGCTGAAGTGGGGGAGAGGAAAACGAGAGGCAAATGGCAAATAATGTAATGCGGGAGATAAGGGTATGTGATGGGTACTTGGTATGTTCACTTTTGCATAGACCTCCCCGGCAACGGCGCCAGAAATTCTTCTTGCTACCTCTTAAGCACTGCATTGGTTTTCCCCGAAGAGGAAGGGATGATGCAGCAAAGTAGCGTAAGCATTTCCCTCAGTTTTTGAGAACCAAGGTATCAATCTAGTAGGAGGCTACACGCGAGTCCCTCGTACCTGCACAAAACAAATAAATCCTCGCAACCAACACGAATAGGGGTTGTCAATCCCTACACGGCCACTTACGAGAGTGAGATCTGATAGATATGATAAGATAATATTTTTGGTATTTTTGTGTTAAAGATGCAAAGTAAAATAAAGGCAAAGTAAAAAAGCAAAGGAAATAACTAAGTAGTAGGAGATTAATATGATGAAAACAGACCCGGGAGCCATAGGTTTCACTAGTGGCTTCTCTCCAGAGCATAAGTATTCTACAGTGGGTGAAAAAATTACTGTTGAGCAATTGACAGAATTGAGCATAGCTATGAGAATATCTAGGTATGATCATGTATATAGGCATCACGTCCGAGACAAGTAGACCGACTCTTGCCTGCATCTACTACTATTACTCCACTCATCCACCAGTATCCAGCATGCATCTAGAGTATTAAGTTAAAAATAGAGTAACGCCTTAAGCAAGATGACATGATGTAGAGGGATAGACTCATGCAATATGATGAAAACCCCATCTTGTTATCCTTGATGGCAACAATACAATACGTGCCTTGCTGCCCCTACTGTCACTGGGAAAGGACGCCGCAAGATTGAACCCAAAGCTAAGCACTTCTCCCATTGCAAGAAAGATCAATCTAGTAGGCCAAACCAAACTGATAATTCGAAGAGACTTGCAACGATAACCAATCATACATAAAAGAATTCAGAGGAGATTCAAATATTGTTCATAGATAAACTTGATCATAAACCCACAATTCATCGGTCTCAACAAACACACCGCAAAAAGAAGATTACATCGAATAGTTCTCCACAAGAGAGGGGGAGAACATTGTATTGAGATCCAAAAAGAGAGAAGAATCCATCTAGCTAATAACTATGGACCCGTAGGTCTGAGGTAAACTACTCACACTTCATCGGAGGGGCTATGGTGTTGATGTAGAAGCCCTTCGTGATCGATGCCCCCTCCGGCGGAGCTCCGGAACAGGCCCCAAGATGGGATCTCGTGGATACAGAAAGTCGCGGCGGTGGAATTAGGTTTTTGGCTCCGTATCTGATCGTTTGGGGGTACGTAGGTGTATATAGGAGGTAGGAGTATGTCGGTGGAGCAACAAGGGGCCCACGATGGTGGAGGGCGCGCCTGGGGGTAGGCGCGCCCCCTACCTCGTGGCCTCCTCTTTTGTGTCTTGACGTAGGGTCCAAGTCTCCCGGGTCTTGTTCGTTGAGAAAATCACATTCCCGAAGGTTTCATTCCGTTTGGACTCCGTTTGATATTCATTTTCTTCGAAACCCTAAAACAGGCAAAAAACAGCAATTCTGGGCTGGGCCTCCGGTTAATAGGTTAGTCCCAAAAATAATATAAAAGTGGATAATAAAGCCCAATAATGTCCAAAATAGTAGATAATATAGCATGGAGCAATCAAAAATTATAGATATGTTGGAGACGTATCAGCACGCCGTAGAACAGGGGCTCGGGCGCCATTAATGGAGACGTTGGGAGGGAGGTGCGCGGCGGGTAGAGGTTAAAGGGCTCTCCTCCCGATGAGCACGCGCACGGGTCTGATCGCACGCCTCCCGTACTCAAATAGCTACCCCGCATAGCACCTCCTAGCCAATAAAAAATGGGACGCGTGGCGGCACGTAATTGGTAAGTAGAACGCTCACGGTTTCAATAATACTTGTGTTTCCGATTTGTAACGTGACAACACTTCTTCCAAAATGACTTTGTTGATTGTTAATGTGTGCGCCTTTGCAAATCGGACAGAAAAATTACCACAGAATGCTGGTGCCATGTCATGACACCATGCCAAGTTTCATGATTTTGCAGGCGTGTTTTGGATTTACAGGAATTAAAAAATCAAGTTTCTCAATCTTTCCGGCTGAGCCACGATGCCCATCGAATTTCATTCCCATTTCTTGCATGGGACCTAGAAATTCACCCAAGGACACACATGTGATTTTTCAACCAACTTTGGTGCACTGGAGCATGTGCTTGTAGTTCAATTTTGAATTATGCACATTAAATGCGCAGAAACTCAATTAATGTATAAAAGGCCAAACGAACCCGGAATAATTCCAAAATTTAGCACGATACTTCTATTTGGTCTAATCTACCTGTGTAAGAAAATTAAGGCAGGAGAAGGTAGTGTACGTATGTCGTTTCGCACACGAAGGTGACACGTTCCCTCTCAGAACCACGAGCCTTCTTGAGGGAAGCTCTGGTTTGCAAGAAGCTTACACCAAAGCTTGTCCCAATTCGGCCAAAAAATTTACTGCAGCATGTTGGTGCCATGTCATGACACCGTGCCAAGTTTCATGATTTCCAGGCGTGTTTTGTATTTACAGGAATTAAAAAACCAAGTTTCCCAATCTTTCTGGCCGAGCCACGACACCCACATGTTTGAATTTCATTCCCATTTCTTGTATGGGACCTATGAATTCACCCAAAGACACACATGTGATTTTTCAACAAACTTTGGTGCATTGGAGCATGTGCTTGTAGTTCAAATTTGAATTATGCACATTAAATGCCCAGAAACTCAACTAATGCATAAAAATGCCAAATGGACCCGGAATAATTCCAAATTTAAACACGACACTCATGTACTAGTTGCATGTTCACTGTACGTAAATGTTCTAGAAGTTCAAACACCATCATTTCCCTCCGTAACACCATTTTATCTTGCAAAACATAATGAAAAAGTCAGGTATACCACAAACAGTTACTAGAAAGAATCGTGTGGGATGCAATATAAAATATCTTGGCACAACATCTTCGTCGTCTACGGTCCACCACCCCTGCTTGAACCACACTTCCGCGCCAGTTTCTCGAGGCACCGATAGAATTTTTTTTGCCACCGTGCAAATATCTATCTCCCCGCCCCCTCCCTCCCACCAAAAGCCACATTTCCATTGTTCCTCCTTGCTTTCCAAGTTCAAACCTTCACTGCTTCTTACTGGCAGCTTAGCCTCCTCGCCGACGACCCTTCTTCTTGCAGCGTTGCCTCCTCGTCGGTGACCCTTCTTCTTGCTGCACAGCCTCCTCTCCGCCAACCCTTCTTCTTGCTATACGACCTTGTTGATATGGTCAGGTAATCCACGCCCCACCCACACCATCCTCCTACTTTCCCGTCCGACATGCCCCGACCGACAACGCGACACCTTCCACCAAAATCACTGCCCCCTCCTCCAATTAAGCGCCACCCATAGCCATTTTGCATGCAGTATAACATGGAGCTTAGTAGCATGCGGCCGCACGCGTGCACGAGGTCGCTATGGCTGCCAAGCGTGTCGACCGCCAGATCTTGGAGGAGCACCTCGTGTTCGAGGCCAACGTCGACACCGCCATGTGGTTGTCTACTGTAAAATACAGTTCATGCTATTTTCTCGAGGCCATCGCCAGGGCCTTCTAGAGATTTGTCCTCTGTAATGTTAATATGCAATATGATGTTTAGTTAACAGTTTGTCCTCTGAAATGTAATGTTCAGTTAACACTTTGGTCCAACAATTGCTACATTTTGTAGTACTATTCTCAAGCATTCTTTGTCTTGTTAACTATCTTATCTTCTAGTACATGTTTCTATTCTGCAATGTCGTGCTCAGTTAACTATTTTGGTTCATTTGGTCTGATGTCCATTTAACTATTTGGTTCAGTTCTGCAATATTATTTTTATTTGTTGTGGGTACAATTTTGTATTTTTATGCATGTGACACCAATTGAATTTGGCAACTCTCTGTTAGCCTGCAAGATCTTCCTTATGTGTGTTGCAGGGAAACAATGAGAGAGACTGCAGTTTACCATCGAGGTTTCTTCAAGCAGGGTCCTTTGGCTAATAGCACATTATTGTGCAGTTGCAGGAATCATTCTAATATTTAGGTTTCTTACAATTTGGTCTTGCACATGTAGGTCCTGCTGTCAGAGGCTTAGACCCACTGTTCGACCCATTTTGCATATGGGGAAATGAGATGTCCATGAATATCAGTCAAGTCAAGAAACTCAGAAAGATTGTTAGGATGAAGAAACTTGCGACGAATAACAACAAGATCTTTGTTTGCACAATGAAGAAGACATCATTCAACTATAGGATGGTACTAACTCTCTTACCTTGTTTTTACCCCTTGCGCCATTTCAAAACTTATAACAGTGATTTATGCATAGCTTTGTTTTCAGTACTTTTCAAAGCAGTTCACCGATGATTACCTCTCAAACCACCTGCATGGTCAAGAGGCGAGGAAGGTATTCATTCAACACCCACGGTACAATACTGAAGTCTTGTTGAAGAGGACGAAGGTTGGGTGGGCAATTATCCATAGACGCTGACCTAAAGTTGCAAGGACATTCAACATCACTGAAGGCTCAATATTTGCCTTCCTCTTCTGCAGTTTCCCAGATGAGATTCATCTGTCTATTTACTATGTATGATGCTACTTTCCAAGGTTTTTGATGTTGCATGTGAAACTTGGTGCTGTTGTGTAATGGCGTAACTGAGTGCCGAAGCTATCTGATGTAATTCGATTATGAAATCCTGGTTGCTGTTATACAGATATGAAATATCTAGTGTGTTCTATAAGAAATATCAATTTCATTAGTACATGGATTATCAATAATAGACTAATTACCATGCTTATTGGGGTTTTCTATTGCAGACGGTTACTCAGACAACACCGTGGGCGATGAACTCAAACAACCCGCACGGTTTCTAGAAAGTAGGCATGTTCGATCAATTAACAATCACACACGGCTTCCAGCAGCGAACTGTTTGTGTTAGGGCACCTTGCACAAATGTTTCCACACAAAGAACTATGTGTGATATAGATACCTACGGAAATGTTTTTCTAGGATTCATCGTGTGGGATGTACATACCTATGGAAATGATTGGGTTTCGATGCCTCGCCCGTTTGCACATGAGCTCATTTGCTGTCCTAGGAGGGCCTATCCCCGACGGTTTCCGGGTCGTGTGGTAAGGACCCCCCAATCACCCACACTGACTTGGCGATGGTTCCAAATGCCATCGCGGAAAGGGGTTAAAAACTGTTTGTATAGCACGTCGTTGTACCAGTGCATTAAAAGAAACTATGTTAAAAACTGCTTTATGTGATCTTGGATCCGGTGTTAGTGTTATGACTTTCTCTTTGTATCATAGACTTCAATTGAATAAGTTGACACCTACTAAAATTTCTTTGCAAATGGCTGATAAATCGACTTCTATACCCATCGGTATTTGTGAGGATGTGCCTGTTGTGCTTGCAGACGTTACTATTTCAACGGACTTTGTTATTCTTGATATTCTCGAGGACGACAGTATGTCGATCATCCTTGGTAGACCCTTTTTGAATACTATAGGGTCTGTTATTGATTGCAACAAAGGCAATGTAAATTTTCATGTTAATGGTAATGAGCATACGATACACTTTCTGAAGAAACAACCTTAAGTTCATATTATCGATTCTATTGGAAAAAAAATTCAACTATCACTATTGGAGGTTTTGAATTCCCTCTTCCTACTATCAAAAAGAAATAGGATATTATTATTGTTGGGGAAATGCATATCCCCGTTGAGGTAACCTAATGTTATTTGAAAATTCTCCGGTTTCATGTCACTTAGAAGAAATTTGTTCATAAGACTTGATCAACCTTGTTAATGGATTCCTTTTGATGAGCATGAGATGGATGAAATTAGAAGGCACAACTCTCTGTACCCATCCTTTACTTTCTGTTATTTAGATTAAACAAAGAAAAAAAATAGTATTTTCTGTCTGTTTTCTGATTTATCCGTGTAATAAAAAATGTCCTGAAAATAAAATTTCTCCAAATGCCCTGAAAATTTAGTATGATTTTTTGTATAATATTTAAGAATTTTTGGCACTAAGAACATACCAGGGGTACTCACCAGCTGGCCACAAGGGTGGAGGGCACGCCCCAGGGGGTGGGTGTGCCCCTAACCTTGTGGGCCCCGCGTGCCCCCTCCACTTATTCCAGCACCCATTCACTCCTTCCTCCAGAAAAAATCGCTCCACAGCTCAAACTCGTGTTCTTGCTCATCTTGCTGCCATTTTCGATCTCCTTGCTTAAAGCTCCATTCACAAAACTGCTTTGTGGGATTGTTCTTCGGCATGTGACTCCTCCAATGGTCCAATTAGTTTTTGTTCTAGTGCTTTATTTATTGCAAATTTTTGCTACTGTGGTGACCTTTTTGTTGAGCTTGCATGCCAAATTTATATGGTCCAAAGTAGTTTTGATGCATGACATAGCCTCTAGGTACTTGTAGGAGTAGTTGCTATCAATTTCGTTAAGTTTGGTTCACTTTTATTTTGAGTCACTAAAATTTCAGAATTTTTTTGGAGGAAGAAAAATGTCCAGGAAAATGTATGAAGGGGGTTCATCAAGGAAGCAAACACCAAGGCACGCGAACCTGACCTTGAACCACCAAGGGAAGCTCAACTGAAGCCATGTGAATGGCCATCGGATGAATTTATGGTCCGTGCAGGTTTCAAGGAAGAATTCTATGCGTACGTACAAAATGTCGCCCTTGAGGATTTCTTGTCATACAGGTGCCTACAGTATTATTATCTCACCGATTCATTTGTGTCGAGGTTTGAGTTTTCATCTAAGCGTAATACTCATACTGTCTTGTTTGATTTTTATGATGAACCTTATACCATGGACCTAGAAGACTTTTTTGATGCATGCAAAATTCCACAATGGGGCCTTCTTAGTGAGCCTCATAAATCTGAATATAATGATTTCCTTGCTAGCATCTCCGTTGGAGAAACTAGAAATATCACACAAGCCTCCATGAGGAGCATTCATTTTCCGACCATACATTATTTTGCTCTCTTCATAAGTAGATGCATTAATGGTAAACATGATCATATCCACCTTTGTGCATCGGATCTTAGTGTCCTCAAGTGTGAAGTGTTGGTTGATAAGCGATATAATTTAGGGGCCATTATTGCTAGGAGGTTACACCATAATGCTAAAGATGAAAATTTATTTGGTGGGATTTATGCAACTGGTTTAGCTAATTATTTGGGTGTACCCATAAGGGGGTATGATATTGAGTTGCTTCCTGCTTTTCTAGATTATGAGGCTATGGTACGGTACCAGTTTCTTAAGAAGAACAAACAGTTCCTCCAGTATCGACTAATCTTTGATAGACGGCACGCTGTCCATGTTGCTCTTCCTGCTCCTTCTTTCTTTAACTTTCAGGCAAATGGATGATATTTTATAACTAGAGAGGAGGTAAACAAGTATGAGCAAACAACGGAGGCTACTCGCCTCTAGGAGGCAGCTTGCCAAGCAGTAGCTGCTGCATCTCAGTACAACCCCGACTACAACTTTGGATATCTGCTAGGCCAGCCATGGGCTTAGACCAACTTAGGCGAAAAGCCTAAGCTTGGGGGAGTATGTATTTCTTACCGACATTACATTCATGTTCACACACTCATTTTAGTTGTCGATGTTCATACTCTTTCATTGTATTATCCATGTTAGTTTATTTCTTTTCCCCTCTTTCTTCTCGTGTGTTTGAAAAACCTTAAGAAAAACCAAAAAAATAGTTGTAGTTACTTTACTTTCTATGCATGCTTAATGGTAGTATTAAAAGAAAGGACTTTTTCTACATATGTGCCCCTGGTTCCTTAGCACTACTCATTCATCCCCGCGCTCTTAACTTTTGCTCAATTTTCCCCACTCCCTTGCTAGAAACCCTCATAACTAGTCACAACGGACGTTGCAGTCGGGTCTAAGGCTTGACCGTTAACTCTGACGAGTGGGGCCATGCTGGACTGTGTCGTCCGTTGGACCTGACAAGTGGGGCCGCGTTGGGTGGTGTCGTTGTTCGACCATTGGGCCATGGTTTCGTTGGGCCGCCCCTTGCATTAAACGCCTGCGCACGCCGCCAGGACAAAAGCCTGCCTACATGCGTCGATCGAACCTGCATGCGCCGATGCCACGATGCCGCGATGCGTCGACCGAACCTGCATGCGGCGATGCGTCCGCCATGATGCACTGACCGAGCAGCTTTCTTGCACACCAGCCACCACGGATGTCGCGATGGTCACTGCCGCTGGTTCCTCTCTTCTAGCTAGGTGGCTACATATTTGTGGCTTGTGTAAAAAAAAAGAGCCACTCCCTTGCTTAGTTCTACTCATTTATCCGTACTAACAAATCTTGCTTGCATGCACTAGGTGGTTACTAACAAGGGAGACCTATTAACAGACCAAGCTCTCTAAGAAAACAATCAACAAATATGTAGTCCCAATATGTAGATAGGGCCAACAAGCCCATAGCACAATCACATAGTTCAAACTAGGAAGAACTTAATAATAGAATAGATAGAAAACTTAATAATAGAACTTAAGAAAAGGCCCAACAAGCCCATAGCAACTGCAACATAGTTCAATTACAACTTAACATAACATAGACTAAAAAAAGATAGAGAGTGTAGAACCCTAGCCACCGCCTTCTCCACCTCGCTCCTCCTCCGGGCGCCCTATTCACTGCTCCTACGGGGCGTTGTCGATGGGGTACGGAAGAGGGTGCATGTGCGTCGCAGTGGGGAAGATGTTGGTTTACTCCGTGAACCTGTTGTGGGTGGTGAAAGCGATGAACTCGGAGCCACACCAAAACACCCGACCGAGGAGGTAGAAGGCGTCGAATGTGTTGGTGAAGTGGGCAAGGAGAGCAACCACCACCCGGTTTTGGATGACCTCCTCAATGTGGAACACCGCTGGAGATCCCCGCGGGAGGTGGTAGTAGCCGGACGCGAGGAAGAACTCGATGAAGTTCCTTGCGGTCCTCAACCTTGATATCGCCCAAATGTGCGATCAACGTACACACCGGTAGGGTAGAGCCCCTCCGGCATGGTGGGTGGGAAGCGGAAGGTTGGTCCGGTGTACTGCATGGCCGAGGGATGTGCAGAAGAAGGAGAAGGGGTCGAAGAGCAAGAAGGGTAGATGGCAGAGGATGGGAGATGGATGAGGGATGGCAGAGGCAGAGGCAGAGGGTGGCTTAAATAGCCGTAGTGCTACGTGTTATTTGGCCATGGCAATAATGGGGTTAAATGTGAAGGGGGTCAAATGTGAAGTAGCCCATTTTCAAACCCACCGCAACATCGGGAGTGTATACGCATGGGAAACAGTGGTTTGAAAAGAAGAAGAAAAATAAGCTAATTGCACACATGGGAATATGTGGTCATATATATTATATGAATAAAAAGAGACAATTTTTGAAGGGCTTGTGGCCATTTTGCATGAAAAAAATAAATTTGGCCCTTATAAATTTGGTCATTTTGCATGATAAAAAGATAGAGGGCTTGTGGCCATTATACAAATGCAAAATGACCCATTTTTGAATAGTTTGTGGCCATTTTGCATGATAAAAATAAATTTGGCCCTTATAAATTTGGTCATTTTGCATTTGTATAGAACAAAAAGAACAAAATTTTCTACGCAATGTCAATTGTTGTGTAATTTCAAACGATGCAAAAAAAAACAGAGCCACAACGTTCACAAAAAACAGAGCCAACACATTCACAAAAAAACGATGCAATTCGACGGCCCAACCAGAGCTTGGTTTCCTTTTGGGCCCAATAACAACATCTTTTTTCGCGGAGTCAGTGGTGGGCGAGCAGCCGAGCACAACCAACAGGATCGCCTCTCGCGGATCGCCCCACGATCCAATGATGCGGAGTCGTCCTTGTGATCCAACGGCCCTGATCCTGCATGCGGCCTGCCCACCGAATTCCTTCTAGAAGACCACATGTGAGAGTTGTCGCTTGGCGCCAGGGTATGATCGGACGGCTGACGTTCGAAGTTAGGGTTAGGCGAAAGCCCGCAGGGTTTAGAGGGGTTTTGAGCTGGTCAATGGGGTTTCGAAAGCTTTGACTGATCATAACTAATTAAAAAAATTCAAAAAATATGAAACCTTTGCCGTTCGTCGTTTTATAAGACACACTAACGAGGAAAAATACTAAACTTGGTCTATGGTCATTTTCATGAAAAAACTCTAGCTGGCACGATCGAGGTCAAATGAGCACCATTAATTTAAAAAATCAAAAAAATATAAAACCTGCGCACAATGTTGTCTTATGTGACATGTTACCAACAAAAAATCATAAACTTGGTCTATGGTCATTTAAATGAGAAAACCTTCACACATATGAGCTATCACCTACAAGATTTCATAGAGTTCAAGGATATGAGGTAGGGTTAACTTCTATTTTTGAAAAATTAAAAAAATTAAAAAAAATCACCAAAGCTTTATTTCAAAGGGAATAAGAAGGATCTGAACTTAGTTTTCCATTTTCATATTTTAAACGTGTTTTTAATGGTTTTTATATTAAAGCATATTTTTTCAAAAGAAAATGTAAAAATATGAAGATTACTTCAAAAAATAGCGAGACTTCGAATCTACACTATATAGATTGAATAGGTGTTAATAAAAACATTTGGCTCATTTAGAGGAGGTCCAAAAAAACTTGATTACAAATGGGTTGTTTACCCTAGCCTGGGAGCTCATTTGGAGCACATTTCTCAAATTCAAATTTCTTTGACCTCCTCTAAATCACCTCAAATTTTGCACACATGATCTCCTACAAAAACATAGATAGTTTGCCAAGGTTTGTTTTTGCATTTTCTTGAATCTATACCGTCTTGTCGAATGACAGTTCAAAGCATTGGATAATGAAACATGCTAGTGAGAAAAATCATGCATTTGATTTGATTAATAAACATGAGACAAATAACATGTGTGATCAGTGAAGCAACACTGAATGAACATGTGTGATCGTGAAGCAACACTGAAACAACTTGTGTGATTAGTGAAGAAACACTGAAACAATATGTCTGATCAGTGAAGCAACACTGAAACAACATGTGTCATCATTGCAGCACATAAACTCATAGTTCACAACATCTAAACAGAACTAACCATACACCACAGGCAAATTTAAGGACAGACAAATATAGATAGCATAATACATTACTAGCATAATATAGATTCAGTTCAACACACCTTAAACAGCCACATTCAGTTCACCAAAAGTAACCCAAAAGATAAAGATTTAGTTCATCACAGCATCACATCATCATGTCAGAGTCAGGGCCTTCGCGAGGGCAGCTTGCTGCCCCCTGATCATGTAGCCCTCCCCCGAATTGTACATCCCCTACATGAGACAGAAGGTGATCGAAGCGGCCATCCTTTGGCTTTGGCTTAGTGGTGAAGTAGGGGCAGCGCCACTTCTTGATCTTGCGATTGTAGAAGGAAGCAACTCCCTTGGCCTTGATCTTCTCCACCTGCTTCGCTGTGAAGGACGCGACATTGCCCTTGTACACATCATGTCCAGAATCATACTACACACATGAATGAATTACATTAATACATTAGAGATTCATATACATCATGTCATATTCTGAGTCGTCACTAAACTCTGTATCCTACGGGTCGTACTGGGAAAGCTTCCTCTTCCCACCCCCAACCATCATCCTCTTGAATATACAATTACATCCATCACTAGTAAATACAGAGCCAATTGAAAATTTAGATATGCACACATGACACATTGATCATAGGGCTAATATACTCCCAATATACTATGATCCTATTTGCATTTTCCATTGTCATGCACACACATTGAATCAAGTAACTACATATTGTGGCAAATTTATATACTAATGAATCAAGGGAACCCATGAATCAAATAACTTCTTAACCAATGGATTCCATTTGGGCATATGACATTCAAAACCCCAATCTGAGTAGCATTCAAAAACAAATCTAATAGGGACCCAATCCAATAAGCATACATGTCTGTAGCATTAAAAATCCCAATATGTGAGCATTAAAAACAAATCTAATAAGCATACATCTATGTAGCATTGAAGCACAGAGATCCCTATCTCTCATACATATCTATCTAGCATTTTTCCAATGAATTTATCGAACAAACCCTAGTACAAAAATCCCCACCCCCAAATACAGAAAACCCCGGCGCATCCGTCAAACCAACTACTCTAACCATCTGTACTACCGTATGAATCACAATCTAACCAATGCAACTAACTCTACATGCTAATATCCTAAATATTGCAACTAACAAGCAAATGACCCAATGCAAATACCTCCTGCTCCTCGCCAGGCTGTGCATGGGGGGTATCGGGATGGACTACGCTGCTCGACACCGTCACCTTCTGCAGCGCTAAGGCGGAGCCTGCCACCTCCTTCTCCACATCCGCAGCAGTTGTGAGTTTCCCCGCTCCACCATGGACGCTGCTAACATCCCCGGTCACCGTGCCCTGCAGCTCCACCACATCTCCGGCCACTGTGCCGGTGTCGCCATGAGCTTTGGCCATCGGACAGATGGAGGCGATGAAGGTGAGGACGGGGATGCGGTGGGGGGGAGCAAGATAGTGCGGTGGAGGCAGTGGAGGAGAGCGAGACGACGCCGGTGGGGGAGAGAAAAATGATGCGGCAGGGAGTGGATTTGGGGGAAATGGTAGGGGCGATGCACCACGAGGTGGTTCCCCCTCTTTTATACAATGGAACATTTCGGGGCATGTCCTATGGACATGTGCTACCCACGACCGCGGTCAGTTGCATGTGCCCACGTATATGAATACCACTATACGGTCAGCATATGAAACCACTATACGGGTAAACGGTCAAAGGTGTACTCAGCCCTACGTGGCCCCACTCGTCAGAGCTAACGGTTAAAGGCATTGACCCGACGGCAACGTCCGTTGTAACCCGTTCTCAGGGTTTCGGGCAAGGGAGTGGGGAAAAGTGAGCAAAAGTTAACAGAGTGGGGATGAATGAGTACAACTAACGAACCAGGGGCACGGAAATAAAAATCCCTAAAAGAAAACCCAAAAAGATTTCTCATTCTTCTTTTGCTTGTTGGGAGCTTTCTCGTGTAAATAGTTTTTCTCGTTCTTGTTTTACTTTCCCCAGACAAACAAAAAATCCAAAAATATTTCAGTGTGTTTCTTTGAATTTCCTTTCTTTTCTTTGGGGGTCGAGAGGAGAAGACCACGATGAAAATTTTGAGTGGCTCTCATATGCATTATTGTTGATCTAACAAAGAGCCCATATTACATTGTCTTCTCCTTTGAATTAATGTTTGCAGATTCCAGCTTAGTCCAATGCATGTGCACTATTATTATTATCCACAACGTTCGGTCGTGGAAGTGAAAGGAAATAATGACGATATATGATGAAATGATTGAGATGAGGAAAAGCTGATATGAACTCGACCTGTCTTGTTTTTGTAAATATGATTAGTTCATCGTTCCTGATTTAGCCTGTTATGAATGAAACATGTTTGCAATGACAATTAGAGATTATAGTTACTCATTCCATGCTTAATTAACTAGGAGTTTATAATGGTTTACCTTGCATGCCAACATGGAAATTAAAATGGTTGTGATGCCGTATGATAGGATGGTATCCTCCTTTGAATGATTCGAGTGGCTTGACTTGGCACATGTTGACACATGTAGTTGAAACATGATCAACATAGCCTCTATGATATTTATGTTCATGGTGATTTATATCCTACTCATGCTTGCACTCAATGTTGGTTAATCTCAATGTGTGTTTATGACTGTTGACGCTCTCTAGTTGGTCGCTTCCCAGTCTTTTTCTAGCCTTCACTTGTACTAAGCGGGAATGCTGCTTGTGCATCCACTTCCATAAACCCAAAGTTGTTCCATATGAGTTCACCATACCTTCCTATATGCGGTATTTACCTGCTGTTCCAAGTAAATTTGCATCTGCCAAACCCTAATCCTTCAAATGATAATCTGTTTTGTATGCTCGAATTGCCCATGTACCAACTAGGGCTGTTAATATCTTCCATGCAAGGTGGGTTATTCTCACGATGAGTGGACTCCGCTCATCATTCACGAGAAAATGGCTGGTAATCGGGATGCCCAGTCCCATGCTCAAATCAAATCAAAATAACTGCAAATGAAGCTCCCTCAGGACTGTTGTTAGTTGGACGACACCTGTTGTTTCGAACCAGCCGTGGAGTGTGCTTGTTGGTGGTGGGGGAGTATAAACTTTAACATTCTGCTTGGGAACTGCCTATAATGTATGTAGCATGGAAGATACCGATATGTTGGCAATGAAAGTATGCTGCTCAAAATATTATTTATCTCTATTTTAAAAACTCGGGCTCTAGCACCTTTGCAAATCCCTGCTTCCCTCTGCGAAGGGCCTATCTATTTAATTTTATTGCTGAGTCATCATCCTCTTATAAAAAACACCAGTTAGAGAGCACTACTGTCATTTGTATGCATTGTTATTAATTTATATTAAGTATGACTGGATCTCTTTTACCATGAATTACAATGTCTAGTCAGTCCTTGATCTTCATGGGTGCTCTGCATTTATGTTTTTTGATCTCAGAAAGGGCTAGCGAGATAATATCTTGTTATATCGTATCATGATTGTTTTGAAAAAGTGTTTTCATCCGAGATTTATTATTATTGCTTGCTAGTTAACTATGCTGTTGATATGAGTAAATGTGAGACCTAAATGTTATTGTGAATATGGTTAGTTCATTATCTATGTTTAAAACTTGAATGCTGGCTTTACATATTTGCAACAACAAGATCGAATAGAGTTTGTAAAAGTTTTTTTTATCACTTTCAGTTTGTCAACTGAATTGCTTGAGAACAAGCAATGGGTTAAGCTTGAGGGAGTTGATGCGTCTCCATCGTATCTACTTTTCCAAACTCTTTTGACCTTGTTTTGGACTCTAACTTGCATGATTTGGACGGAACTAACCCAGACTAGCGCTCTTTTCAGCAGAATTGCCATGGTGTTATTTCTGTGCAGAAATAAAAGTTCTCGGAATGGCCTAAAAATTCACGGAGATCATTTTTGGAATTAATAAAAAATATTGGCGAAATAATCAAGTGAAGGGGTCCCACACCCTGGCCACAAGGGTGGGGGCTCGGCACCCGTCCTTGTGGGCCTCCTGGACCTCCACTGACCTCAACTCCAACTCCATATATTCATGTTCAGGGAGAAAAAAAATCAGAGAGAAGGATTCACGTTCACGTTTTATGATACAGAGCCGCTGCCAAGCCCTATTCTTCCTGGGGGGGCAGATCTGAAGTCCGTTTTGGGCTCCGGAGAGGGAAATCCGTCACCATCCTCATCGTCAACCATCCTCCATCACCAATTATGCTCACCACCGTGCGTGAGTAATTCCTCGGGAGGGCAGATCTATGCTCACCGCCGTGCGTGAGTAATTCCATCGTAGGCTTGCTGGACCGTGATGGGTTGGATGAGATTTACCATGTAATCGAGTTAGTTTTGTTAGGGTTTGATCCCTAGTATCCACTATGTTCTACTCCCTCCATCCAGGATTACTTATCGCAGAAACGGATGTATCTAGACATATTTTAGTTCTAGATACATCCATTTTTATCCATTTTTGCGACAAGTAATTCAGGATGGAAGGAGTAAGATTGATGGTGCTATGACTTTGCTATGCTTAATGCTTGTGACTAGGGCCTGAGTGCCATGATTTCATATCTGAACCTATTATGTTTTCATGAATATATTTATGTTCTTGATCCTATCTTGCAAGTTATAGTCACCTACTACGTGTTATGATCCGGCAACCCCGGAGTGACAATAGTCGGGACACTTCCCGGTGATGACCGTAGTTTGAGGAGTTCATGTATTCACTAAGTGCTAATGCTTTGGTCCGATACTCTATTAAAAGGAGGCCTTAATATCCCTTAGTTTCCAATAGGACCCCGCTGCCACGGGAGGGTAGGACAAAAGATGCCATGCAAGTTCTTTCCCATAAGCACGTATGACTATATTCGGAATACATGCCTACATTATATTGATGAACTGGAGCTAGTTCTGTGCCAACCTATGTTATAACTATCGCATTATGAGTGCCATCTGACATAATTATCCATCACTGATCCATTGCCTACGAGCTCGTTTCATATTGATCTTTTCTCGGTTACTTTCCGTTGCCACTGTTACGATTGCTACAAAATTGCTACTGTTACTTTTGCCACTATTACCACTATTTCCATACTACTTTGCTACTACATATTTTACTACAGATATTAAGTCTTTCTGGTGTGGTGGAATTGACAACTCGGCTGCTAATATTTGAGAATATTCTTTGGCTCTCCTTGTGTCGAATCAATAAATTTAGGTTGAATACTCTACCGTTGAAAACTGTTGTGATCCCCTATACTTGTGGGTTATCAGTGGCCCAATCCTTTTTTAGCAAAGGACAAGTCTGGACGAAATCTTATATAAAGCAAAACACTCCCGAGGACACACGAGAATTATTGTCAAGTTAGTTTTCATCATGTTGATATGTGAGTGGACCTGTGCTTGGGTGCTGTCCTTACATGGACAAGCCTCCCACTTATGATTAACCCCTCTCGCAAGCATCCACAACTACGAACAAAGAATTAAGATAGATCTAACCACAACATGAAACATATGGATCCAAATCAGCCCCTTATGAAGCAACGCATAAACTATGGTTTAAGCTTCTGTCACTCTAGCAACCCGTCATCTATTTATTACTTCCCAATGCCTTTCCCTAGGCCCGAATCATGGTGAAGTGTCATGAAGATGACGTTCACATAACACCAATAGAGGAGAGACAACATACATCTCATCAAAATATGATTACTTATAACAAGACTTCTCCCATGTCCTCAGAAACAAACGTAACTACTCACAAAGCATATTCATGTTCATAATCAGAGGGGTATTGAATAGCATTAAGGATCTGAATATATGATCTTCCACCGAATAAACGAACTAGCATTAACTACAAGGAGTAATCAATACTACTAGAAACCCATAGGTACCAATCTGAGGTTTTGACACAAAGATCGGATACAAGAGATGAACTAGGGTTTGAGAGGAGATGGTGCTGGTGAAGATCTTGATGGAGATTAACCCCCTTTCGATGAGATGATCGTTGGTGATGACGATGGCTTCAATTTCCCCCACCGGGAGGGAAGTTTCCTCAGCAGAATAGCTCCGCCGGAGCCCTAGATTGCTTCTACCCAGCTTCCGCCTCGAGATGGCGACGCTTCATCGCGAAAGCTTCCTTATGATTTTTTTCCTAGGTTAAAACCCTCCATATAGCAGAAGATGGGCACCAGAGACCTGACAGGGGGCCCACAAGCCCTAGGGGCGCGCCCATGGGGGTAAGGCGTGCCCCCAGGCTTGTGGCCTCCTGGTGTGCCCCCTCTGGTATTTTCTTCATCTAATATTTTTTATATATTCCAAAATAATTCTCCGTAAATTTTTAGGACTTTTGGAGTTGTGCAGAATAAGACTCTCAGGTTTGCTCCTTTCAGGTCCAGAATTGCAGATGCCGGCATTCTCCCTCTTCATGTAAATCTTGTAAAATAAAAGAGAAAGGGAATTTTATTTCTGTGCTCCTGGTTCGTTAGTTCTGCTCATTCATCCCCACGCTCTTGACTTTTGCTCACTTTTCCCCACTCCCTTGCCCGAAACCCTCAGAACTGGTCACAGCAGACGTTGCCGTCGGGTCAATGGCTTGACCGTTAACTCTGACTAGTGGGGCCGCGTAGGGAGGAGTCCACATTTTAATCGTTACGTGGTAACTAGTGGGGCCACGAAACTTACACTCACGGTAACCTGAATCAGATCCAGTCGCTTCCGCGCCACCTCCTCCGCCGTTGTCGTGCCGCCTCTGCTGCCGTCGTGCCGCCTCCGCCGCACTCTTGCTGCCTCCACCGCAGTCGTGCCGCCTCCGCCGCATCTACCGTCTCTCCCCATCTAGGATTAGGAAGCGATGTCAGGGGGCACCCTGTCCGGCCCTTCGACCGTGGAGAAGATTGGGTCGAATCAGAGGCTGATAATTCATGGATTCCACCTGGGTAAGCATTGTTTTCCTCTCAAATTGATTAGGAGATCCGTAAATTAGGCTGTATTTGACCACCGTTGGCGTGAATCAGCGCAATTTATCTGAAATTTTTTGGCCTAACTGCACCCTTTATCTTATTTCAATCGAATAGGGTTGATCCTGCACTTCCTTTCGGCTGGCGGTTAGAATGGAAACTAGCGAGCTACATGGAACTAAACCGTGTGTGATTTCTGGATTTTTCTATCCTAAAGTGGTAGAAACCAGTGTTTTGTTCAGAGATTTCCGTGAGGCACTCTGTTGTGATTATCCGTGGAGCCCTGCCGATGTTGTTGAACTGAGATATTTCGACAGTACCGATCAGAGATTTCTCCCATTAGCTTGTGATGAGCATCTGGGATTGCTATTTAGTTTGAATGCTGACAGCCGTTTTGGTAAAATCGATATTGGTGTGCATCAGGCACGCAAACAACGTATCCCAAAGGGTGTTCAGACATCATCTATCTCTGCTAGTAGCGAGCTCCCTCGCACTCCTTGTAGTTCATGACCAAGTAAACCTAGTGGTTCTGAAAGCAACAACATGTCGGCTGCCACTAATTCTGCCACCTCTCCTGTCCCTTCTGCACCTGATGTAGAAGTAGATGCAAATCCTGACGAGGAAGTGCCTCGACATGATGATGAGGATGAGATTCTATTCCCTGAACTGGTAGATAGAGTCAGTCAACAGGCAGTAGAAGATCAATATGCATAGGAGCCTAGCAGTCGTGCTAGATTTGATGACATTGATGATGAAGAGAGGGAGGAGAACATCGACTCCTTAGTTTTACAAGAATATGATGGTGAGGACATGCCAACAATTGAGTGGAACAGGGAGAATCCTGACCTTACTCCAAGAACCGTATTCGAATCGATGGTTGATACGTCTCCAACGTATCTATAATTTTTTATTGTTCCATGCTATATTATATTCTGTTTTGAACATTATTGGGCTTTATTATACACTTTTATATTATTTTTGGGACTAACCTATTAACCAGAGGCCCAACCCAGAATTGCTGTTTTTTTTGCCTATTTCAGAGTTTCGCAGAAAAAGAATAGCGACCGGAGTCCAAACGGAATGAAACCTTCGGGAATGTGATTTTTGGAACGAACGTGATCCAGAGGACTTGGACCCTATGTGAAGAAAGCAACCAGGAAGGCACGAGGTAGGGGGGCGCGCCTACCCCCAGGCACGCCCTCCACCCTCATGGGGCCCACATTGCTCCACCGACGTACTTCTTCCTCCTATATATACCTACGTACCCCCAAACTAAGAGATACGGAGCCAAAAACCTAATTCCACCGCCGCAACCTTCTGTACCCGTGAGATCCCATCTTGGGGCCTTTTCCGGAGCTCCGCCGGAGGGGGCATCAATCACGGAGGGCTTCTACATCAACACCATAGCCTCTCCAATGATGTGTGAGTAGTTTACCTCAGACCTTCGGGTCCATAGTTATTAGCTAGATGGCTTCTTCTCTCTTTTTGGAGCTCAATACAATGTTCTCCCCCTCTATTGTGGAGATCTATTCGATGTAATCTTGTTTTGCGGTGTGTTTGTTGAGACCGATGAATTGTTGGTTTATGATCAAGTTTATCTATAAACAATATTTGAATCTTCTCTGGATTCTTTTATGTACGATCGGTTATCTTTGCAAGTCTCTTCGAATTATCAGTTTGGTTTGGCCTACTAGATTGATATTTCTTGCAATGGGAGAAGTGCTCAGCATTGTGTTCAATCTTGCGGGGTCCTTTACCAGTGATAGTAGGGGCAGCAAGGCACGTATTGTATTGTTGCCATCGAGGATAACAAGATGGGGTTTATATCATATTGCATGAGTTTATCCCTTTACATCATGTCATCTTACTTAAAGCGTTACTCTGTTCTTTTGAACTTAATACTCTAGATACATGCTGGATAGCGGTCGATGTGTGGAGTAATAGTAGTAGATGCAGGAAGGAGTCGGTCTACTTGTCTCGGACGTGATGCCTATATACATGATCATACCTAGATATTCTCATAACTATGCTCAATTCTGTCAATTGCTCAATAGTAATTTGTTTACCCACCGTAATACTTATGCTCTTGAGAGAAGCCACTAGTGAAACCTATGGCCCCCGGGTCTATTTTCCATCATATTAATCACCCGTCCACAAGCTATTTCTTTTGCCGTTTATTTTGCTTTCTTTACTTTGCATCTTTATCATAAAAATACCAAAAATATTATCTTATCATATCTATCATATCTCACTTTCGTAAGTGACCGTGAAGGGATTGACAACCCCTTTATTGCGTTGGTTGCGAGGATTTTATTTGTTTGTGTAGGGTGAGGGACTCGTGTGTGGCCTCCTACTGGATTGATACCTTGGTTCTAAAAAACTGAGGGAAATACTTACGCTGCTTTACTACATCACCCTTTCCTATTCAAGGGAAAACCAACGCAGTGCTCAACAGGTAGAAAGAAGGATTTCTGGCGCCGTTGCCGGGGAGTGTACACAAAAGTCAACATACCAAGTACCCATCACAAACCCTTATCTCCGCATTACATTATTTGCCATTTGCCTCTCGTTTTCCTCTCCCCACTTCACCGTTGCTATTTTATTCGCTCTCTCTCTCCGTCCTCCTTCTGTTTCCCTATTTGCCTCTTTTACCCGTTTCTTGTTTGCTTGTGTGTTGGATTGCTTGCTTGTCACGATGGCTCAAGATAATACCAAATTGTGTGACTTTACCAATACAAACAACAATGATTTTATTAGCACTCCGATTGCCCCTCTTACCGATGTTGAATCTTGTGAAATTAATGCTACTTTGTTGAATCTTGTCATGAAAGATCAATTCGCCGGCCTTCCTAGTGAAGATGCCGCTACCCATCTAAATAGCTTCGTTGATTTGTGTGATATGCAAAAGAAGAATGGTGTGGATAATGATATTGTTAAATTGAAGCTATTCCCGTTTTCTCTTAGAGATCATGCTAAAGCTTGGTTTTCGTCTTTGCCTAAAAATAGTATTGATTCATGGAATAAGTGCAAAGATGCTTTTTATCTCTAAGTATTTTCCTCCCGCTAAGATCATCACTCTTAGAAACAATATCATGAATTTTAAGCAACTTGATCATGAACATGTCGCACAAGCTTGGGAGAGGATGAAACTAATGATACGTAATTGCCCTACATATGGTTTAAATTTGTGGATGATTATACAAAAAATTTATGCCGGATTGAATTTTGCTTCTAGAAATCTTTTAGATTCGCCCGCGGGAGGCACTTTTATGGAAATCACTTTAGGAGAAGCTACTAAACTCCTAGATAATATTATGGTTAATTATTCTCAATGGCACACTGAAAGATCTACTATACTAATAAGAAAGTGCATGCCATAGAAGAAATTAATGTTTTGAGTGGAAAGATGGATGAACTTATGAAATTATGAAATTATTTGCTAATAAAAGTGTTTCTTCGGATCCTAATGATACACCTTTGTCTACTTTGATTGAGAATAATAATTAATCTATGGATGTGAATTTTGTTGGTAGGAATAATTTTGGTCACAACGCGTATAGAGGAAAGTTTAATCCTAGGTCGTTTCCTAGTAATTCCTCTAATAATTATGGTAATTCCTACAACAATTATTATGTAAATTTTAATAAGATACCCTCTGATATTGAATCTAATATTAAAGAATTTATTACTTCACAAAAGAGTTTCAATGCTTTGATTGAAGAAAAATTGCTTAAGATTGATGAGTTGGCTAGGAACGTTGATAGAATTTTTCTTGATGTTGATTCTTTGAAAATTAGATCTATTCCACCTAAGCATGATATCAATGAGTCTCTCAAAGCCATGAGAATTTCCATTGATGAGTGGAAAGAAAGAACCGCTAGGATGTGTGCTAAGAAAGATTCCTTTATAACAGCGTGTTCTTCTAGTTTCCATGATAATAAAGATGAAGATATAAAATTTATTGATGTGTCCCCTATTAAATGTTTGTTTTGCAATATGAATCTTGATAATGACGGGACTAAATATGATCCACCTTTACCTAGAAGGCGTTCCAAAAATTCGGAGTTTTTAGATCTTGATGCAAAAATTGTTAAAGGTGGGATTGAAGAAGTCAAAACTTTAAATATCAATGAACCCACTACTTTGGATCTCAAGGAATTTAATTATGATAATTGCTCTTTGATAGATTGTATTTCCTTGTTGTAATCCGTGCTAAATTCTCCTCATGCTTATAGTCAAAATAAAGCTTTTACTAAACATATCGTTGATACTTTGATGCAATCTTATGAAGAAAAACTTGAGTTGGAAGTTTATATCCCTAGAAAACTTTATGATGAGTGGGAACCTGCTATTAAAATTAAAATTAAATATCATGAGTGTTATGCTTTGTGTGATTTTGGTGCTAGTATTTCCACGATTCCAAAGACTTTGTGTGGTTTGCTAGGTTTCCGTGATTTTGATGATTGCTCTTGAAACTTGCACCTTGCGGATTCCACCATTAAGAAAACTATGGGAAGAATTAATGATGTTCTTATTGTTTCAAATAGGAATTATGTGCCCGTAGATTTTATTGTTCTTGATATAGATTGCAATCCTTCATGTCCTATTATTCCTGGTAGACCTTTCCTTAGAACGATTGGTGCAATTATTGATATGAAGGAAGGAAATATTAGGTTCCAATTTCCATTAAGGGAAGGCATGGAACACTTCCCTAGAAAGAAAATTAAATTACCATATGAATCTATTATGAGAGCCACTTATGGATTGCCTACCAAAGATGGCAATACCTAGATCTATCTTCGCTTTTATGCCTAGCTAGGGGCGTTAAACGATAGCACTTGTTGGGAGGCAACCCAATTTTATTTTTATTCCTTGATTTTCTCCTGTTTATTAATAAATAACTTATCTATACTCTGTTTTGCTTGAATTTTTTGTATTTAATTAGTGTTTGTGCCAAGTAGAACCATTGGGAAGACTTGGGGAAAGTCTTTTTAATCTTGATGTAAAAACCGAAACTTTAGCGCTCACTAGAATTGCTGCCATTTTTATTTGGAAGGTGATATTTAGTTAATTATTTTTGAAGATGATTAATAGATAAATTCCTCACGTCCAGTGATTTATTTTAGAATTTTTGGGGTTCCAGAACTTGCGTTAGCTACAGATTACTACAGACTGTTCTGTTTTTGACAGACTCTGTTTTTCATGTGTTATTTGCTTATTTTGATGAATCTATGGCTAGTAAAAGAGTTTATAAAC
Source organism: Triticum monococcum (assembly GCA_034509565.1). NCBI lineage: Eukaryota > Viridiplantae > Streptophyta > Magnoliopsida > Poales > Poaceae > Triticum > Triticum monococcum. The sequence continues at coordinate 107,590,122 of CM067843.1, forward strand.
CATAGAGAAGTTGGAATACAGTAGGTTTAACACCAATATAAATAAAGAATGAGTTCATTACAGTTCCTTGAAGTGGTGTTTTGTTTTCTTTCGCTAACGGAGCTCACGAGATTTTCTATTTTGAGTTTTGTGTTGTGAAGTTTTCAAGTTTTGGGTAGAGATTTGATGGATTATGGAACAAGGAGTGGCAAGAGCCTAAGCTTGGGGATGCCCATGGCACCCCAACATAATCCAAGGACTCCTAAAAGCCAAATCTTGGGGATGCCGTGGAAGGCATCCCCTCTCTTCGTCTACTTCCATCGGTAACTTGACTTGGAGCTATATTTTTATTCACCACATGATATGTGTTTTGCTTGGAGTGTCTTGTATTATTTGAGTCTTTATTTGTTAGTTTGCCACAATCATCCTTGATGTACACACCTTTTGAGAGAGACACACATGATTCGGAAATTATTAGAATACTCTATGTGCTTCACTTATATCTTTTGAGTTATATAGTTTTTGCTCTAGTGCTTCACTTATATCTTTTAGAGCATGGTGGTGGATTTGTTTTATAGAAACTATTGTTCTCTCATGCTTCACTTAGATTATTTTGAGAGTCCTACAAAACAGCATGGTAATTTGCTTTAATTATGTTAGGAATTCAAGATTAGTAATAATTATTCTTATGAGTGTGTTGAATACTATGAGAAGTTTGATACTAGACAATCGTTTTGAGATATGAAGATGGTGATATTAGAGTCATGCTAGTTGAGTAGTTTTGAATTTCAGAAATACTTGTGTTAAAGTTTGTGATTCCCGTAGCATGCACGTATGGTGAACCGTTATGTGATGAAGTCGGAGCATGATTTATTTATTGATTGTCTTCCTTATGAGTGGTTGAGGGAGTCCTGGATTAGGGGGTGTTCGGGTAGCCGGACTCCAGGACTATGAAGATACAAGATTGAATACTTCGTCTCGTGTCCGGAGGGGACTCCTTAGCGTGGAAGGCAAACTTGGCGATGCGGATATTCAAGATCTCCTGCCATTGTAACTGACTCTATGTAACCCTAACCCTATCCGGTGTCTATATAAACCGGAGGGTTGTAGTCCGTAGGACAGAATCAACTCCATACACAACAATCATACCATAGGCTAGCTTTTAGGGTTTAGCCTCCTTGATCTCGTGGTAGATCTACTCTTGTACTACCCATATCATCAATATTAATCTAGCAGGAGTAGGGTTTTACCTCCATCGAGAGGGCCCGAACCTGGGTAAAACAAAGTGTCCCCTGTCTCCTCTTACCATCCGGCCTAGACGCACAGTTCGGGACCCCCTACCCGAGATCTGCCGGTTTTGACACCGACATTGGTGCTTTCATTGAGAGTTCCTCTGTGCCGTCACAATCAGGAAGGATGCCTTCTCCCGTCTTCAAAGACGACGCCGTTGCTGAGGGAGCCTTGGCTGTCGGCCAAACCCTCCGGCTAGGTGGTTTCCTCATGACCGCCTGTTCGGCTGTTGCGCCGACGGTGACCTCTCGGGTCATCAAAAGCAACCTACACGTCAGCTCGGAGCTCGTCGACAGTTAGATCCAATGGAGCTCTCTTCCATAAACGTGCTCTTGGATCACATTGCCGCCCTGGGGGTCGCTACGGATTACGACCAGGTTGGGCTTAAACTCGATCTAAGAGAAATTAACTCTCCCCAAGTCACCCACCACATTGCCGTGGTAGAGGCGCAGTGCGGCGACCCTTCATCTATTCTAAGGACTAGTTACGTTCGAATTCCCGATCCCTCCAAGCCGGATACTCGCGGAGGGGAGGATGTAACTCAAGACCTGAGCTTAGGATCAGGCAACGGGCCGGATTCGTTGGATAATGTCCAGGAACCCGAACTTCGGAGTTCGGAAACTCTTCGGCCTCTAAATCTTGGATTGGGTGAGGTTTCAGATTCAACGACACCCGCCCACCCGAACATAAGCGATCTCTCCCAATTCAGGCAGAGGCCCGACGAAACAGTACATCATTAATGGGCCAGATTCCTCCTAGTTATGAACAGGATAAAGGATTACCGTGAGGGAGACGCAATATCACTCTTCTGTAGTAATTGCACGGGCGAGGGAATCCTTAATGCCATAAGTCGTCGTGATATTACACGCTTCATTGACTTGGCGTCCATAGTGCAAAAGTACTGTGCAATGGAAAGTGCTTGGAAAACCGAAACAAAATTTTGGGATAATCCGGCCTTGAATAATAACCCCGTCCGAACTAAGAGGTTGCATCATCATAAGACACCCGGAATAAATAGCAAAAAGCCAAAGCCCTTTACAGGGCATGGAACCGTACTGGAAAGGTGGCTTGATGGACCCCGTAGAATTCACAGTACAGAGGATGCCACACCAACTCACAGCCTTAGAGCATGTTGGATACTCCGGCAGGTAGCCAAAATTGGCGAGGACCTCTTAAATCAGGAGGCCACAGAAAGCCAGCCCGAGGACACCAGTACCGTTCTCACAGTCTTCGAGACTTTCGCATCAAACAATATGCGAAAAAGAACACTCCACAACCTCGCCGAAGTCTATCAAGGTGCAACAATAAATCCATGGAGTGACACTGCCATTACTTAGATTCCGAACAGCCCGAGCACCAGCCGCATTGGTCCTCAGTCCCATAGTGGACGGCTTTCGCCTTACCAAGGTGCTCATGGATGGAGGCAGCGGACTGAACCTCATTTATGAGGAGACCTTTCAAAAAATGGAAATAGACTGGAACCGCGTCGAGCGAAGCAGCACAACCTTTAGAGGAATAATCCCCAGTCGGGAAGCGCGCTGCACGGGAAAAATCACACTAGATGTGGTGTTCGACATGCCAGATAATTATAGGTCCGAAGAAGTCACGTTTCAGGTGGTCCCGTTTAAAAGCGGACATCACGCCTTACTAGGGCGGGAAGCATTCACAATCTTCCAAGCAATACCCCATTACGGGTACATGAAGCTCAAGATGCCCGAGCCGAATGGAATTATCACTCTAGCTAGTGATCCGGACATAGCACTCCGCGCTGAAAACAAGACGGCCGCATTAGCCCTTGAGGCACTATCCAAAGCCTTAGCGGCCGAGGAACTGACGGCGCTGCGCTCCACGGTTAACAGGGATGATGTGATACTCGACAAAAGATTTAAATCCACATCCTTCAAGCCAGCCGACGAAATAATCAAATTCCAGGTCTATCCAACGGACCCCAATAAAACAGCTTCCATCGGGGCATGACTGAACCCCGATGTTGACGCCGCACTGCGAGAATTCCTACGAGAAAATTGGGACATTTTCGCCTGGCACCCTTCATTGCCAGGGATCCCACGCAGGCTGGCTGAACACAGCCGAAATATCCTAAAAGGATTCAAACCGGTCAAACAAGCCCTTCGGCGTTTTTCCGAACCCAAGAGACAGACTATGGGAGAAGAGCTAGCCAAGCTATTGGAGGCCGGATTCATTAGAGACATAAAACATCCGGACTGGCTAGCAAATCTGGTGATGGTACCAAAGAAGCACAAATCCTGGCGCCTGTGTGTCAATTTTAAAGACCTTAACAAGGCTTGCCCGAAGCATCCCTTCCCCCTCCCCCTTATCGATCAAATCATCGATGCCACCGCAGGACACGACTCGTTGTGTTTCCTCGACGCATACTCCGGTTACCATCAAATCAAGATGGCAGAATCATACCAAGCTGCAACATCATTCATCACACCATACGGCCCATTCCGCTTCAACACAATGCCCTTCGGGCTGAAAACGCCAGCGCAACATATCAGCGCATGATCCAGACATGTTTGGCAAATTAGATCGGCAAAACAGTGGAGGCATACGTGGATGATGTGGTCATCAAATCAAGACATGTCGAATCTCTAGTAGACGACTTGAGGCTCACATTCGATAACCTCCGAAAATACGACATCAAGCTCAACCCGGAAAAATGCGTCTTCGGCGTTCCAGCCGGAAAGCTCTTGGGCTTCATTGTATCCGGTAGAGGAATTGAAGCAAATCCAGCCAAGATCCGAGCTTTGTCACAATTGGATATCCCAAAGGACCTCAAACAAATACAAAAATTAACCGGATGCGTGGCGGCTCTAAGCCGCTTCATCTCCCGCTTGGGAGAAAAGGCACTGCCCCTTTATCGCCTACTCCGGCGCACCGAACACTTCAAGTGGACGGATGCCGCCACGGCCGGACTCGATGAAATAAAAGCCATATAGGCAACAAACCCAGTCCTAGCCGCGCCTAACACGGGTGAACCAATGCTATTGTACATTGCAGCAACACATCAAGTTGTCAGCGCAGTGCTCGTTGTCGAGCGGGAAACGGACGGACACAAATTCCCCCTTCAAAGGCCGATCTACTATGTGTCCACTGTCCTCACTCCATGCAAATCACGGTACCCGCATTATCAAAAAATTGCATACGCGGTATTCATGGCATCCCGAAAGTTACGACACTACTTTCAAGAGTGTTCCATAACAGTAGCCTCAGAAGTACCACTTAACGATATTATCAACAACCGCGATGCAACGGGCCGGATCGCAAAATGGGCCATCAAGCTCCTCCCGTTCGATATAACCTATAAGCCACGGCGAGCTATCAAATCGCAAGTTTTGGCCGACTTCGTCGCAGAATGGACGGAGGCCGAACTCCCTAAAGAGTACGGCACATACTCAAACTGGATCATGCATTTTGACGGCTCCAAAATGTTGGCCGGACTGGGGCTGGCATCGTTTTGACGTCCCCAACAGGAGACACAGTCCAGTATGTACTCCAAATTATGTACACGGACTCCAACAACGCAGCCGAATACGAGGCTCTTCTACATGGCCTCTGGATGGCAGTATCCATGGGCATTCAACGCCTAGAGGTGTCGGCGTTCTGGGAACGGGGGTCCCCAGACTTGCCTGCCTGCGGCCTGCGGCGTGGCTCAAGTGGGGGCCCAGCGCGGCCCATCTCCAGAGCCTTTGGCAGGCGAAGACTACTTTTGTCAGGATAGATGTACTCGCTGTCCCCCTTCAAATTAGCCCACCATTGTTGGATCCCTTCCCGCTCAATATTTGGGGATAGGACCAGGGCCTCAATAAATAGGACTAGCCGCCCACATAGCAAGGGGTTCGATTCCTGGTCGTTCGGTCCAGGACAAGGACGAGAGAGAGAGAGAAAGCAGAGAGAGAGAGAGAGAGAGAGCAGAGAGAGAGAGAGAGAGAGAGAGAGGGTGACTGAACTCTTCGTAGCGGTTCATCACCACAGCCAAGAACAGACCCTCGCGAGGCTGTTCTTCCTTGTATTGTTCGTCCTCACCAGCCCTAGGAGGCAATCCGTCCACCACACACTGGAGTAGGGTATTACACCATATCGGTGGCCCGAACCAGTATAAATCTTGTGTCTTTCATGCAGTCCTTTTAGTAGTTTAGATCCCATTGAGACAGAGAGGTTGGAGGTGATATTTCCGCGCGCACCCCAGTGTTCGAACCTTAAGGGTCTGCCGGAACCCGAAATCCGACATTTGGCGCACCTGGTAGGGGTGCGCCGGAATTCGTCTCCCACCACTCCGTGCCCCGTCGCATCTTCATCGCCATGCCAGGCAACCAGGAGGTCAACCCCGACCGGTGGGCTGCATGGCCCAAACACATGGAACCGCTCGCCTCGGGCGACCCTGCACCCCAAGCAGCTCGCAGTCCGCAGGGCGCTGCGGGCCGCGGGCGACGCGGAGAAACTTTGGCAACTCTTATGCCGCGACAGGCTTGGTCGGCGGCAAGGGCCTCCGATCACGCTGCGACAACGACACCATACACCCGCCGGGAGCAGGCGAATTCGAGGGCCGCGCTCACGGTGGCCCGAGAGCTGCTGCCATGCAGGCTGCTGGAGGGCGGCCACGACGTGCTGCTAGAGCGAGCGGCGGAGCTCCTAGGCTTCGCCGCCTCAGGGGCTCACCCCTTCTCCACCCAGCTCCCGTCTCCAGCCTAGAGCGACCCGCACGGGGGCTCCGCGCGCGCCCGCGGGCTTCAAGGCTACTCCGATGCCAGCGAAGCTGTCAGCACCGGACTGGTGGCGGCGCTGCCCCCGCCCCCGGCCCGCGAAGGAGAAGGACTCGACGCGACCCGCGGCCCCGGAGGGCGGCCGCATTGCCACCCAGTGGCAGGCATGACAGGTGGGGCCGCATGGCAAGCGGGGCGCCACGGCATGGCGTACGTGATGACGGCGACGGAAGAGTACGTGCCCTGCATGATGGACCAAGGACACCCTCGCGAGGACGGGCAGGGCTCACTCCTCGGCCCCAGCTGGGGAGACGAGGTGATGGAGGCTGAGCCCTTCCCGGCGCTCCAGGACGAGCCCGCTGGCCACGCAGGGGGCAGCGGTCATCGGGCGCCGCTAACTCTTCAGGGGAGGTATATGCTAACGGTGCAGGTCGCCGTAGCGAGCGGCCGCCCCGCTCCCACAGCCCCTCACCCCTCGGGAGGAGGGTGCAGGGGGCTGCGGGGGAGGGACCGGGATCCGACATCATCACCGCGGTGTTTGGAGCAAGGCGTTCTCAGGAAGTAGGCCCTCTGCCGGGGAGGTGCCTCAGGGCCTGCCCCTGCCAGAGGACCCGTGGTCGTCGGGGGAACCGCTGGCGACCGCTCTACACCATTGGGCGGCGTCCTGGGTTCCGGTCATTGCTCATGGCACTAGAGTGTGGCGCAAGGAGGGGCCCCCGTCTGGCGATATGAAGCAAGGCCAGTACCTGTGAAGAAGGCCCAGTGCCTGTGAAGCTCGCTGCCCCGTGACACTCTCACGTAATAATGAGTGGGGCTGTACATGCCCCGGAGTCTCAGGGGTAGCGGCCTCAGGCCCTGGGGCTCCCTCCCACGCCCAGTGGACATCACTTAGCTCCGCGCTGGTGAGAAGACGTCGAAGACTAGATTAGGTGCTGGACGCGGCTTTTTGTCTGCCTTTTGTTGCCTTGCCCTTTGGCTGCTGCTTTCCCCCGCTGGATTTAAGTTGGATTCGAATTTGAGATTTGCGTGTGTTCGGGGAAGGGGTGCTTATTCTCGCTCAAGCCGTTTCTCGCGTTCCGCTTACCGCTCCGTCACAGCTGCCTCCCCTCGCGAGCCCTCGCGAGTCGGGTCAGGCCTGGCTCATGCGCAACCCAGACTGCCGCTGTTACTCCCCCTCGGGAGGCTTTTCGGGGGCCTGCGGAGGTTGTCCTGTTTAAAAAGGCCTAGAGCCTGTGAAGCAAGGCGAGTGCCTGTGAAGCTCTCGCTCTCGAGGAAAAGGCCCAGAGCCTGTGAAGCAAGGCGAGTGCATGTGAAGCTCTCGCTCTTGAGGAAAAGGCCCAGAGCCTGTGAAACAAGTTGAGTGCCTGTGAAGCTCTCGCTCTCGAGGAAAAGGCCCGGAGCCTGTGAAGCAAGGCGAGTGCCTGTGAAGCTCTCACTCTCGAGGAAAAGGCCCGGAGCCTGTGAAGCAAGGCGAGTGCCTGTGAAGCTCTCGCTCTCGAGGAAAAGGCCCAGAGCCTGTGAAGCAAGGCGAGTGCCTGTGAAGCTCTCGCTCTCGAGGAAAAGGCCCGGAGCCTGTGAAGCAAGGCGAATGCCTGTGAAGCTCTCGCTCTCGAGGAAAAGGCCCAGAGCCTATGAAGCAAGGCGAGTGCCTGTGAAGCTCTCGCTCTCGAGGAAAAGGCCCGGAGCCTGTGAAGCTCTCGCTCTCGAGGAAAAGGCCCGGAGCCTGTGAAACAAGGCGAATGCCTGTGAAGCTCTCGCTCTCAAGGAAAAGGCCCAGAGCCTGTGAAGCAAGGCGAGTGCCTGTGAAGCTCTTGCGCCCGGAAGAAGGCCCAGGGCCTGTGGAGAAGACCAACGCATGAGGAGTTTCTCATCAGCAACAACCTCATGTCCTGAGGACCCAGCTAGAAAGCGCCCAAGGCGTCGCGCCCTCCTGCAGGCCGCCGCTGAACCAGCGTGGGGCAAAGGTAAACCAGCCCACCATCGGGCGCAAGCGCAATTTGGTAACTACTGATATGATAGACATAGGTCTTTACATGAGGGGCTTCTCCTCCCAAAATGCTCTCACACACCACCAGGTCGAAAGCCTGAGTTTTATTCATGCAGAGTGAAAAAGACAGGAGCGGTATGCTCTCAGTCGGACCAATCCCCCAATGCGTCCCCCGAAGCACCTCCTGAGCCCTCGCCGGAGTCGCCAAGCTCGCCATCGACACCCGGATCGCTGCCGGCGGCGTCAGGGCCGCTCGCCGTGCCGTCCTCATCAGCACCCACGACCACGTCGCTGTCGTCCAAAGCGAAGGCCCTGACGAGGGCGTCCACGTTATCCTCCACCCAGCTCGACAGGTCGTCCCGGACGGCCTGGGGGACTGGGGCGATGACGACGTCGAAGTCGAAGCGGGCATTGATGTTCTGAAGATGGCTGAAGACACGGGAGAAGGCGCGCTTGAGCAAGGCACGACTCCTCTCCTCCACCAACCTGTCGGCCCTAACCGACCGCGCCTCCAGCTCCGCCACCACGGCGGTGAAGAACTGCAGGTTACCGGCGTAGTTGATCGTGTGAGGCTCACCGACGGACGCCTCGCAGATGTTGCCCAAGGCCGAATTGGCCCTCTCCCTGAGCGTGGTGAACATTGGGCCATGCGCGTGCTCCAGGATCCGCTGCTGGCGTATTTTGTCGGTGTTCTGGCGCTCGACGGCCTCGGCCTCTTCCACCCGTTGGCGAAGGCGTAGCACCTCGGCTTGAGAGGCGGCCAGCTCTTTCTGCGCTGCCTCAACGGCGGCCCGGGAGATGTCGGCCAGCCGCATCGCCTCATCCCATTGGGTCCTCAGGGCCGCGGTTCTGCCTTCAGCCTCGACCCGGATCATCCTTAGCTTCCCCTCGAACTCACGCTCGAGGCCTTGGCGCGCCATCGCCACCCGACGACAAACCTCCTCCAGGACATGCGCTTCCCGCGCAGCAACGTCGTCCTCCGCCTGCGTCACTAGGCGCTCCCTTGTCTCCAGCCTCTCGTACTCACGGGAGCGTTCGGCGGCCTCCAACACCAACGCTTCCTTGCGCTTCTGGAGCTCAGCTGGTCATCGGAGACCACCTCCATCGACGCGAGGGCTGCCTCACGCAGCTCCGTTTGCTCCTCCAACGAGTGGCACCGGGCCAGGAGCTCGCGAGCTCGCTCCTCCGCCGCCTCTCGCCACCCGTCAGCCCTCCGGGCCTCCTCGATGGCCTGGGAGCGGGCCACTCGGGAGGCCTCCAGCGACGCCTTCGCTTCTTGATCATCAAGGTCATGCTGGCGGCGCGCTTGGGCGACGAAGGTCTCCAGTTCGCGCCTACCTGCAGCTAGGTGCAGGCCCTCGACCTCTAGGCAAGCTCTTCCCCAAGCAGGTCCACCGCGTCGGCCGCTCGTCGAAGGAACCCTTGGCAGCGCGAGCGGCGCTCCCGAGTGCGCCCGAGCACATCTTCCATGTCATCATCCGCCCCAAGCAGGCGCCGGGGGCTGCGGGTCATCGTTCCCCCTCCGGGCAGGGGGCTGGGGGCTGGCGACCTCCCAGCGGCCGGACGCGCCATATCAGAAGCTCGATCAAGGGCCAGCCCGCCTCCAGATGAGGGGCGTAGGTGGCGCCTCAACCAGTCGTAGCCCAAGACCAGACGGGAGGTACCCGACAGGCTGGCTATCCCCTGAGAAGGCCCGCGAAGGAAAAGCGCGGGAAGTGAAGGGACGTGGCGCACCTCGGGACGGCCCACCCCATCAGACGCCCTCACCACGAGGGCAGAGCTGCTCGGAGCACTTGAGGATGGCGGGGGAGGCGAAGCCGAGGAAGGCGGTGCCTCGGCGACTCCCGCGATCTCAGTTGGGAGGGGCCTGCGGAGCAAGAATCAGCGAAAGCTACAAGAGGATCGGGAGTCAGGGAGGAAAAAGACTTACTCGTCAGTGGCGAAGTACTTCCTGCGCTTCAGCACGCGACAAGGGGAGTCGACACCCAGAGCCTCCCTTTTCCTCCGGAGGGCCTCGAAGTCCACGCGGAAGCGGCCCAAGAGAAGAGCACAAGGATCAACCTGCCGCAAGGACGAGGCACCAGGGCGGCCCGCATCGGGAGCGCCCTCCTGGCGCGTGCCACCAATCACCCCGTCGGAAGCCGGGACCAGGGCCTCCAAGGCCCCGGCCCCGGGCGCTGGGAGCGGCTGCCTACCACCTTCAGCCGCAGCAGTACGGGCCTCTGGAGCTGTCTCCTCACGAGCGGCCTCAGGCGCCGCACCCTCCTCAGGAGTTGTCTCCTCACGAGCGGCCTCAGGCGCCGCACCCTCCTCAGGAGCTGTCTCCTCATGAGTGGCCTCAGGCGCCGCACCCTCCTCCGGAGCCGTCCCCTCATGGGCGGTGCGCAACGCTGCCCCCTCCCCCGAAGCCTCCGCGGCCTCAGGTGCCTCCTTCCTCCCTTCTCCGCCGCTTGAGGAGGAGTCGCCTTGGCCGATTGGGAGGGGAGTCACCACTACGGGGTTCTCGCGAGGCCCTCGGAGACCGACGGGGCGCAGCCCCCACTCGTCCAAATCAGGCATCTGCTTCACAAAGTCAGCCTTGCTCTGACAGAGATATAGCAAAGCCCCGGCTTGCCGGATGTTGCCAGGATTGGGGTCCCCGACCAAAGTCAGGAGCGTCGACTTCAACACCGCGGGGGCCAGGTCTTCTTCCTGGAGCCTCATGTCGTCCTCGCGCCCACGTAGGGCCCACATTCGGCGAGAGTGCCGCTGCAGAGGAGCGACACGGCACAACAGAAACTCCTTCACCACCTTCGGCACTGTCACGCCGAGTTTCCTCAGGAGTGCGAAGCGGGGCTAGACGAAGACAAGCCGAGGGCTCTTCAGCGTCTCCTGGCCCCAACCCGAATTAGGGACGATAGGCGAGGTCGGCTCCGATAACAAGGGGCTGGGCACCCCCGCTTCAACATACAACCATCGCTCGCGGAACCCGGCCGCGGGTTGGGGGAGTTGAAAGTCAATTCCAGACGCCTCAGACACAGGCTCGGTAGCAAAGCTCGCGCATGGCCAGCGCTGGGAAGGATCGACTAGACGCAGCGAGAAGAAGTGGCGCAGCAGGGCGACCGAAGGAGGTATGCCCACCATGGCTTCGCAAACGAAGGCGAAGATCGAAAGAAGGGTGATGGACTCAGGACTGAGATGCATTAAGTGGATCTGATAATGCGAAAGCACGGCATTGAAGAAATCGGAGAAAGGGGGAACCAGACCCGCCCACAAGGCATCAGTGAAACATGGGACCTCAGTGGCTATCCTATTAATGGAGAAGTGGGACGCGGGCTAGGCGGTCGTCCTTCCGCACTCGTTGAAGATGGTGGCTAGGGCCCAGCTGTCCCTGCCCAGGCACTCTTGGTTGAGCACAGTTGATTGGCCGACGAGAGGGGCCACTGTTGGCGGCGCGCAAGACGAAGGCATGGATTTCTCTGCTCTCTCCTTCCCCATCAGAGCCATGGCGATGGGAAGGAGGGGGGATTCGAGATTGGATTGAAGGCAGGGGGAGGAGCTCGAAAGAAGGGAGAACAGAGGACACCCGAGCAACAGGAAAGGGGACGGCTGTGTACAACTACCAGGCCGCCTAGCAGGGCGCAGAATAAGGAAGCGTGGGGGAACGGTGCCGCCCACGTCCAATCAACCGCCACGCGGCGTCCAAGGCCGCAGGCTGTTAGGGCCCGCGGTGCTTCGCCCTTGCCCTTTCGCCTCTCGGCACGGCCAAGTCCATGCGCGCCTTGGGCCCGGGGGCTACTGTCGGCGTTCTGGGAACGGGGGTCCCCAGACTTGCCTGCCTGCAGCGTGGCTCAAGTGGGGGCCCAGCGCGGCCCATCTTCATCAACACGAGGCTCAAGACCCTCGCGAGGGGCCAAGCCTCGCGAGGCGGGTGACACGGCGCATCCTCGGGCATAGCCTCGTCAGGCTGGCTCGCAAGGAGGCGGAGAGTTCAAGGCGGGGTACCTCGCGAGGTGCCTGTGATGCAAGCCATGACGACACGGGGCACCAGGCGGGTGCCAGCGCGCGCAGCGTCCCTCTTTCCTCTTTGGTGCAAGGGGGGCAAGCGTATCAGCGGAGTACCGAGGCATCAGGCAAAAGGTTGCCACTTCGGTGCAACGAGACCAGGACCAGGAGGACTACGAGACAGAGGTCACCATGGAGCCCAACGTAGCGTCATCTCCAGAGCCTTTGGCAGGCGAAGACTACTTTTGTCAGGATAGATGTACTCGTTGTCCCCCTTCAAATTAGCCTGCCATTGTTGGATCCCTTCCCGCTCAATATTTGGGGTAGGACCAGGGCCTCGATAAATAGGACTAGCCGCCAACATAGCAAGGGGTTCGATTCCTGGTCGTTCGGTCCGGGACGAGGACAAGAGAGAGAGAGAAAGCAGAGAGAGAGAGAAAGAGAGAGAGAGGGTGATTGAACTCTTCGTAGCGGTTCATCACCACAGCCAAGAACAGACCCTCGCGAGGCTGTTCTTCCTTGTATTGTTCGTCCTCACCAGCCCCAGGAGGCAATCCATCCACCACACACTGGAGTAGGGTATTACACCATATCGGTGGCCCGAACCAGTATAAATCTTGTGTCTTTCTTGCACTCCTTCTAGTAGTTTAGATCCCATTGAGACGGAGAGGTTGGAGGTGAGATTTCTGCGCGCACCCCAGTGTTTGAACCTTAAGGGTCTGCCGGAACCCGAAATCCGACAAGAGGTACGCGGGGATTCGAACGTCGCGATATCCCAAATAAATGGTGACTTCGACGCCAAGGACCCAAAAATGGCAGCTTACCGCAACACCGTCCTAAAAATGTCAGCTCAGTTCGAAGGGCTGGAGTTTCACCATATAGCCCGAGAAAACAATCAAGCAGCGGACGTCCTGGCACGCATCGGAGCAAAATGCGATGTAGTCCCCCCAACATCTTTTTAGAAAGATTGTTCAAGCCATCCGTAGCATGGGAGGGGAACCCGCAAATAACAGCCCGGACCCAGCCGCACCACTTAACGCCGAACAATCTGACACAATTGGAGGCTCTGCCAATGAAATTACACCTTTAGCCCACGTAATAATGGCGATCATCGCCCCGTGGACAGAGCCATTCCTAGCCTACCTTACTAGGCAGGAACTCCCGGAGGATCAAAACGAGGCCCGCTGCATCGTGTGGCGATCTAAAGCCTACAGAGTCCATGAGGGAGAGCTTTATAAGAAAAAGCACTACCGGAGTCCTTCAAAGGTGCATCTCCGAAGAGGAAGGGCGGAATCTTCTGGCTGAAATTCACGCCGGACTCGGTGGTCACCACGCCGCTGCTCGGTCCCTTGTTAGCAAGGCTTTCCGTACAGGCTTTTATTGGCCGACGGCCCGGGCAGACGCTCAGGACTTAGTCCAACGATGCGCTGGTTGCCAACTTTTTGCCAACCAAAGCCATATGCCACCCACCGCACTCCAAACTATAGCAATCACCTGGCCTTTTGTGGTCTGGGGGCTTGACATGGTCGGACCTCTTAAAGGCGGGACCGATAGAAAGAAATACTTACTGGTCATGGTGGATAAATTCACCAAATGGATAGAAGCCAAGCCTGTTAAAACGGCCGAATCCAGACCTGTGATAGACTTCATATCCGGGGTTGTACACCGCTATGGCGTCCCCCATAGCATCATAACTGATAACGGCACGAACTTTACCGCAGACGAGGTAAAACTCTGGTGCAAAAACATGGGCATCAAGCTCGATTATGCTTCCGTCTATCACCCACAAACCAACGGCCAGGTCGAATGTGCAAACGGACTTATTATGAGCGGCATCAAACCCTGATTAGTGCGGTCCCTTAAGGAATCTAATACGCACTGGGTAGAGGAGCTCGACTCCGTACTCTGGGGACTGCGGACCACGCCAAATCGCACCACCGGATACACACCATTTTTTATGGTGTACGGTGCAGAGGCAGTTCTGCCCTGCGATATAATTCATGACTCACCTAGAGTGCGCATGTACGAAGAAAGAGAAGCCAAGCTCGATCGGCAGGACAACTTGGACGCCTTGGAGGAGGAGCGTGATGTGGCAAAAGCCCGTTCCGCATTTTATCAACAGCAGGCCCGAAGATATCAAAGCAGAGAAGTACGGGCCAAAAACTACAATGTTGGCGAACTCGTTCTACGCCTGCCGGATAAGAAAAAGGACAAACTCAAGCCCAAGTGGGAAGGTCCATTCATAATCGACCATGTCCTGACTGGCGGGGCGTACCGCCTGCGAGATGCGTCGGATAACCGACTCGAGCCGAACCCGTGGAACGCCACCCGTCTCCGAAGATTCTATGCCTAGCGCCGAACTCTGTGTTCATCTCCTTCCTCTGTCCATTTTTTGTATTTTTTGTCTTACATTTCTCTCCTTCCCCTATTTTCTTTTACAGCCCTTAAAGGCTTATCTAGTGCCGCTCCACTCGCGCTCATTAAACCTGGGGGCTTCTTTAACAGAAGCTTATTTATACGGGCTTCATGCCCAACGCATGCGTCAAACTTCTGCATGTACCTTTTTCTTCACCATTATATGCATCGATATGACTTAAGTTTTTGCCAAGCTAGGTTGCCTGGCTCCTGTGCTTACCCCTACGTTCCCGATTGTTCGACTAAGAGGTAAAGGGAGCACCTCTGCGATTGTTACTGTCGGGTCAGCCGGATGTGTACCTCAGACTGGGTGAAGCCAAAAGCTAGCGTTCTTAAGGGAATATTCGGTCGGTGAGACAAAAGATGATCTTTTTACCCATTTTATGTGCCCCCAGATGCCTTTTTCTGCATCCTTTTACGCAGTCCGGACATGCACTTTAGGGCATACCTCCCAGCGAAAGGAACCCCTAACGGAACTATTCTCTCTGGAAGATGTTTCTTACTAACCATTTAATATAACATAACTAGTTGGGGACTTGTCTGATAAAGCACTAATGACCCCTATGCCTGGTCTCCATGCATACGACGGTTCTTATATAACCGCTATGGTATTCGGACACACTCCGGACCGTCAGGTCCCGAGGTTGAAGCGAAAAGGTCGGCAACGACAAACGATCTACAATCCGGCTAGAAGGCATTACACATGTCAATTCAAAATTACATAGTCATTTTGACTGATTGTATTCCTCTTCTATACCATCTAACAGGCTGTCTAATTTACAGTCCTGCTGGGAATACTTCGCAGCCAACTCTACTTGGTCGTATACTAAGCTCATAGGGATCTCCTTCCTGTCAGGCCCCACTGGTCCAACCTCAACCATGTGGTTTGGGTCAGACTTCGTAAAACGGGTCTTCACCATGGCCCAGGCTTCCCGAGCGCCTTGTTGGCAGGCCGATATCTTCCACAAACGGAAGCGTCGCTGAGCTCCCTTCAGCTTCTCCGCAAGCTCTCCAAGGCCCTCGGGCACGGAGTGGGCAGGCCATATGGCTCGGGCAACGCCTCGCATCGCCTGCCGAACTCTCTCGTGCAGTTGCATGAGTTTGGGAAGAAGGTCACCCGTAGAACTGGGCATCTCCTCTGCAGGACGACCTGTGAGCATACCTACATACATTACTCTATTAGTCGACTTCCTCCCCGAACTTTTTTCAAAGTTCATTCAAGCACTTACTAAAAATGCCGCGTCGAAGCTGCTGATTCTCCTTTATGGAGTCCAAAAGCTGGCCACGAACATCTTTAAGTTCGACGTCCAGCTTGGTGTTGGCATCCTGAAGATCATTCCTCTCTTGCCTCACCCTCGTCAACATACTCTCACCGGCCTTTAGCTGGTGTAAGAGTTGTTGCTTGTCCGGATCAAGTCCGGTGCCATTTGCAATTTGATTTGTCAGATTTACACCCACACCGCACAATACTAATCTTTCGAAGTGTATTCTACATGAGGGGGTCCCTTTGGGCTCCCTTGTTGCGGCTAGTGCGGCCTCTAGTTGGGCCTTGCACTTTTCCAGCTCCTGGGAAAGTACGGTATTCTTCTCTGTAAGAACCTGCATATTAAATGATCCTTAAATCAGTTGCTCTAACTGTTTCAAGTCTCGGGGGCTACTGGTATATATATATATATATATATATATATATATATGATTAACCAAAATTTTCTTACCCGTATGTCTTTCACATACTGCTCCGTGGCTCTGGCTAAACCATTTTGAGCGGCACGGAGGTACGCATCTCCTGAATTAAAGGCGTCTAAAGCCTCTCGGGAGAAACAAGCGTCGCGTAGAATTGTCCGGCGACGCCTGTGGTTCATGGCACTCTCCACTTATGAATTTGTGGCGGACAGCCTGTCCGCATCCTCTGTCTGAGGAACGTCCGGTGCGCGCCTTGTACTCGCCTCCGCTTCCTGGCCAGACGTTGGAGCCTGGCTGGTGGAGGCGCGATTGGCAACCTCTCCGGATGTAGTCCGGCGAGGTCTCTTCGTCCTGAAGATAGCATGAGCGTTAATATGCCCTGATAGAATAACTCCAGGGAAGAAGAGGGTCCATTATACCTTTGCGTCGGCATTTCAGTCCGGACTTCATTCCTTTTCGCCCTACGGGGCTCTGCGGCCCCTCGTTGGCTGGCCGCCGTAGGTTCGGCTTCCTGCCTCGGAAATCTCCCCTGCAAAACACGGTTGACATCAGAAACACCGAAATACGCAAGAGTGGAATCCCTCTCAAGGGAATGAGACTCCGGTTTTCGTCACCTGGGAGGTCGGGATTAACCCTGGGTAATCAGCCGTGATGGCCACCAAGGTATTGTCCTTGCTTAGCTGATAAAACACCCCGTCGAGAAGCTCCACCGATATGTCCAGATCCTCTTCGAAGTCCGGATCGAGGGACCGTTCTAGGTCCTCGGGCTGTGGAGGGCGGCTGCTTATATTCTTTACCTCCTGCCGCAATTCCTGAAGTGAAGTCGTTAGACTACGTATCTAACCACGGGAGTATCAAACAGACGGGCAAGCGCAATTGTTCACCTACCAAACTTGGAGGATCGTACATACTAGATCCGGCCTGCGGGTTGACGCGGAGGAATTCCTCCTTTTCGCCCTTGTACAGAGAGGATAAGATCTTTTCGAGAGCAGCGGCTGAGTCCGGCCCTTTACGACCGTAACGGGTGGCGTCATCCTCCCCGTTGAATTCCCACATTGGGTGGACTCTATATTGAAGCGGCTGCACCCCCCGCATAATGCATGCGGCCATGACTCCAATCATGGTTAGTCCGGAATGAGCCAACAATCTTATTCAGCCCATCAGGTAAAGGACGTCTCTGTCGCTTTCTCTCTGAGAGCTCCGCGCACGCCAGCTCAAGCGTTTCTTTAATGGAGCACTGTTGAACTCAGGGAGACCGACCCGGATAGGGTCCGGTAGCGGGACGTCATCTATATAAACCATTTCGAGGTTCAATCCTCGGATGCTTCCTTTGGGGTTCCGGGTAGGTATCCGGTCCCGGCGATGCGCCATACTTCGGCTCCGCCCACTTGGTATATGGACCCCCTTTGAGAATGGGGCACCAGGCAGAATAACCTCTTCCATAGCGCGAAATGAGCCTCAACGCCTAAAAATAGCTCGCAAAGGGCGACGAAACCTGCAATATGCAATACGGAGGCGGGCGTGAGACTGTGCAGCTGGAGGCCGTAGAACTCCAGAAGCCCGTGGAGGAATGGATGAATTGGGAATCCCAGTCCCCTTATTAGATAGGGGACGAGGCACACCCGCTCTCCTTTAGAGGGATTGGGGGTGCTCTCTGCTTGCTCTCCACCGTTATAGGTGGCGAGTCTGGCTCGGACCGGGACCATATAGGCCTGAGGGAGAAATCCCTTGGCCTGAAGCGACACTAGCTCGCTGTGTGGGATGGAGCACCTCTCCCAGTCTCCAGGTTTAGGGCTGGAAGGGCGAGAGGAGGAGCTGGGACGGCTGGCCATGTTGGAATGGACCTTTGCTGGAAGCGCTCTGATGATAACTCGCGGAAGGGAAGAGATGTGGTTCGGACCTGAATCCCCATCCCGTTAAATAGGCGGCTCGTTTATACGGCCAGGGGTGTAGGTGTAAAAAACGCCCTGGCTTTTTGCATTCGTTTGACACGTGGAAGACGACCATTATTGGACGTGGAAGCCGAGGAGCGCTACATTACAAAAATCGGACATTATTCCTACAGGTACACAAGATTTGGAGAAGAACCCGCCTTGCAATGCCGAACAATCTGCGCGCCGGACTCGTCGTCAATGAAGCCTGGTTTGGGGGCTACTGAGGGAGTCCTGGATTAGGGGGTGTTCGGGTAGCCGGACTATACCTTCAGCCGAACTCCAGGACTATGAAGATACAAGATTGAAGACTTCGTCCCGTGTCCGGAGGGGACTTTCCTTGGCGTGGAAGGCAAGCTTGGCGATGCGGATATTCAAGATCTCCTGCCATTGTAACCGACTCTATGTAACCCTAACCCTATCCGGTGTCTATATAAACCGGAGGGTTGTAGTCCGTAGGACAGAATCAACTCCATACACAACAATCATACCATAGGCTAGCTTCTAGGGTTTAGCCTCCTTGATCTCGTGGTAGATCTACTCTTGTACTACCCATATCATCAATATTAATCTAGCAGGAGTAGGGTTTTACCTCCATCGAGAGGGCCCGAACCTGGGTAAAACAAAGTGTCCCCTGTCTCCTGTTACCATCCGGCCTAGACGCACAGTTCGGGACCCCCTACCCGAGATCTGCCGGTTTTGACACCGACAGTGGCGGTCATGCTAGTTGAGTAGTTTTGAATTTGAGAAATACTTGTATTAAAGTTTGTGATTCCCGTAGCATGCACGTATGGTGAACCATTATGTGATGAAGTCGGAGCATGATTTATTTATTGATTGTCTTCCTTATGAGTGGCGGTCAGGGACGAGCGATGGTCTTTTCCTACCAATCTACCCCCCTAGGAGCATGCGCGTAATACTTTGCTTTGATAACTTGTAGATTTTTGCAATAAGTATATGAGTTCTTTATGACTAATGTTGAGTCCATGGATCATACACACTTTCTTCCCTCCACCATTGCTAGCCTCTCTAATACTGCACAATTTTCACCGGTATCATACACCCACCATATACCTTCCTCAAAACAGCCACCATACCTACCTATCATTGCATTTCCATAGCCATTCCGAGATATATAGCCATGCAACTTACCACCATTTCGCTTATTATGACACACTCCATCATTGTCATATTGCTTTGCATGATCATGAAGTTGACATTGTATTTGTGGCAAAGCCACCATTCATAATTCCTTCATACATGTCACTCTTGATTCATCGCATATCCCGGTACACCGCCGGAGGCATTTTCATAGAGTCATATTTTGTTCTAAGTATTGAGTTGTAAGTAAATAAAAGTGTGATGATCGTCATTTTAAGAGCATTGTCCCAAGTGAGGAAAGGATTATGGAGACTATGATTCCCCCAAAAGTCGGGACGAGACTCCGGACTAAATAAAAAAAAGAGGCCATAAAAAAGGAGAAAAGGCCCAAATAAAAAAATGCGAGAAAAAGAGAGAAGGGACAATGCTACTACCCTTTTACCACACTTGTGCTTCAAAGTAGCACCAAGATCTTCATGATAGAGAGTCTCCTATGATATCACTTTCATATACTAGTGGGAATTTTTCATTATAGAACTTGGCTTGTATATTCCAATGATGGGCTTCCTCAAAGTGCCCTAGGTCTTCGTGAGCAAGCGAGTTGGATGCACACCCACTTAGTTCCTTTTGTTGAGCTTTCATACACTTATAGCTCTAGTGCATCCATTGCATGGCAATCACTACTCACTCACATTGATATCTCTTAATGGGCATCTCCATAGCCCGTTGATACGCCTAGTTGATGTGAGACTATCTTCTCCTTTTTGTCTTCTCCACAACCACCATTCTATTCCACATATAGTGCTATGTCCATGGCTCACGCTCATGTATGGCGTGCAGATTGTAATTTTTTGAGAACACCAAAAGTATGAAACGATTGCTTGGCTTGTCATCGGGGTTGTGCATGATTTAAATACTTTGTGTGGTGAAGATAGAGCATAGCCAGACTATATGATTTTGTAGGGATAACTTTCTTTGGCCATGTTATTTGAGAAGACATAATTGCTTAGTTAGTATGCTTGAAGTATTATTATTTTTATGTCAATATTAAACTTTTGTCTTGAATATTTTGAATCTGAATATTCATACCACAATTAATAGAATTACAATGAAATTATGTCAAGTAGCATTCCTCATCAAAAAAATCTATTTTTATCATTTACCTACTCGAGGACGAGCAGGAATTAAGCTTGGGGATGCTTGATACGTCTCCAACGTATCTATAATTTTTTATTGTTCCATGCTATATTATATTTTGTTGTGAACATTATTGGGCTTTATTATACACTTTTATATTATTTTTGGGACTAACCTATTAACCAGAGGCCCAGCCCAGAATTGCTGTTTTTTGCCTATTTCAGAGTTTCACGGAAAAAGAATATCAAATGGAGTCCAAACGGAATGAATCCTTCAGGAATGTGATTTTTGGAACGAACGTGATCCATAGGACTTGGACCCTACGTCAAGAAAGCAACCGAGAAGGCACGAGGTAGGGGGCACGCCTACCCCGAGGCGTGCCCTCCACTCTCGTGGGGCCCATGTTGCTCCACTGATGTACTTCTTCCTCCTATATATACCTACGTACCCCCAAACTACCAGATACGGAGCCAAAAACCTAATTCCACCGCCGCAACCTTCTATACCCGTGAGATCCCATCTTGGGTCCTTTTCCGGAGCTCCGCCAGAGGGGGCATCGATCATGGAGGGCTTCTACATCAACACCATAGCCTCTTCGATGTTGTGTGAGTAGTTTACCTCAGACCTTTGGGTCCATAGTTATTAGCTAGATGGCTTCTTCTCTCTTTTTGGATCTCAATACAACGTTCTCCCCCTCTCTTGTGGAGATCTATTCAATGTAATCTTCTTTTGCGGTGTGTTTGTTGAGACCGATGAATTGTGGATTTATGATCAAGTTTATCTATGAAAAATATTTGAATCTTCTCTTAATTCTTTTATGTATGATTGGTTATCTTTGCAAGTCTCTTCGAATTATCAGTTTGGTTTTGCCTACCAGATTGATCTTTCTTGCAATGGGAGAAGTGCTTAGCTTTGGGTTCAATCTTGCGGTGTCCTTTCCTAGTGACTGTTGGGGCAACAAGGCACGTATTGTATTGTTGCCATCGAGGATAACAAGATGAGGTTTATATCATATTGCATGAGTTTATCCCTCTACATCATGTCATCTTACTTAAAGCGTTACTACGTTCTTTTGAACTTAATACTCTAGATGCATGCTGGATAGCGGTCGATGTGTGGAGTAATAGTAGTAGATGCAGGAAGGAGTCGGTCTACTTGTCTCGGACGTGATGCCAATATACATGATCATACCTAGATATTCTCATAACTATGCTCAATTCTGTCAATTGCTCAACAGTAATTTGTTTACCCGTTGTAATACTTATGCTCTCGAGAGAAGCCACTAGTGAAAACTATGACCCCCGGGTCTATTTTCCATCATATTAATCTCCCTTCAACAAGCTATTTCTTTTGCCGTTTATTTTGCTTTCTTTACTTTACATCTTTATCATAAAAATACCAAAAATATTATCTTATCATATCTATCAGATCTCACTTTCGTAAGTGACCGTGAAGGGATTGACAACCCCTTTATTGCGTTGGTTGCGAGGATTTTATTTGTTTGTGTAGGTGCGAGGGACTCGTGCGTGGCCTCTTACTGGATTGATACCTTGGTTCTCAAAAACTGAGGGAAATACTTACGCTGCTTTACTGCATCACCCTTTCCTCTTCAAGGGAAAACCAACACAGTGCTCAAGAGGTAGCAATGGTGGACTGTCGTAATGAAGTGACTACATATTGCATTCTCACTGAAAACTCTTATGAGGTTGATAGGAGAGATAGCAAGATTCACTGTTCATTGCCCTTATGATAGGTGTAGGTGGAGGTTGCATGCATCCACTATGCGAAAGAGCAAATTGATTCAGGTATTACAAATGAATATTGTTATCAGATTATTTATCCATTCTATATTCAGATCATGTGTACCATTTCTTAATTGTATTTGACATTGTTTTTCATTTTGTTTCAGATAAAAAGCAACCCACACGGGCACACTTGCCCACCTAGAGGGGGAGGTGGCAAGGACAAATCTAAGCTTGCAAAGACTAGGTGGGTGGCAGATGTAATCTTGGATTGGGTGAGGGAAACACCAATAATTGGTCCAATAGCACTCCATGGGAAGCTATTTGAGAAGTACAAGATTAATGTACAATACATGAAGATCTTCTATGCTAAGGAAAGGGCTCTTGATAGGATTAATGGTCCATGGAATGAGAGTTTTCAGTTGCTTTACACCTTCAAAGCTGAAGTGGAAACGGCTAGTCCAGGGAGTGTTGTAGAGATTGAGAAGCATACAGTTAAGTACAAATTAAAAGGGAAGGCAATAGAGAAGGAGTGCTTCGGGAGGGCTTTTGTTTGTTTCAAGGCTTGCTGGCAGGGGTTTCTGAACGGTTGTATGCCCTATTTGGCTGTCAATGCGACTGCTTTGAATGGAAGATGGAGAGGCCAGCTAGCAGCAGCTTCTGCAGTTGATGGACACAAATGGCTATTCCCAGTTGTATTTGGTGTGTTGGAGGTAGAGAGTGACGAGAGTTGGGTTTGGTTTCTGTAGCAGTTGCGCAACATTATAGGTACACCCTCAGGTTTAGTCATACACACAGATGCTTGCAAGGGTTTAGAAACCGCAGTAGAAATTGTTTTCCCTGGAGTGGAACATAGGGAATGTATGCGACACCTAGCGCAGAATTTTAAAAAGAAATTCAAAGGCAAAGTTTATGATGAGAATCTATGGCCAGCATCATACACATGCAGCTTGAGGAAGCATGGGCACCATTTGAGAGTGTTGTATGCTCATAATCCTTTGGTGAAGGAGTACATGGATGAACATCATGGAAAGTTGTGGTCAAGAAGCAAATTCAATGAAATCTGCAAAATAGACTATGTGACCAATAACCTCGCTGAGTGTTTCAATGCAAAGTTCAAGTCAGTGAAAGGGCTTTTGTTATGGCAAGCATTTGATAAGATCAGGCAGATGATCATGGTAAAGATGGCTCTTCATAAAGGAATTGCATAAACACAATATGTTGGCCATCTTATGCTCCCATCTTTGATTAAGGCATTGCATGCCAAGGCAAGAGGACTAAGAATGAAATGCATTCGACCGTCAACATACGAGGCTGAGGTGACATACACTGACAGTAAAAATAGGGAATGGAGATATCCAGTGAACCTTGCAACCAATGCATGCAGCTGTAGGCAATGGCAGATCCGCGGGAAGCCGTGCATACATGCCCTACATCTCATGACTGTTATTGGAGGTGAAGATGGTGAAGTTGATCAGTATTGCTCTGAATATTTCTTTGTTGCCAAATTTAGGGCTTCTTACCCTAAAAATGTGCCTGCACTCTTGGGAAAAGACCAATGGAACATAGTAGACCCAGGGTTCAAACTCCATTCTCTTGTACTGACTAGACCACTAGGAAGACCAAGGAAAAACAGGATAATAGCTGGTGAAGAGGGTCGTGTAAAAAAACAGCGTAAGTGCAAAAGATGTGGTATCTTAGGGCATATTGCTAGGCGTTGTACGAATCCATTTGATGCATCATTTGGAGAAGAGGAACAATGGGAAGCAGCAAATGCAGAGGAGAATGAAGCAACAATGGAGAATACGGCTAGTTTAGAGGATAATGCAGCAGCAGAGGATAATGCAACAAGTTTAGAGAATGAAGCAACTGAAGTAGCATCTTGGTATGTGTGCATTCTTTCCATTTTTTTGCATTTGTTCTCTTTTTTATCGATGGCTAAGCTTATTTCTATTTAGCCCAGCTCTAGGATAATTAGAGGCACAAGACAGAAAAGACCTAGAGAGAAAGAAATTTCAATTGAACCATCATCTGATGCGGAATTTGAAACCATGGCTTACGAAGGTGTTGAAGATATAAGAGAGGAGGAAGTTATTTTGTCTGAAGTTCCTTTAAAGATTTGTTAGCCCACAGATGACCTTCAACTGGTCATCACTTTCTCGATCAGTCAAAGCTCAACAAAACCGCCACCACCAGAAGTGAAGATCAGAAGCAATAAGACAAAGCTTTCAAAAGCACAAAATATCCCAGCCAGGGAAACCAGAAGCAAGACGGTTAACCCATCCCGGAACACAAGGAGCAAGGCAAAGATTTGAATTTTAACTTGAATGCAAGTCATAAAATTTGAACTTTAAAGATTTGTAATAAGGATTCTGTCATCAATTTGAAGTACTGCGAAAACTTGTAAGGTGTAATAATTCTATATGTAAACGTTGAATTTGAACTACTGAGGCAAACTTTGAATTTTAGGCAAACTTTGAATTTGAACCAACACTTCAGTCCATTCCCCTGTGGTGTGAGTTGCATAGTTTTCTGAACTATTATAAATGTTACGGTGATCAATCCGATCTCTTTTGCGTCTACAAAACTTGTAGTCATGAGAAATGTGCTCCAAATGAGCTCCCAAGCTAGGGTAAACAGCCCCAAGCTAGGGTAAAAACCACATTTACCATATGAAAATGGAAAACTAAGTTCAGATCCTTCTTATTCACTTTGCAATCAAGCTTTGGTGATTTTCTAAAAAAATAAAAAACCGTAGGGAAACCCTACCTCCTCTGCTTGGTCTCTATGAAACGTTGTACATGATAGCTAATATGTGTGAAGGTTTTTTCACGAAAATGTCCATAGACAGAGTTTATGATTTTTGGTTGGTAACATGTCACACAAGACAACATTGTGCGCAGGTTTTATATTTTTTTTTGATTTTTTTAATTAAGGGTGCACATTTTACCTCGATCGAGCTAGCTAGGTTTTTCTCTCTAAATGTACGTATACCAAGTTTAGTATTTTTTCCATGCTAGTGTGTCCTATAAAACGACGAACGGCGAAGGTTTCATCTTTTTTCGTTTTTTAATTATTTATGCTCAGTCAAAGCCTATGAAACCCCGTTGACCAGCTCAAAACCCCTCGAAACCCCTGTAGCGACCCGACCTCAGACGATGAAGTCTCTGTGCATAAGTGTCATCCCTGGATCGGTAATGCTGACACACACAGTACTTGAAGGATTTATAACAGAGTAGCAATCACACACTTATTACATCGAATGTCTCAAAATAGAACTTATTACAATAAGTATGGCTTAAGGCCATCTAAATAAGATAACAGCGGAAAGCTTGGTAGATAAAGTGAGTCCATCAACTCCAATGATATAGCTGAGTGCACGACAAACGACCTAGCGCACCTTACTCTTCGTCTGAAAAGTCTGCAACATGACATGTTGCAGCCCGAAATGGGTCAACACATGGAATATGCTGGCAAGATAGCACAGTAGAGCAAAGAACAAGTAAATGCTATCACTGCATGCATATATGACTGGTGGAGGCTCTATGGCTATAATGTTTTTGCGAAAAGCCAATTTTTCCCTACAACAAAGGAATATATTTTATTTAACTATCATGATAGTTGATAAACATTGAGAATGGTAACCCCATCTCAATCCCAATTAAAAGTAATTATCATAACAACAAATTAATTTAGAGTGATGAGATCCACATGATAATCCAAGAACCAGATACTCAGGATGTCCATAACCGGGGACACGGCTAACCATGATTAGTTTGTACACTCTACAGAGGTTTCTGCACTTTTCCCCACAAGACTCGATCTCCTCCGTGTATTTCTCGCATTGTAGGATGTTTGAGAAACGGATGACCAAGACACAGTCTTTCCGAAGAGGTCCCCTTAACAGATAGATAGGCCGGTACACCTACAATCCCCTACGTCTGCTAGCCCATCATGGAAAGGTTTCCCACAACTTACTCAACTATGCCAGAGCCCATAATGGCTTAAGGCTGCACATGGAAGTTTTCAGCATGAATAATCTTATGATCCCTTTGAGCCTGGGTGGCAAACTAAAAAGGACAACATTGGTATATCCCCAGGTGCCCACAACCAATCCACCCAGATGTGTGTTTAAGTAGCCACCTTAAGTAAACCATTAATTAATAATCTCACATCTGTCATGGATACACTCATACCCAATCCACGTCTACTAGCATAGCATGGCAATATAAGCATAATGTAGAAGTAACTCCCAGTGTTTGATAATAAAAGGGTAATAGGTTCTACCTGATCATCTACCTCCCAAAACCCACAAGTTAAGAGATCCTACTCATGCAATGTTTGAGAGTTGAAACTAATGCATAAAAACTGGGTAAAATGGGTATGATCAAAGTGTTACTTGCCTTGCTGATGATCCGCAAAACCTAGCGACTCATAGTAGCACGCTGCGCACTCTGGGAACTTTATCGCAAACAAACAATAGCATACATAAGCACTCAAGCAAAGATGCACGGGTAAACCTCGAATAAGAAGATCAAATCTGAAAACTCAACTGAAGAGATTCGATCTACAAAAAGAAACAATCGAATCAGAGCTACGAAACTGAATCTACGGTGAAAAGAACTTCGAAAACAAAATCTGCTTGAAACCAAATTTTAAAATTGTCAAAACCTTGTTCAAGTTGCTTAAACAGGAAGAAGGCTTCAATACAAAGATCTAGGCGCTTGTTTCACCTGATTTGGATAAACGAGCAAAAAGATAAACTAAAAAGAAGATCAGGGCGGAAATCACGATCGAAAATAATCGCGGAAAAACCCTGGAAAATAAAACGAGACGAACAGGCTAACGAATGAACGCTCGCTGTCTGCGGCTAACTGACAAACAGCGTTCGTTAAAACGAACGCATGGACAAACATTCGCTATTTAACTTAACCGGAAAAAACCAAACCGAAGCTAAAAAACAAGATCTAGGGTTTCGAAAAAACCGATGGTTTTCTCGAGAAAACTGAGTCGGCGGCGGGGGCTACCTCGGCAACGGCGGGATCGGTGGCGGCAGGCAGCGGCTCCAGCGGCGGGAACTCCGGCGGCAACGGGGAACGGCGGCGGCGGGGCGACGGGGTGGCGGTGGCGACGGGCGGCGGCTCCGTTGGGCGGCGGTGTCGCGGCGGCAGGGAACAGCGTCGGCGGCGGCGGCTTCGCGCAGCGGCGGCGTTGCTAGGGTTTGCGGGGCGGGGTGGCTGGGCTGGCGGGGCGAGGCCTCGGCCTTTAAAGGCCGGTGTCGGGTGGTAGGAGCGACATATGCCAACGGGTGGCTTATCATTGTGGGAGCCAATAAAACATCACCGGTGCCTGGAAATGGGATAAGTCGTAGACATGCACGCCGGCGAATCTTACCCAGCTTCAGGGCTCTCCGGGGAGATAACACCCCTACTGCTGCTCTGCGGGGTCTCCGCATGGTTGCTAAATGAACAAGTAGCTACAATGCTCCTTGAGCTGTTTTGGGTGGAAGGAGGAAGAAGGGCTCAGCTAGCTTGCTTCCTCTCCTTGTATGGTGTCTAGGTCTAACTTGAGAGTCCCACCCTTTGCATGGGTGCACCGGGGGGCTTATATAGGCCTACCCCCCGGGGGTACAATGGTAATCCAGCTGGGCGCGGGGCCCAGCTGTCTGTGACTATGCTTGCCGGCTTTTGCGCCGGCTACTGGGCCCGCCGGCTGGTGGGTCCCGCCGGCTGCCGGCTCCTTGGTCGACAGGCAGGCCCCACAGGCCGGGGCCTGGTCGGTGGCTGGTTACTGTTGCTCCGTGCTGTTGACGCAGGCTTGGTCGGGGTAAGCGTGGCTACAGTAACGCCGCCTTGGCGGGCGATTACTGTTGCCCCGCCATATCTTGTCTCCTTAATGGGCGTCTCCTTCGAGGAAAGTGGCAGGCCGGCTATGGGAAGCCGGCCCTCTATCTTGCCGGCTTGAGAGGAGGTGCGGCCGCCTTCGGTATCTCTCTGCCCGAAGGGGCCTACCGCCTCGGGGGCCACGCTGGCGGCCCGTCGTGGACGGCGTTAGAGCCGCCGTGGCAACAGTGTCGCGCCGGACGGGTCGTGGCCACCCGTACGGTGCACTGTACCAGGCGTGCTCCAGGTCTTGGGGGTGGCAGGCTTCACTGTAGCCACGCCCCGCTTCATCATCGCAGGGTGGACGCGTACATTGCGGGTACGGCTTTGACTGCTTTATGGGAGCCGGCCTCTCGTAGCCGGCCTTGCTGCAGCCAGCTTCTCGTAGTCGGCCCTCCACAGCTTTCTTCATGAGGGTAAAGGGCGGGCCGCCCCCGAAGCCGGCCTAGGAGGTAGCCGGCCGAGGGGGGAGGCGGCCCTAGGTCTTGAATCTTCTTGAGAGTCAGCCAGGCTTGTAATTTTTTCTGATGGGCCAGGGGAAGCTGGCTAGGCTACCCATGGCTATTTACTCCGACAGTAGTCCCCGAAGGTGGGCGAGCTTCACGGCAGACAGAGGAACGAGAAGCTTGGTCAGCTTCATACCCTGAGGAGCCGACCTCGCCGTTTTAAGCCGACTTCGGAGAGCTTCCTTGTTTATTAATATGACCGTGGCTGACCCGCGGGCTGGCCGCGGGCCCCACGACAGGCCACGTGGCAGAGAAGTCCTGCCGTCGCACGCGCGCGACGGGACGCCGCCGCAGGCCCGGGCCCGCCACTCCTTGGCCTCGGCCCGGGCGCAGATCTTCTGCGGCCCGAGGGGACTGCTCGCCTCCCCGCAGCCGTTTCCTCGTGTCTTCAAGGCGCGCAATTAACGCGGGGCGTGGGGGAGATGGGCACGATCGATCCCCATGATCCCCCATGCCGCGCCTCCTCGGCTCCGGCGCACGAGCCTACAAGTAGGAGGGGGAGGGGGAGATACAAAGGCTCGTTCGCTCCCCCACTCCCCGTCCCTCCTTGCTCTTCTTCCCTCCTTTCTTCTTCCTCGCGCCTGACGCAGCCTCCCGTCATGGCCCGCCCACGCCGCCATGTCCATGGCGCTGTCAAGCTCGTGGGACGGGTCCAATGTCCATGAAGACCACATTGAATTTCTCCGCCAGACCCGGCGCCTGCCCGCCGCCAACCTCGTGCAGGCTCGTCTGGCGCCGGAGACGGAAATCTCGCCGGCGCCGGAGGAGGGCGAGCGCATCGTCTTCCGCATGCATTTCTTGCGTGACTTCTGCTTCCCGGCGAGCGGCTTCATGCGATCCTTCCTTGACTTCTACCATCTCCAGCCGCATCACCTCACGCCCAACGCGGTGATGCAGCTGTCGGCCTTCGTCTCTCTCTGCGAAGGCTTCCTGGGCGTGCTACCGACACTGGAGCTTTGGGCGGAGCTCTTCCAAAACAAGCTCGGCACCGTCTCCGCCGGCGTGCCCGCCCTCTGCGGGGCCTTCATCGCGATGAAGAGGGCAAGCGACAACAACCCCTTCCCGCACATTCCTCTAATCCAATCTGTTAAACTCTGGCAGAAATCTTATTTCTACGTCAAGAACGTCGCCCCGCAAGGAGACTACATGAATCTACCGGC
The DNA here is from genome assembly GCA_034509565.1 of Triticum monococcum. Taxonomy (NCBI): domain Eukaryota; kingdom Viridiplantae; phylum Streptophyta; class Magnoliopsida; order Poales; family Poaceae; genus Triticum; species Triticum monococcum. Next base: position 107,619,643 of record CM067843.1, read on the forward strand.
TTATGTAGCCAGCCCGCCGGCTGGGAGGCGGCCGTCCTGGGGCTTCCGGGCCAAGTCCTTGTCTCAGGCCGGGAACACCTCCATCGCCCGGCTTCGGGTAATGATCCAGTCGGAAGGCCTGCGTGGAGCCGATTTGGTGGCCGCCTTCGTCGAGCGCCGGATCCTTCCCCTTTAGAGCCGGCCTCACATGTTATGCCAGATGAGCGGCCGCTTCGACCCTTGCCGGCTGAGCACATGGGAGATGCCCCATGCCGAGGTAGCACTCATGGTGAACTACATCGCCAACCTCAAGCTCGCCGACGACTGGCAATACGGCAAGGCGCCGTACTCCTGTGCCCATCCTCCGCCCGTGGTAAGTCCTTCTTCCTTTCATCAGCCGGCTTGTGCCGGCCGGCTTCTGACCGGGCGGCTCTTCTCTTTTCTCTTTGTTATCAGAACCCTCTTCTCCCGCCGCCAGCCGGGGCGGCAGGAGTCGAACGCCAGTATGCCCCGGATCGTACGGTAGACGACATCGATGACCCGGACTTGGCCGCGGTCACCATGGAGGACGCCGCCACGGGGGACGTCGCCGAGCCCGGAGGCATGGGGCTCTCGGCCAGCTTTGACGACTGGCCGGACGACGCCGATGTTGAAGAAATCCCGCGCCACTAGCCGGCAACCGATCGCCATGGCGCGGGCTCGTCCGCCGCGCCGACTGCCGGTGGTGGAAAGGCGAAACGTCGGGCCGCGCTTCCCCTCTTCGGCAGCCGGCCGAAAAGGACGAGGGCCTCAGCGACCACGAAGCGAGACGAAGCGGCGGCGAAGGCGGCCCGCTTCCGAAAGGCGGTGAAGAAGCCTCTAGCAGTTTCCGCGTAAGCCCTCCGGCCGCTTGCGTGCTTGTTACTTTGTTGTCTTCCTTTGTTTTAATTCTTCTCCGATTTCTGAGCAGGGCGCCGCTTTCCCTCGAGCAAGGCCCAGGCGGCTCTGTGGTCGGGCCGGGTGCTGGATCTTCAGGGCCCCGCCGCGTGGACCCCCGCGCCGATCTTGCAGAAGCCACGGAGCGGAACGCCCGCGAGGCGCGACAAGAGAGGGAGGCGGCGGAGCAGGAGGCCGCCCGGGCGGCGACGGAGCGAGCGAACGCGGCGGCCGAGACTCCATCGGAGCGGGCGACCGCGGACACGGAGGCGGAGGGCACGCATAGCCGGCCTCCGCTGCTCGCCATCCCCCTCCACACCTTGGACCCGGACATCCCGCTGCCCACGGCGGAGGAGATCACCCCCAATCAGCCGCCGGTGCAGAGGGATGAACTCTTCGAGATCTTCGCGGAGAGGACGCCGCCGGCAGCGCCAGCCGGAGTAGGCGAAGGCGGCCAGTCGTCGGCGGTGCCGGAGGAGCCGGCCCGGGCCGCACCCGAGGCCGGAGCCGGTCTTGAAATTGAGCTGGCGGCGAGCCAGCGCGCCGGAGGGAGCACGGCCCCGCCGGACACGCGCCGAGCCATGGGTGCCGACCAGACGGCAGACGCCTTGGAGGCGGCCAGCTCCGCCACGTCCGGGTGGACTCCTAGCGGAGGAAGCGGCGAGCTGAACGTCGCGGCCCAATGGGTTCGGAGCCGGCTGCAGGCACAGGCCGGCCTCTTGAGGCAATTTACTCAGGAGTTTCTGTCGACGCGGTCTGCAATCCGGGTAAGTTTTTACTTGTCGGCCGCTCTGGTCCTCTGATTTTTTCCGTGGGGGTGCCCTAGCGCACCCACTGGGTGTAGTCCCCGAGATCCGGGCCGACTGCAGCGCAGTCGGGTCGGATCTTACTCGACGACTATCTTAACTGTTTTCTGTCTGATGTTTAGGATTATCACAACTCTCGTGCCGCCGCCTTCAACTCCCAGGCTCGGGAGCTGAGCTGGAGGACCGAAGACCTGGCCAGCAGCCGACGTAAGTATATTGCTTTTATCTGTTTCTCGTGGGGGCGCGACAGCGCACCCGCTGGGTGTAGTCCCCGAGATTCAGGCCGACTGCAGAGCAGTCGGGTCGGATCTTCCTTGACGACTTTTCCCTTGCTGACTTTTTCTCTTTGTCTTTTGCTCGTGCAGAGGCCAACGCCGACTTGCGGAGGGAGCTCGGCGAAGCGCAGGCCGCTCTTCATGCCAGGGACGCCGAGTACGCCGACTTGGTTCAGGAGCGCGACCGCCTGGTCAAGAAACTGGCCGACCAGGAGGAAAGCCATAAGGCGGCCCTACTGAAGGCGCAGGACGGCGAGGCTGCCCTGAAGGCAGAGTTCGAGACCAGGGAGGCGAGCTGGGCCGAGACGCGCCAGGCGCTGGAAGAAGGCTTCGGCCGAATCGAGGATCTGATCGATGGTAAGGCGCCTTTCTTGCCCTTCCTCCATCTGCCGGCCGCCTGAGGTTTTGTTTTGACTTGTGCTTGCTACCTTGCGCAGAATACTTTCCCGGCCACTCCATCCTCGCCGCCCAAGCCATCGAGGCCCATCGCGAGGCGCGCCGTCAGGCTGGAGTTGTTATTCCGCCGGATGCGAATTGAACGTTGTCGGAGCAGCTCATCGCCATCCAAGCGCGACTGCAGCCGGCCCATCGGATGCTCCGCCGGCTCCAACGTGCCAGGGCGCAGGTGCTGGCCGCGCTCTGGCCCGGCCAGACGATTTCCCGCACCCCAAGCCGGACTGCCGACTGGCTAGAAGTCGCAGTCGGCCGCTTCGAGGCTTGGAAGGCGTCCGCAGCCCGTCTCGGAGCCGGACGCGCGCTAGAGTTCGTCCGCACGTGGTACCCAGGGCTGAGCCTGGACCAGCTGCGGACTTGGCGATTGGAGGCCGACGCAGAGCTGGAGGAGGTGCGGCTGGCGATCGCGCAGTGCGCCTCGACGATCGCCGAGTGCACCGACACCAGCGTCTTCGCGCCAGATCTCAATGATGACGGCGTCGCCCAGCCGGAGGAGTGGTTCGGGCTGAACCCGGCGGAAGGCGAGGACTCGGCCGAGGAGATCGCCTCCAGCGACGAGGGCGAGGACGACGAGGAGGAGGACGGTGGAGACGCCGAGCCGACTGGTGAGACGGCCGACCGCCCTCAAGCCGACCGTGCCTCCAGCAACGAGCCACGCGGGAGCGCGCCCTCTGCCGGAGGCGATGATCAGGCCGAAGTTGGCCAGCCGGTCGCTCCTCCAGCCGGCACGACCGCCTCCGCCGCCCTGCCCGACTCGTCAGCGGCCCCGCCGGCTTGATCTGTCGGTCCTATTGTTCCTGCTTTTGCTTTTTCGAACAATTTTAAGTTTCCGCAATTCCACCCACTGGGGGTGTATCGAACAATGTTGGATGTTGACCTCTCTGGAGGTCCTTTGTGTAAATATTAATGTATGCATGTGTTGGCTTCCATTCAAGTGCACTTTTTTATCCTTAGGCTTTTTCCTTTGCCGCCTTCCCTCTTTGGGAAGGCAAGTACTCGAGCTTTCTTGGATTTGAAGCAGACTGAATGTAAGCCGGCCGGCCGGCTACTCTGGTAGTCGGTCGGCGGGAGGCGGCAAGCCGGCTTTTGTTATATATAAGCCCGTTAGTCCTTAGCCGTTTTTCGTGTGCGCACCCTTTCCGGCTTATGACTCTTGCCAGCCGGGCAGTCGGTTCTTCGAGCTGCGATTTTGGCAAGAGCCAAGCCTGGGTGTCGACACATTACTTGTCTGACTGCGGGTAGGGCTCCTAATATAACTCCAGTCGGCTAGTCCCTGGGCCGACTCGTCGAACCCGGTGCCGGACAAAATAAATGAATAGGCGATATCATACGCATGATAACTTTCATTCATAAAATAAAGGATGGCAGTCCCCGAGTCCTCCTCGGGGAGCCTATTGTTTCATACTTAATACAAAAGTGGACATAATACATACTGCATTTTAACTGTAAAACTTCCGAAGAAGATTTGCATTCCATGGTCGTTCTGGCTCCTTGCCGGAGTCGTCTCTCTTGCGTGCCTTCGGCTTCTGTGCATCGATGAGGTAGTAGGCATCGTTGCCTAGAGCTCTGCTGACGACGAAGGGGCCCTCCCAGGGGGCTGCGAGCTTGTGCTGGCCGGCTGTTCGCTGGATCCGCCGGAGCACAAGGTCACCCTCCTGGAAGGATCTTGGTTGGACCCTCCGGTTGTGGTAGCGGCGCAAACCCTGCTGGTAGATGGCAGACCGACTGAGGGCTAACAGCCGACCTTCTTCCAGCAGGTCGACGCCGTCTTCTCTTGCTTCTTTGGCTTCCGCTTCCGTGTACATGGTTACCTGAGGCGAGTCGAACTCGATATCTGTTGGGATGACTGCCTCGGCACCATATACAAGGAAGAAAGGGGTGAAGCTGGTTGATCCGTTGGGGGTAGTACGCATACTCCATAGGACAGCCGGCAGCTCGTCGAGCCAACAGCCGGCTGAACGCTCCAGGGGTACGACCAGTCGGGGCTTGATGCCGGATAGGATGAGGCCATTTGCTCGCTCCACTTGGCCGTTTGACTGCGGGTGGGCGACTGACGCAACGTCCAGTCGGATACCTTGTGCAGCACAGAACCGTGCCAAGGCACCTTTGGCAAAATTCGTGCCGTTGTCGGTGATGATGCTATGCGGTACGCCGTACCGGGTTGTTATATCTGCAATGAAGGTCACCGCAGTCGGCCCATTCAGCTTCTTGATCGGCTTCGCCTCAATCCACTTGGTGAATTTGTCGACGGCAACGAGCAAATGTGTCATGCCGCCGCGCGCCGTCTTGAATGGGCCCACCATATCCAATCCCCAGACGGCAAAGGGCCAGGTGATGGGAATGATCTTGAGTGCCGAAGCCGGCATGTGTTGCTTGGTGCTGAAAAGCTGGCAGCCTTTACAGTGTTTGACTAGCTCTTTGGCGTCGTCCAAAGCAGTCAGCCAGAAGAAACCGTGGCGGAAGGCTTTGGCGACAAGTGATTTTGATGCGGCGTGGTGGCCGCACTCTCCTTGGTGTATATCTCTAAGGATTGCAGTGCCTTTCTCCTGCTCGACGCATCGCTGTAAGACTCCGGTGACGCTGCGCTTGACAAGGTCTCTGTTGACGATTGTGTATGCTCCGGCTCGGCGCTGGACTTGTCTCGCTTCGGTTTCGTCAGCCGGCAGATCTTGGTTCACCAGAAAGTTGCGGATGGTTTGGGCCCATGACGGAGCTTCGACTTCCCCTGCCACCAATGTGGCTAGAGCCACCAGGGTGGGCGGGCTGGGTAATGAAGTGCTGGAGTCGGCCGCCGCTTGCTATGCTGAAGAAGTCCTCGGGCCGGCTACCGCAGTCCCCGAGCTGGGTGCGGCAGTCCCCGAGCCGGGTACTGCAGTCCCCGAGCCGAGTATTGAAGTCCCCGGGCCGGCTTCTTGATTCTTCGAGCCGGACCCGGCCCCATCGGGGTTAGGCGGCACGAAGATGGAGTCGGATTCCGGAGACGGCTTGATGGATGGCTTGAGGAGGCGCTGCAGGGCGACGCCGGTTGGTATTGCTTGCCGTGTGGAGCCTATTCGGGCCAGGGCATCTGCTGGCTCGTTGTCGGCTCGCGGCACATGGAGGAATTCACATCCATCGAAGTATCCGCTGATTTGCTGCACTAGGAAGCGGTAGCTCGCCATGTTTGCGTCCTTGGCGTCCCAGTCGCCAGAAGATTGCTGCACCACCAAATCCGAGTCGCCATAGCACAGGATCCGGCGGATGCCGAGTTCCTTGGCAAGCCGGAGCCCGTGTATGAGCGCCTCGTACTCGGCTAAATTGTTGGAGGCGGCGAAGTGGATCTGCAGCGTGTATCTAAGTTTGTCGCCCTTAGGAGAGGTAAGGACGACGCCGGCTCCCAAGCCGGTGCGCATCTTGGATCCATCAAAGTGCATGCGCCAATGGGTGGAGTCGGGAGCTGGCGGTAAGTACTGGGTCTCGGCCCAGTCGACGAGGAAGTCGGCCAGTGCTTGCGACTTGATGGTGGTGCGGGGTTGGTAGAAGATCGTGTCGGGGGCCAGCTCGATGGCCCATTTAGCCACCCGACCGGATGCATCCCGGCTGCCTATGATCTCGGGCAGCGGGGCAGTGCATACGACCGTGATGGGATGTTCTTGAAAGTACGGCTTTAGCTTCTTGGCGGCGAAGTACACGCCGTAGCACATCTTCTGGTAGTGCGGGTAATTCTGTTTCGAGGCGGACAGCACCTCGCTCAGGTAATAAACCGGCCTCTAGACCGGCTGGACTCGGCCTTCTTCGGGGCGTTCGACCACAATGACGGTGCTGACCACCGGCTAGTGGCGGCAATATAAAGGAGCATGGGCTCTTTCTTAGTCGGTGCCGCCAAGATAGGCGGCGTGGACAGCATTTTCTTCAGCTCGTGGAAAGCTTGGTCGGCCTGGTCATTCCACTCAAAGTGGGTACTCTTCTTCATGAGGCGGTAGAGAGGGAGGGCTTTCTCCCCAAGCGGTCTGATGAAGCGGTTCAGAGAGGCCAGGCACCCGGTGAACTTCTGAATCTCTCTAAGCTTGGTTGGGACCGCCATCCTCTCGATGGCCTTGATCTTCACAGGGTTGCACTCTATGCCGCGTTCGGAGACCAGAAAGCCTAGGAGCTGGCCGGCTGGCACTCCGAACACGCATTTCTCAGGGTTGAGCTTGATTCGGAACCGGCGCAGGTTCTCGAATGTCTCCTTCAAGTCTTCCAGCAGAGTGCCACGCTTCTCCGTCTTCACCACAATATCATCCACGTAGACGTGGGCGTTCTTGCCGAGCTGCGTGAGGAGGCACTTCTGCATGCAACGCTGCAAAGTGGCGCCGGCATTCCTCAAGCCGAACGTCATAGTCAGGTAGCAGAAGGCTCCAAACGGCGTGATGAAGGCGGTCTTCAGTCGGTCATCCAGGTTCAGCTTTGTCTGGTGGTATCCCGAATAAGCATCCAAAAAGCTCAACAGCTCGCATCCGGCTATGGAGTCTATCACTTGATCAATTCTGGGCAGAGCAAAGGGATCTTTTGGGCAGGCTTTGTTGAGGCTTGTGTAATCTATACACATGCGCCACTTGTTATTCTTTTTCAGCACGAGGACCGGGTTCGCGAGCCACTCGGGGAAGAAAACTTCCATGATGAAGCCGGCTGCGAGAAGCCGGGCTATCTCCTCCCCTACGATCCTTCTCTTCTCCTCTGACAGTCGGCGGAGAGGCTGCTTGACTGGTTTGGCATCCTCCCGCACATGTAATTTGTGCTCGGCGAAATCCTTCGGAACACCCGCCATGTCCTTGGGGGACCATGCAAAGATATCCCGATTCTCACGGAGGAAATCGACGAGCTCGCCTTCCTATTTGCTATCCAGGCTCGCCCCAATGACGGCAAACCTCTCGGGGTGCTCGGGGTCAAGCTGTATCTTCTTGGTCTCCTTGGCCGGCTAGAAAGATCCTTGGGCATCATACTCCTTGGAGTCGGCGGGTTGGTTTAGCTGCTTGCTGGCCAGGGCCACGACCCTGTTCAGCGTCTTCTTCTCCTCGGCAACCACGAGGGATTCAGCCAGCCGGCTGCTAGCCGCGGCGCAGTCGGCGGACTTCTTGTAGTCGCCGGCGATGGTGATGATGCCATTGGAGCTTGGTATCTTCATCTTGAGGTAAGCGTAGTGGGGGACCGCCATGAACTTGGCCAAGGCGGGTCGGCCAAGCAAGGCATGGTAAGGGCTCTCCAGGTCCACCACCGCGAACCAGATTGTTTCCCGGCGGAAATGATCCTTGCCCCAAAAGAGTACATCGATCTCGATCTTGCCGATGGGGGCGCAGGACAAACCGGGTACGATGCCATGAAACACCGTTCGAGTCGGCACAAGCTGTTTTGCCTTGACACCCAACTTCTCCATGGTGTCGCGGTACAGGATGTTGATGCTGCTTCCAGTGTCGATCAGCACGCGGGAGAAGCGGGCGGCACGTGTGTCCGTCGCAAGGGTGGCCTCCAGGACCAAAGCGTAGGAGCCGGGGGACGGCATCACCTCTGGGTGGTCGGCCCGGCTCCAACTGATGGATTTCTCTGACCAATGCATGTGGCTGGCTGGGTTGGCGGCGGCCACATTGACTTCTTGTTGCTCTCGGCGCTTGCTGCGCCGGTCTTCGGGCTGGCTCGTGAAGACAACGTAAGATGCTTGCTCATCGGGGAACTCGTCCTGCACGGCGTCGACCGCGGGCCGAGCGGCCTTGGGCGGCGGAGCCGGAGGCGGCGGGCCGGCAGGCGGAGTCGGCGTGAGCCCTTCGCCCTTGGAGATTCTGGCGAGCCAGTTGCACTTCCGGGTCGTATGGTTGGACGGCTTCGCGCCGCTGTGGAACTTGCACGGGGCATCAAGGGTTTGCTCGTAGGAGAAGGCCGGCTGCCAAGCCGGCCGGCCGCCCTTGGGTTTCTTGGGCGCGGGCCGCCCCTCAGGCGGCGTATCTTCAACCGTGGCCACCTGCAGGCTAGCAGGAGGCGGCACAGGGCCTTTGCGCTTCTGATCGTTCTGGTGTTGGCGTCGGCCAGAATCTCCAGCCGGTGCTTGGGGCGCCGGATTGAGCACTTTTCCGGACGCGTCCACCCGGAGCTCGGTCTTCATCGAGGAGTCGGCGGTGGCGTACTTGTCGGCGATGTTCAGGAGCTCATCGAGGGTAGTCGGCTCATCGCAGAGAAGCTTGTGCTTGAGGAGGGTGCCCTCTCGGCACCCGGCAGTGAAGTATTCGATGGCTTGCACCTCGTGCACCCCTTCGCAGGAATTGCGGAGCTCGGCCCAACGCGTGAGGTAGTCGCGAGTGGACTCGGCTGGGCCCTGTACGCACAGGGAGAGCTGTCTGGGCTTGGGAGCCCGCTTGTAGGTGCTGGTGAAGTTGCGAACGAAGGCTTCAGTGAAATCCACCCAGCTATTGATGCTGAGAGGCTTGAGGCTGTTAAGCCAAGTCCGTGCCGTCCCTTGCAGCATGAGGGGCACGTACTTCACGGCAACGCGCCGGTTGCCATTGGCGATGCTGACGGCTATGGAGTAGTCGGTCAGCCAGTCTTCCGGCTTCACCGAGCCGTTGTACTTGGGCGTGTCTCTTGGGAGCGAGAACCCTTTGGGGAAGGGCTCGTCGCGGATGCGGGGGCCAAAACAAGGCGGGCCAACATCATCTTCTTCTTCCAGCGCCAGGGATCGGGCCAGGCGGTCGATTCGGTGGCGGGCGTCATTTTCGCCGACCCCCTCGCGGCGACCAAGTCGGCCGCTGAGAGTCGGGTGCGCCACTGGAGGCGGGGTGGGGTATCTCTCTCCGCGAGCTCGAGGCGGAGGCGGGGTGCCCCGCCATTCCATGGCTCGGGGGCGGCCGTCCCCGTCTCGCTCGATGGAGATTTGGGTCCGGCTTCGGCTGGAAGCCGGCTCTTTCTCGCGCCGCGCGTGGGTGTTGCTCGTAGTCGGCGATCGGGAAGTCGCGTCGTGCTCGCGGCGCGGGGGAGGGCTCCCCGCGCAGGCGTCAGCTTCGTGCCGCCGAGCGGCTGCATCGATTAGTTGTTGTATGCGTCGCGTCATGTGGGGGAGGTCTTCGGCTTCCAAGCCGTCGAGCTCGTCTACGGCCGCCTGGGCGGCGCGCAGGTTCTCGAGCGGGGTGGCGTAAACCGGGCGATCGACTCCAAGCGTGTCGGCGAGGACGGCGCCGCGTTGCCTGACAGCACCGGCCCGGCTTGGGCCAGCCGGAGCCGGCGTGCCAAAGGCGGCACGGTCAGCTTCACGCTGGTAGGCCTCGGTGAGGCGTCTTACGGAGGCCAGCCGCCGGCCCTCCGCGAGGAGGGCGAGGCGGCGTGCCTCCAGTACTTCGTCATTGGCGTCAGCCGGAAGGGGGGCGGACAAGTCATGGGCCGCCGCGCGTGGGGCGTCGCGGGCGCCCTCGTCAGTCGGGCCGTCGAGGCCGATAACCATCACCTCGGTAGTGTCAGAATCGCGATCACCAGCCAGAGGGAGTGGCTCGTTGTAGATCGTGACGTTGGTGGGGAAGGTATCGTAGGATGCCGTGTCGGAGTCGACAGGCATCGGGTCGGTGGAGCCAACCGACTCCAAATCCGCAGCGGGCTCGCTGGAGACGTGGAGCTGGCCGAGGAGGTTGGCGAGGTGATCGGTGCCCGCATCGGAGGCGAGCTCGTCGGAGATGCGGGCCTTGTCGAAGAGATCAGCGAGGCTGCTCGCCGCGCAGACGTTGGTGACGCCATGCAGCGCGTCGCGGCAAGCGCCATCGGGCGAGCCGGGCTGGCTACGCTCGCGGGGAAGGAAAAGGGTTCCCGTCCAGAACAGGTCTCCGGACGACGGTGCACCTGGCCCCATGGTGGGCGCCAAATGTCGGGTGGTAGGAGCGACATATGCCAACGGGTGGCTTATCATTGTGGGAGCCAATAAAACATCACCGTGCCTGGAAATGGGATAAGGCGTAGACATGCACGCCGGCGAATCTTACCCAGCTTCAGGGCTCTCCGGGGAGATAACACCCCTACTACTGCTCTGCGGGGTCTCCGCATGGTTGCTAAATGAACAAGTAGCTACAATGCTCCTTGAGCTGTTTTGGGTGGAAGGAGGAAGAAGGGCTCAGCTAGCTTGCTTCCTCTCCTTGTATGGTGTCTAGGTCTAACTTGAGAGTCCCACCCTTTGCATGGGTGCACCGGGGGGCTTATATAGGCCTACCCCCCGGGGGTACAATGGTAATCTAGCTGGGCGCGGGGCCCAGCTGTCTGTGACTATGCTTGCCGGCTTCTGCGCCGGCTACTGGGCCCGCCGGCTGGTGGGTCCCGCCGGCTGCCGGCTCTTTGGTCGACAGGCAGGCCCCACAGGCCGGGGCCTGGTCGGTGGCTGGTTACTGTTGCTCCGTGCTATTGACGCAGGCTTGGTCGGGGTAAGCGTGGCTATAGTAACGCCGCCTTGGCGGGCGATTACTGTTGCCCCGCCATATCTTGTCTCCTTAATGGGCGTCTCCTTCGAGGAAAGTGGCAGGCCGACTATGGGAAGCCGGCCCTCTATCTTGCCGGCTTGAGAGGAGGTGCGGCCGCCTTCGGTATCTCTCTGCCTGAAGGGGCCTACCGCCTCGGGGGCCACGCTGGCGGCCCGTCGTGGACGGCGTCAGAGCCGCCGTGGCAACAGTGCCGCGCCGGACGGGTCGTGGCCACCCGTACGCCGCACTATACCAAGCGTGCTCCGGGTCTTGGGGGTGGCAGGCTCCACTGTAGCCACGCCCCGCTTCATCATTGCAGGGTGGACGCGTACATTGCGGGTACGGCTTTGACTGCTTTATGAGAGCCGGCCTCTCGTAGCCGGCCTTGCTGCAGCCGGCTTCTCGTAGTCGGCCCTCCACAGCTTTCTTCATGAGGGTAAAGGGCGGGCCGCCCCCGAAGCCGGCCTAGGAGGTAGCCGGCCGAGGCGGCCCTAGGTCTTGAATCTTCTTGAGAGTCGGCCAGGCTTGTAATTTTTTCTGATGGGCCAGGGGAAGCTGGCTAGGCTACCCATGGCTATTTACTCCGATAGCCGGACGGGCGAGGTGTCCGGGACAGACACGGCCCGTTAGGTCGGTTCACTTTTTTTAGAAAATAATCCTGGCGCAGAAAAACTAATAAAATAAATAGTAAACGGAGTCCAAAAATCCTGAAATAAATTTTCACGGCCCTCTAATAATATTGCAGACAAAGTGAACATTAATTTGGGCCTCTAATGCAATTTTGAAAAACGCATATTTTTCCTAATTCAAATAAAATAGCAATAAAAATCCAAATAAAATACTTATTTGATTTTAATATTTTTCCTCCAATATTTCTTTATTTGGAGAAGTCATTTTATCCCCTCTCTTTTATTTTTCATATTAGAAATATTTGAAGAGAAAAATAATTAAAACCAAATGATCCTCTTTTCAAAATTTGAGAAAAACTCAAATATGAAAATAACGAAATTCTCAACTCTCTCTGTGGGTCCTGGAGTTGCTTAGAATTTCTAGGATCAACCAAAATGTAATAAAATATGATATGCAATGATGACCTATGTATAACATTCCAATTTGAAAATTTGGGATGTTACCAACCTACCCCCCTCAAGATGAATCACGTCCTCGAGATTCGGGTTGGCTAGAAAATAGGTGTGGGTGGTCCTTGCGTAGGTCTTCCTCTCGTTCCCAGGTGGCTTCATCCTCGGCATGGTGGCTCCACTGAACTTTGCAAAACTTGATAACCTTATTGCGCGTAACTCGGCTGGCAAACTCGAGAATCTTGACTGGTTTCTCCTCATAGGTCAGATCACTATCCAACTGAATTGCTTCCAGGGGCACTATATGTCTTACAGGAATATCGTCCATCTCTGCATGACACTTCTTCAACTGGGAAACGTGAAACACATCATGAACTCCTGACAGTCCTTCGGGTAACTCCAACTTATAGGCAACTTCTCCCATACGTTCCAAAACTTGGTATGGTCCTACGAATCTTGGGGCTAGCTTTCCCTTAACTCCAAAACGTTTAACTCCTCGCAGGGGTGACACAGGAAGATATGCTCTGTCTCTGATTTCGTAGACTACCTCCTTGCATTTTGAGTCTGCATAACTTTTCTGCCTGGATTGAGCTACCTTCAGTCTGTCTCGAATCAACTTAACCTTCTCTTCTGACTCCTTGATCAAATCTGGTCCAAACAACTGGCGGTCTCCAACTTCATCCCACATTAACGGTGTCCTGCACCTTCTTCCATACAAAGCTTCGAAAGGTGCCATCTTTAGACTAGCTTGATAATTGTTGTTGTAAGAGAACTCTGCGTAGGGCAAATTATCATCCCAACTAGATCCATAGTCTAGCGCACAAGCTCTCAACATGTCCTCCAGAATCTGATTGACTCTCTCGGTCTGTCCATCTGTTTGCGGATGAAAAGTTGTACTAAACTCTAGCCTGGTTCCCAAAGTCTGGTGCAGCTGGTGCCAAAACTTTGAAGTAAACTATGTTCCTCTATCTGATAAAATAGTCCTCGGAACTCCATGCATACATACGATCTTGGTCATGTATATCTTGGCCAACTTTGCACTGGTATAGGTGGTTTTCACTGGGATAAAGTGAGCCACTTGGTCAAGCGATACAGTACTACCCAAATAGAATCGTATCCCGATCGGGTCCTGGGTAATCCGGTGATAAAGTCCATGCCAAGCTTATCCCACTTCCATTCGGGTATCGGCATAGGCTGCAATAATCCTACTGGCTTCTGATGTTCCGCCTTCACTCTCTGACATACATCACATACTACTACATACTCGGCAATGTCCTTCTTCATACCCGTCCACCAGAAACGCTCCTTCAAATCCAAATACATCTTGGTGTTTCCGAGGTGTATCGAGTATGGCGAGTCGTGAGCTTCCTGAAGTATGAACTTCCTGATCTCTGCATTATTGGGCACATATACACGATCCTCAAACCACAAGGTGTCGTGCTCATCCTCACGAAAACCTTTGGCCTTTCCTTTGCTCATCTTCTTCTTTATCTCAGTGATTTCCTTGTCATCCTTCTGAGCTTCTCAAATTTTTCCCAATAATGTCGACCGAATTTCCAATGCTGCAACAAAATCTCTGGGGACTATCTCCAAACGAAGCTCCATGAGATCTTCTGCTAACTCCTTTGGTAATCCCCCGCTCACGAGCGTATTGGTGTAACCCTTCCGGCTCAAAGCGTCTGCTACAACATTGGCCTTGCCTGGATGATAGTGAAACTTCATATCGTAATCCTTTATGAGCTCCAACCATCTCCTTTGCCTGAGATTCAACTCCTTCTGTGTGAAAATGTACTTCAAACTCTTATGATCCGTGTACACATCACAACGGTTTCCAATGAGAAAATGTCTCCAGGTCTTGAGTGCATGAACTACAGCTGCTAACTCCAAATCATGCGTGGCATAATTCAATTCATGCGGTCGAAGCTGTCGTGAGGAATACGAAACAACTCTTCCGTCTTGCATAAGTACACTTCCAAGTCCTAAGCGAGACGCGTCGCAATACACTCGAAAATCCTTGCATATATCTGGCAGAATCAGCACTAGGGTTGTAGTCAATCGTTTCTTCAACTCTTGAAAACTTTCCTCACATTCATTTGTCCATCTAAACTTGGTTTCCTTCTTCAACAGCTCCGTCATGGGCTTTGCAATCTTAGAGAAATTCTCAATGAATCTCCGATAATATCCCACGAGTCCTAGAAAACTGCGGATTTCTCCAACTAAGGTGGGTGCCAACCCCTCAGTGACTGACTGAACCTTAGTAGGGTCTACTGCTATACCTTCTCCTGATATAACATGTCTAAGGAATCCAACTTCCTTCAACCAAAACTCACACTTGCTGAACTTAGCGTATAACTGATGTTCCCTGAGCTTCTCGAGAACTAAACGCAAATGCTCCTTATGCTCTTCTTCATTCTTCGAGTATACCAAAATATCATCAATGAACACCACGACAAACTTATCCAAGAACTCCATAAATACTTTGTTCATCATGCTCATGAAATAGGCAGGGGTATTAGTCAATCCGCATTAGTCAATCCAAATGACATAATCGTGTACTCATATACCCTGTACCTTGTGGTGAAAGCTGTCTTAGGTATATCCTATTCTTGAATCTTTAGCTGGTGGTATCCTGATCGCAGATCGATCTTGGAAAATACTTTAGCTCCTTGCAACTGATCAAACAAATCATTGCTCATCGACAGTGGGTACTTGTTCTTGATCGTCACTTCATTCAATACACGATAATCAACAACCATTCTCAGAGATTTATCCTTCTTCTCAACCAAGAGCACTGGGGCTCCCCATGGTGACACACTTCGTCGAATGTAACCTTTCTCCAATAACTCCTTAATCTATTTCTTAATCTCCTCCAGATCATTTGCGGGCATCTGGTATGGTCTCTTTGATATTGGTCCAGTGCCTGGCAATAACTCTATCAAAAACTCAATGTCTCGATCCGAGGGCATGTATGGTAGTTCCTCTGGAAATACATCCGGGTAATCCTTCACTACAGGCACTTCTTCCTGAACAACTCCCATGAGGGAATTTACGTGGGTACTCTTAGGAGTATGCCTGGATACATACTTAATGCTTTGTCCCTCCGGTGTGGTGAGTAGAATTGACCTACTAGCGCAATCAATGTTTCCTCCATACTTCGATAACCAATCCATACCGAGTATCACATCCAATCCTTGTGATTACAAAATTATTAAGTCTGAGGGGAAAACATGCCTACATATGGCCAATGGCTTCTGAAAACATCCACTGCTTGCCATATACTCCGCTCTGGGTGAGCTTACTAACATAGGTGTCTTAAGAACTTGGGTGGGCAACTTATCCTTATCCACGAATCCCCTTGATATGTATGAATGTGATGCACGAGTATCAAAAAGAGCTAATGCAGTAAATGACTTAACCAAAAACTTATCGATAACTGCATCTGGCTGCTCCTCAACCTCCTCCATGTTCACGTGGTTCACTTGTCCCTTATTGAAAGGGTTGGAATTCTTTCCAGAGCTTCCATTGCCATTTCCATTCTTGAGTTCAGGGCACTCATTGGCATAGTGTCCAGTCTTCCCGCACTTGAAACAAGTGACGTGGCTTTGGTCCTTCTTGGCGGGTGTGCTTGGTTAGAGCGGTTCTGACTGCTTGCTCCACTCCCATTTCCATTCCTAGAGCCATTGTGGTTATGCAAACTTCCTCCATTGTGAGTGTGGCCTCCATGGTCATGGGTTAATCCTCCTGGGTTCAGGGTGAAATGGGGTTTCTACTAAGCTCCTGAATTGTACTTCCCTTGTCCATACTTCCTTTTGCGGCTCTCAATCTGCTGCTGCTTCCCTTCAATCATAAGAGCCTTGTCTACCAACTCCTGGTAGTTGTTGAATGTTGCCACCATCAACTGCATACTCATCTCATCATTCATCCCTTTCATAAACTTCTCGTGTTTCGCGGCATCGATGGCCACGTCATCTGGGGCTTAACGGGCTAGCTTGCTAAACTCCTCCACGTACTGCCCTACAGTACGGTTGCCCTGGCGTAAGTTGCAAAACTCACGCTTCTTCATGCTCATAGCTCTAGTCGAGACATGAGCAGTGCGGAATGCTTGCTGAAACTGCTCCCAAGTAACATTGGCTATGGGGAAAGTAGCTGTGTAATTCTCCCACCATGCGGCTGCGGGTTCATCGAATTGGTGTGCGGTGAAACGCACCTTTTCAGCATCTGTGCAACTGGCAGTGGTTCACTCCCTTCCAATCCTACGTAGCCAGTCATCCGCAACTATGGGCTCCGTGCTACTGGAAAATACCGGTGGTTGTAACCTCAGAAAACGGGCTAAGTTGTCAACTGGAGGCGGTGGCGGTGGGTTGTTGTTATTGTTTTTGTTGTTGTTGCCCTGATTCTGAACTAGCAATTGCATCCATGTATTATGATGCTGGATCAACTGAGTGAGCTCCAGTGGGAAGGAAAATCCGGGATCACGTCTCGAAGGCATCTGATGGGTTTAGAGGGGAGAGATTAGAATAGAATGAGGTCTAATGAGAAAGCACTACCCATATCCACATGAGACAAACACAATCAATATCACTCCAAAACAAAATCGATCAAGGGCATACAATCAATCTAACTATCATTATAGTGCTCGGACTACTAATATATACATGGGGGAATACTACTAATAATATGGTGGTCTACTAGAAATTTTGATCGGTAGAAGATTCCATGATATCTGCTCCAGTTTCATCTTCATAATCATCATCACTGGGGTCGGAGTCGGTGTCGTCGATGATGATGTAGTCCTTAGGGTGGTCATCATCTCCTCCTGGCGCAGGGTCTCCCATGAATACTCCGAGCTTCCTTGTCAGGTCGTCATTCATCTCCACTAGTACAGTAATTTCCTCCTTGTATCCGTCGTGTGTAGACTTGAGTTCCTATTCTAGCTCCATGTTCCTAGTCATCAACTTCTTCAGATCTATCATGCTTGCGCACATATGGTTCTCCTGGCGACGAATGTGATGTTTTAACTCCTGGATGAAGGCCGCAATGGACCTGTCCTTTCTTGTGCTGACCATCTCCCATTGCTCATCTCGGCGCCCACATATCTGGTAGATAGTGTCCTTAAGCTCCTTGTGATAAACTTCGCCGATGCGCCCCATGGCGATGTGGGCTTCCATGCTCTTGCCTAGACTGCAGGTTAGTGCATCAAAGGAAAACTCTATGGGCTCAGTTACTGGCATGAATGTCCTCCCGGGAACTTGAACTCGAATCATCCAATGCTCCTCTTCTGGTAGTGTGGCGGTGTAGGTCCCGGTGAAGCTTGGTATTCCAATGTTCAGGTACCTAGTGACTTCCTTCAAGTGTCGTCCAAAAGGCGTGTCTTCATCCGGCTGTGTAAACTTATTCCTCGTGTCCGCCATCCTATAGTGTACAAAATGGAGAGGAGTCAGAAATGAGTAGAGAAGAGTGACCTATGGCTCTTCTTAGTGGTTGTGTCCTACATTCAGCGTGTGCTCTGATACCATCTTGTAGCGACTCGACCTCACACGGTCAAGTCTCTATGCATAAGTGTCATCCCTGGATCGGTAATGCTGACACACACAGTACTTGAAGGATTTATAACAGAGTAGCAATCACACACTTATTACATAGAATGTCTCAAAAGAGAACTTATTACAATAAGTATGGCTTAAGGCCATCTAAGTTAGATAACAGCGAAAGGCTTGGTAGATAAACTGAGTCCATCAACTCCAATGGCATAGCTGAGTGCACGACAAACGACCTAGCGCACCTTACTCTTCGTCTGAAAAGTCTGCAACATGACATGCATGTTGCAGCCCGAAATGGGTCAGCAGATGGAATATGCTGGCAAGATAACACAGTAGAGAAAATAACAAGTAAATGCTATCACTACATGTATATATGGCTGGTGGAGGCTGTATGGTTATAATGTTTTTGTGAAAAGCCAATTTTTCCCTACAACAAAGGAATATATTTTATTTAACTATCATGGTAGTTGATAAAATTGAGAATGGTAACCCCATCTCAATCCCAATTAAAAGTAATTATCATCCCAACAAATTAATTTAGAGTGATGAGATCCACATGATAATCCAAGAACCAGATACTCAGGATGTCCATAACCGGGGACACGGCTAACCATGATTAGTTTGTACACACTGCAGAGGTTTGTGCACTTTTCCCCACAAGACTCGATCTCCTCCGTGTATTTCTCGCACTGTAGGATGTTTGAGAAACGGATGACCGAGACACAGTCTTTCCGAAGAGGCCCCCTTAACCGATAGATAGGCCGGTACACCTACAAGCCCCTACATCTGCTAGCCCATCATGGAAATGTTTCCCATAACTTACTCAACTATGCCAGAGCCCATGATGGCTTAATGAAGGAAATATTCCCTAGAGGCAATAATAAAGTTATTATTTATTTCCTTATATCATGATAAATGTTTATTATTCATGCTAGAATTGTATTAACCGGAAACATAATACATGTGTGAATACATAGACAAACAGAGTGTCACTAGTATGCCTCTACTTGACTAGCTCGTTAATCAAAGATGGTTATGTTTCCTAACCATGGACAAAGAGTTGTTATTTGACTAACGGGGTCACATCATTAGTTGAATGATCTGATTGACATGACCCATTCCATTAGCTTAGCACCCGATCGTTTAGTATGTTGCTATTGCTTTCTTCATGACTTATACATGTTCCTATGACTATGAGATTATGCAACTCCCGTTTGCCGGAGGAACACTTTGTGTGCTACCAAACGTCACAACGTAACTGGGTGATTATAAAGGAGCTCTACAGGTGTCTCCAAAGGTACATGTTGGGTTGGCGTATTTCGAGATTAGGATTTGTCACTCCGATCGTCGGAGAGGTATTTCTGGGCCTTCTCGGTAATGCACATCACATAAGCCTTGCAAGCATTGCAACTAATGAGTTAGCTCCAAGATGATGTATTACGGAACGAGTAAAGAGACTTGCCGGTAACGAGATTGAACTAGGTATTGGATACCGACGATCGAATCTCGGGCAAGTAACATACCGATGACAAAGGGAACAACGTATGTTGTTATGCGGTCTGACCGATAAAGATCTTCGTAGAATATGTAGGAGCCAATAAGGGCATCTAGGTCCTGCTATTGGTTATTGACCGGAGATGTGTCTCAGTCATGTCTACATTGTTCTCGGACCGTAGGGTCCGCACGCTTAATGTTACGATGACAGTTATTATGAGTTTATGCATTTTGATGTACCGAAGTTAGTTCGGAGTCCCGGATGTGATCACGGACATGACGAGGAGTCTCGAAATGGTCGAGACATAAAGATTGATATATTGGAAGCCTATATTTGGATATCAGAAGTGTTCCGGGTGAAATCGGGATTTTACCGGAGTACCGGGAGGTTACCGGAACCCCCCGGGAGCCATATGGGCCTTAATGGGCTTTAGTGGAGAGGAGAAAGGGGCAGCCCAAGGTGGCCGTGCGCCTCCCCCTCCCCTAGTCCTATTAGGAATAGGAGAGGTGGCCGGCCCCCCTCTCTCTCTCTTTCCCCCTCGGGGAATCCTAGTCCAACTAGGATTGGGGGGGAGTCCTACTCCCGGTAGGAGTAGGACTCCTCCTGCGCCCTCCTCCTGGCCGCGGCCCCCTCCCCCTTGGCTCCTTTATATACGAAGCAGGGGGCACCTCTATACACACAAGTTGATCATTGAGATCGTTCCTTAGCCGTGTGCGGTGCCCCCTGCCACCATATTCCACCTCGATCATATCGTTGTAGTGCTTAGGCGAAGCCCTGCGTCGGTAGAACATCAAGATCGTCACCATGCCGTCGTGCTGACGGAACTCCTCCCCGATGCTTTGCTGGATCGAAGCCCGGGGATCGTCATCGAGCTGTACGTGTGCTAAGAACTCGGAGGTACCGGAGTAACGCTGCTTGGATCGGTCGGATCGGGAAGACGTACGACTACTTCCTATATGTTGTGTCAACGCTTCCGCAGTCGGTCTGCGTGGGTACGTAGACAACACTCTCCCCTCTCGTTGCTATGCATCACCATGATCTTGCGTGTGCGTAGGAATTTTTTTGAAATTACTACGTTCCCCAACAGTGGCATCCGAGCCCAGGTTTTATGGTTTGATGTTATGTGCACGAGTAGAACACAAGTGAGTTGTGGGCGATACAAGTCATACTGCCTACCAGCATGTCATACTTTGGTTCAGCGGTATTGTTGGACGAGACGACCCGGACCAACATTACGCGTACGCTTACGCGAGACCGGTTCCCCCGACGTGCTTTGCACATAGGTGGCTTGCGGGCGACTGTCTCTCCAACTTTAGTTGAACCGAGTGTGGCTACGCCCGGTCCTTGCGAAGGTTAAAACGGAGTCTATTTGACAAACTATCGTTGTGGTTTTGATGCGTAGGTGATATTGGTTCTTGCTTAAGCCCATAGCAGCCACGTAAAACTTGCAACAACAAAGTAGAGGACGTCTAACTTGTTTTTGCAGGGCATGTTGTGATGTCATATGGTCAAGACATGATGCTGAATTTTATTGTATGAGATGATCATGTTTTGTAACCGAGTTATCGGCAACTGGTAGGAGCCATATGTTTGTCGCTTTATTGTATGCAATGCAATCGCGATGTAATGCTTTACTTTATCACTAAGCGGTAGCGATAGTCGTGGAAGCATAAGATTGGCGAGACGACAACGATGCTACGATGGAGATCAAGGTGTCGCGCCGGTGACGATGGTGAACATGACGGTGCTTCGGAGATGGAGATCACAAGCACAAGATGATGATGGCCATATCATATCACTTATATTGATTGCATGTGATGTTTATCTTTTATGCATCTTATCTTGCTTTGATTGACGGTAGCATTATAAGATGATCTCTCACTAATTATCAAGAAGTGTTCTCCCTGAGTATGCACCGTTGCGAAAGTTCTTCGTGCTGAGACACCACGTGATGATCGGATGTGATAGGCTCTACGTTCAAACACAACGGGTGCATAACAGTTGCACACGCGGAATACTCAGGTTATACTTGACGAGCCAAGCATATACAGATATGGCCTCCGAACACGGAGACCAAAAGGTCGAGCGTGAATCATATAGTAGATATGATCAACATAGTGATGTTCACCATTGAAACTACTCCATCTCACGTGATGATCGGACATGGTTTACTTGATTTGGATCACGTGATCACTTAGAGGATTAGAGGGATGTCTATCTAAGTGGGAGTTCTTAACTAATATGATTAAATTGAACTTAAATTTATCATGAACTTAGTCCTGGTAGTATTTTGCAAATTATGTTGTAGATCAATAGCTCGTGTTGTTGCTTCCCTGTGTTTATTTTGATATGTTCTTAGAGAAAATTGTGTTGAAAGATGTTAGTAGCAATGATGCGGATTGGATCCGTGATCTAAGGTTTATCCTCATTGCTGCATAGAGGAATTATGTCCTTGATGCACCGCTAGGTGACAGACCTATTGCAGGAGCAGATGCTGACGTTATGAACGTTTGGCTAGCTAAATATGATGACTACTTGATAGTTTAGTGCACCATGCTTAACGGCTTAGAATCGGGACTTCAAAGACGTTTTGAACGTCATGGACCATATGAGATGTTCCAGGAGTTGAAGTTAATATTTCAAGCAAATACCCGAGTTGAGAGATATGAAGTCTCCAACAAGTTCTATAGCTAAAAGATGGAGGAGAATCGCTCAACTAGTGAGCATGTGCTCAGATTGTCTGGGTACTACAATCGCTTGAATCAAGTGGGAGTTAATCTTCCAGATAAGATAGTGATTGACAGAGTTCTCTAGTCACCATCACCAAGTTAGTAGAACTTCGTGATGAACTATAGTATGCAAGGGATGACGAAAACGAATCCTGAGCTTTTCATGATGATGAAATCGATGAAGGTAGAAATCAAGAAAGACCATCAAGTGTTGATGGCTGACAAGATCACTAGTTTCAAGAAAAGGGCAAAGGGAAAAAGGGGAACTTCAAGAAAAACAGCAAGCAAGTTCCTGCTCATGTGAAGAAGCCCAAGTCTGGTCCTAAGCCTAAGACTAAAGTGCTTCTACTGCAAAGGGACTGGTCACTGGAAGCGGAACTACCCCAAGTGATTGGCGGATAAGAAGGATGGCAAAGTGAACAAAAGTATATTTGATATACATGTTATTGATGTGTACTTTACTAGTGTTTATAGCAACCCCTCAGTATTTGATACTGGATCAGTTGCTAAGAGTAGTAACTCGAAACAGGAGTTGCAGAATAAACAGGGACTAGTTAAGGGTGAAGTGACGATGTGTGTTGGAAGTAGTTCCAAGATTGATATGATCATCATCGCACACTCCCCTATACTTTCGGGATTAGTGTTGAACCTAAATAAGTGTTATTTGGTTTTTGCATTGAGCATGAATATGATTTGATCATGTTTATTGCAATACGGTTAGTCATTAAAGTCAGAGAATAATTGTTGTTTTGTTTACATGAATAAAACCTTCGATGGTCATACACCCAATGAAACAAGTTCATTGGATCTCGATCATAGTAATACACATATTCATAATATTGAAACCAAAAGATGCAAAGTTAATAATGATAGTGCAACTTATTTGTGGCACTGCAGTTTAAGTCATATTGGTGTAAAGCGCATGAAGAAACTCCATGCTGATGGGATTTTGGAATCACTTGATTATGAATCACTTGATGCTTGCGAACCATGCCTTATGGGCAAGATGACTAAAACGCCGTTCTCCGGAACAATGAAGCAAGCAACAGATTTGTTGGAAATCATACATACTGATGTATGTGGTCCGATGAATATTAAGGCTTGCAGCAGGTATCATTATCTTCTGACCTTCACAGATGATTTGAGCAGATATGGGGATATCTACTTGATGAAACATAAGTCTGAAACATTTGAACAGTTCAAAGAATTTCAGAGTGAAGTGGAAAATCATCGTGACAAGAAAATAAAAGTTTCTACGATATGATCGCAGAGGTAAAATATTTGAGTTACGAGTTTGGCCTTCAATTAAAACAATGTGAAATAGTTTCACTACTCACGCCACCAGGAACACCAAAGTGTAATGGTGTGTCCGAACATCATAACCGTACTTTATTAGATATAGTGCGATCTATGATGTCTCTTACCGATCTACCACTATCGTTTTGGGGTTATGCATTAGAGACAGCTGCATTCACATTAAATAGGGCACCATCTAAATCCGTTGAGACGACACCGTGTGAACTATGGTTTGGCAAGAAACCTAAGCTGTCGTTTCTTAAAAAGTTTGAGGTTGCAATGCTTATGTGAAAAAGTTTCAACCTGATAAGCTCAAACCCAAATCGGAGAAGTGTGTCTTCATAGGATACCCAAAGGAAACTGTTGGGTACACCTTCTATCACAGATCCAAAGGCAAGACATTCGTAGCTAAGAATGGATCCTTTCCAGAGAAGGGGTTTCTCTCGAAAGAAGTGAGTGGGAGGAAAGTAGAAAACTTGATAAGGTAATTGTACCTTCTCCCTTATTGGAAAGTAGTTCATCACAAAAATCTGTTCTTGTGACTACTACACCAATTAGTGAGGAAGCTAATGATGATGATCATGTAACTTCAGATCAAGTTACTACCGAATCTCGTAGGTAAACCAGAGTGAGATCTGCACCAGAGTGGTATGGTAATCCTGTTCTGGAAGTCATGTTACTAGACCATGACGAACTTGCGAACTATGAGGAAGCGATGATGAGCCCAGATTCCGCGAAATGGTTTGAGGCCATGAAATCTGAGATATGATCCATGTATGAGAACAAAGTTTGGACTTTGGTTGACTTGCCCGATGATCAGCAAGCAATTGAGAATAAATGGATCTTCAAGAGGAAGACGGACGCTGATAGTAGTGTTACTATCTACAAAGCTAGAATTGTCGCAAAAGGTTTTCGACAAGTTCAAGGTGTTGACTACGATGAGAGTTTCTCACTCGTATCTATGCTAGAGTCTGTCCGAATCATGTTAGTAATTGCCGCATTTTATGAAATCTGGCAAATGGATAAACAAAACTGCATTCCTTAATGGATTTCTTAAAGAAGAGTTGTATATGATGCAACCAGTAGGTTTTGTCAATCCTAAAGGTACTAACAAAATATGCAAGCTCCAGCGATTCATCTATGGACTGGTGCAAGCATCTCAGAGTTGGAATACACGCTTTGATAAGTTGATCAAAGCATATAGTTTTATACAGACTTGCGGTGAAGCCTGTATTTACAAGAAAGTGAGTGGGAGCACTACAGCATTTCTGATAAAGTATATATGTGAATGACATATTGTTGATCGGAAATAATGTAGAATTATTCTGTAAAGCATAAAGGAGTGTTTGAAAGGAGTTTTTCAAAGAAAGACTTCGGTGAAGCTGCTTACATATTGAGCATCAAGATCTATAGAGATAGATCAAAGATGCTTGATAAGTTTTTTCAATAAATACATACCTTGACAAGATTTTGAAGTAGTTCAAAATAGAGCAGTCAAAGAAAGAGTTCTTGCCTGTATTACAAGGTGTGAAGTTGAGTAAGACTCAAAGCCCGACCACGGCAGAAGATAGAAAGAGAATGAAAGTCATTCCCTATGCCTTGGCCATAGGTTCTACAAAGTATGCCATGCTGTGTACCAGATCTATTGTATACCCTACACTGATTTTGGCAAGGGAGTACAATAGTGATCTAGGAGTAGATCACTGGACAGCGGTCAAAATTATCCTTAGTGGAATAAGGATATGTTTCTCGATTATGGAAGTAAAAGAAGGTTCGCCGTAAAGGGTTACGCCGATGCAAGTTTTGACACTAATCTAGATGACTCAAAGTCTCGATCTAGATACATATTGAAAGTGGGAGCAATTAGCTAGAGTAGCTCCATACAGAGCATTGTTGATATAGATATTTGCAAAATACTTACGGATCTGAATAGGACAGACCCGGTGACTAAAATTATCTCACAAGCAAAACATGATCACACCTTAGTACTCTTTGGGTGTTAATCACATAGCGATGTGAACTAGATTACTGAATCCAGTAAACCCTTTGGGTGTTGGTCACATGGCGATGTGAACTATGGGTGTTAATCACATGGTGATGTGAACTATTGCTGTTAAATCACATGACGATGTGAACTAGATTATTGACTCTAGTGCAAGTGGGAGACTGAAGGAAATATGCCCTAGAGGCAATAATAAAGTGATTATTTATTTCCTTATATCATGATAAATGTTTATTATTCATGCTAGAATTGTATTAACCGGAAACATAATACATGTGTGAATACATAGACAAACAGAGTGTCACTAGTATGCCTCTACTTGACTAGCTCGTTAATCAAAGATGGTTATGTTTCCTAACCATGGACAAAGAGTTGTTATTTGATTAACGGGATCGCATCATTAGTTGAATGATCTGATTGACATGACCCATTCCATTAGCTTAGCACCCGATCGTTTAGTATGTTGCTATTGCTTTCTTCATGACTTATACATGTTCCTATGACTATGAGATTATGCAACTCCCGTTTGCCGGAGGAACACTTTGTGTGCTACCAAACATCACAACGTTACTGGGTGATTATAAAGGAGCTCTACAGGTGTCTCCAAAGGTACATGTTGGGTTGGCGTATTTCGAGATTAGGATTTTTCACTCCGATCGTCGGAGAGGTATCTCTAGGCCTTCTCGGTAATGCACATCACATAAGAATTGCAAGCATTGCAACTAATGAGTTAGCTGCGAGATGATGTATTACAGAACGAGTAAAGAGACTTGCCGGTAACGAGATTGAACTAGGTATTGGATACCGACGATCGAATCTCGGGCAAGTAACATACCGATGACAAAGGGAACAACGTATGTTGTTATGCGGTCTGACCGATAAAGATCTTCATAGAATATGTAGGAGCCAATATGGGCATCCAGGTCCCTCTATTGGTTATTGACCGGAGATGTGTCTCAGTCATGTCTACATTGTTCTCGAACCGTAGGGTCCGCACGCTTAACGTTACGATGAAAGTTATTATGAGTTTATGCATTTTGATGTACCGAAGTTAGTTCGGAGTCCCGGATGTGATCACGGACATGACGAGGAGTCTCGAAATGGTCGAGACATAAAGATTGATATATTGGAAGCCTATATTTGGATATCGGAAGTGTTCCGGGTGAAATCGGGATTTTACCGGAGTACCGGGAGGTTACGGAACCCCCCGGGAGCCATATGGGCCTTAATGGGCTTTAGTGGAAAGGAGAAAGGGGCAGCCCAAGGTGGCCGCGTGCCTCCCCCTCCCCTAGTTCTATTAGGACTAGGAGAGGTGGCCGGCCCTCCTCTCTCTCTTTCCCCCCTCGGGGAATCCTAGTCCAACTAGGATTGGCGGGGAGTCCTACTCCCGGTAGGAGTAGGACTCCTCCTGCACCCTCCTCCTGGCCGGCGGCCCCCTCCCCCTTGGCTCCTTTATATACGAAGGCAGGGGGCTCCTCTAGACACACAAGTTGATCATTGAGATCCTTCCTTAGCCGTGTGCGGTGCCCCCTGCCACCATATTCCACCTCGATCATATCGGTGTAGTGCTTAGGCGAAGCCCTGCGTCGGTAGAACATCAAGATCGTCACCACGCCGTCGTGCTGATGGAACTCCTCCCCGACGCTTTGCTAGATCGGAGCCCGGGGATCGTCATTGAGCTGTACCTGTGCTAAGAACTCGGAGGTACCGGAGTAACGGTGCTTGGATCGGTCGGATCGGGAAGACGTACGACTACTTCCTCTATGTTGTGTCAACGCTTCCGCAGTCGGTCTGCGTGGGTACATAGACAACACTCTCCCCTCTCGTTGTTGTGCATCACCATGATCTTGCGTGTGCGTAGGAAATTTTTTGAAATTACTACGTTCCCCAACGCTTAAGGCTGCACACGGAAGTTTCCAGCATGAATAATCTTATGATCCCTTTGATCCTAGGTGGCGAACCAAAAAGGACAGCACTGGTATATCCCTAGGTGCCCGCAACCAATCCACCCAGATGTGTGTTTAAGTAGCCACCTTAAGTAAACCATTAATTAATAATCTCACATCTATCATGGATACACTCAAACCCAATCCACGTCTACTAGCATAGCATGGCAATATAAGCATAACGTAGAAGTAACTCCGATGGTTTGATAATGAAAGGGTAATTGGTTCTACCTCATCATCTACTTCCCAAAACCCACAAGTTAAGAGATCCTACTCATGCAATGTTTGAGGGTTGAAACTAATGCATAAAAACTGGGTAAAAGGGGTATGATCAAAGTGTTACTTGCCTTGCTGATGATCCGCAAAACCTAGTGACTCGTAGTAGCACGCTGCGCACTCCGGGAACTCTATCGCAAACAAACAATAGCATACATAAGCACTTAAGCAAAGATGCACGGGTAAACCTCGAATAAGAAGATCGAATCTGAAAACTTAACTGAAGAGATTCGATCTACAAAAAGAAATAATCGAATCGGAGCTACGGAACTGAATCTACGGTCAAAAGAACTTCGAAAACAAAATTTGCTTGAAACCAAATTTTAAACTTGTCATAACCTTGTTCAAGTTGATTAAACAGGAAAAGGGCTTCAAGACGATGATCTAGGCGCTTGTTTCACCTGATTTGGATAAAAGAGCGAAAAGATAAACTAAAACGAAGATTAGGGCAGAAATCGCGATCGAAAATAATCTCGGAAAAACCCTGGAAAAACAAAATGAGACGAGCAGGCTAACGAACGAACGTTCGCTGTCTGCGGCTAACTGACGAACATCGTTCGTTAAAACGAATGTACGGACGAACATCCGCTATTTAACTTAACCAAAAAAACCGAACCGAAACTTAAAAAACTAGATCTAGGGTTTCGAAAAAACCTGACGGTTTTCCCGGGAAAACCGAGTCGGCGGCGGCGGCTACCTCGGCAACGGCGGGATCGGTTGCTGCGGGCGGCGGCGGCGGGTAACGTGGGCGACGGGGTGGCGGCGGTGACGGGCGGCGGCGGGGAACGGCGTCGGTGGCGGTGGCTTCGCGCGGCGGCGGAGGCGGGAAACGGCGGCGGCGGCGCTAGGGTTTGCGGGGCGGGGTGGCTGGGCTGGCGGGCTCGGCCTCAGCCTTTAAAGGCCGGCTGGGCGAGGTGTCCGGGACGGACACGGCCCGTTAGGCCAGTTCACTTTAAAAAAAAAATCCTGACGCGGAAAAACTAATAAAAGAAATACTAAACGGAGTCCAAAAATTCTGAAATAAATTTTCACGGTCCTCTAATAATATTGCGGACAAAGTGAACATTAATTTGGGCCTCTAATGCAATTTTGAAAAATGCATATTTTTCCTAATTCAAATAAAATAGCAATAAAAATCCAAATAAAATACTTATTTGATTTTAATATTTTTTTCTCCAATATTACTTTATTTGGAGAAGTCATTTTATCCCCTCTCTTTTATTTTTCATATTAGAAATATTTGAAGAGAAAAATAATTAAAACCAAATGATCCTTTTTTCAAAATTTGAGAAAAACTCAAATATAAAAATAACGAAATTCCCAAGTCTCTCCGTGGGTCCTGGAGTTGCTTGGAATTACTAGGATCAACCAAAATGTAATAAAGTATGATATGCAATGATGACCTATGTATAACATTCCAAATTGAAAATTTGGGATGTTACAACCCCGCGGGGTTTCGCCTAACCCTAGCTCCGAATTTCAGCCATCCGACCATACCCTAGCGCCAAGCGAGAGCCCTCATATGTGGTCTTCTAGAAGTAATTCCGAGGGAAGGCTGCGACCAGGCTCCGCGCTGTTGGATCACATGGACGGCTCCGCATCGTTGGATCGTGGGGCGATCCGCGAGAGGCGATCCGCGAGACTTGTTGGTTGTGCCTCCCCTTTCTTCGGGTACCCCTTTATTCTGGTGCTTATTCTACAACGACGAGAGAAGCCACTCCTCCTCTGCTACTTCTTCTTCGGCGACGAGAGGAGCCACTCCTCTGCTTCTTCTTCTCCGGTGAATTTGGGCGATATGTCGAGCTACACTTCAGCCTCCCGCCCCTCGTGGACCCAGTACGGTCCACTTCCCATGGAGTGATGTCCTGACTGCACACGCATTGCGCCACTGATACGGTTGACTTCGAAGGAGGTCAAGAATGGCAACTATGGGCGCGAGTTCGTGAAATGTGAGAGTAAGCCGGAGGGGCAGGTTAGATCTCGTGATTTTTCTCTGATTTATTTTTCTATTTGGTTTTAATTCTTTTTCAATCTGGGATTTAGGGTTCATTTTTTCGATTCAGATCGTGAAGAAATGCACACATTTTGAATGGCTGGATGACTACGTTAAGCGGATTCAATTCAATGGGGCCCCAACCTGGGAGCTCAATCTGCTGTCAGCAACAACGAATTTGGTCTGTGAAAGTGCTGCTATGACAGTTGGGGATGCAGATCTGAAGGGGGAAATAAAGAAGATGAATAATAACTTGAAGCAGATGATTCAATTGAACAAGTAGGGGAATCTGATAGTTTTAGGATTTTATCCCTTTTATTTTTGTATAGTTGCTCTAGGTTTTGCTTACTTGCTGGTCATCACTCGTTAGAGATGTTATTAGTGTGGTGTCATGTGCTCTAGGATTTGGTTAATTTATGGATCATGTGCTATACGATTTGCTTAAATTTGTGGATCATGTGCTCTATGCTCTGTGTTGCTTAATTTGTGGATCATGTCACTTTTGGGTACCCGTCAGTTTCGTCAGACAACACCGACCATAGAAGAAAAAAATGTAGTTCTTGGGCTCAAATTGAAATTAAGCTCTGGTTGGGCCGTCTCATTGCGTTGAGTGTCGAAGGCCCATGCGCTGACTCTGTTTTTAACATTGATTATTACCATGGTAAATCCATGGTTTGCCATGCCGAACAAAAATAGTGCATGATGGTAAATCGATTTATTGTTGGACTTGCACATGTCAAAATTATTTGTACATATCATGCCAATTTCCTTCTGTATATAGCCTACGGCACAACACTTTCATTTTTGGCTTCATTTTTTGACATGCGGGTATTATAAACAAGTTTTTGTTGCAAGGAAAATATTGTATACACGATTTTTTTAGGTTCATTTTTGGGCTCACTTTTCTAACTTTAGTTTCATTTTTGACACTTCAACTACTCCATTATCCGTGCGTGCGAAAACTTGACCCTAATCTAAATGGGCGAAAACTTGACCCTACTCTAAATGGGCGAAAACTTGCTGGTTTTCATTGAGGAATACTCAATCATTGATTGATTTAGCAGAAGGGCTCGTGTACACGGTAACATAACCATCTAGCGATTTATCTCACATCAAATAAGATAGAAATAGCAAGCAAAAATACTGATAACCAACGACATATCAAATAAGAGTAGCGTTTCTAAAAAATCAACTAAGGGTAGCAAGCATAACAAAGTTCTTAAGGAGGGGATAACACGACAGAGATTAAAAGTTCACGGTACAATCAACGACATAATTAAGATAGAAATATATAAAAGATAAAAAGCCCTAACACCCTAGGGCAAGACAAGCTCACGATCGAGACCGGGCGTCACCACCATCTTCACTGTGCCTTCTCTTCACTGCTCCCTCTCCATGTCGTCCTGGCCGATGTAGTAGGGGAGGTTGTGCATACCATTGCGGGTGGGGAAGATGTAGTCGAAGTTTGTGAAGATGTTGTGGGTTGTGAATGCGATGAATTCGCATCCACACCAAAACAACTTGCCGAGGAGGTGGTACGCATCAAATCTGTTGGTGAAGGTGACGGTGAGCCCTATCGGGGGAGTCCTGGAGTTTGGACGCACTTCATCTAGTCGAAACATCACTGGTGAGCCCGTCGGGAGGTGGGTGAAGCCCGCACGGAGGAACCACTCGGCAAACCCCCTTGCACCCCTCCAACGTGAGAACGCTCACACGCGGAGCGTCCTCTCCACGACGACGCCGACCGGATAGCGTCTCTCCGGCACGGTCGGTGGGAGCTCGAAGGTGGGGCCGTTGTACTGCATCCTCGCCTCGCTTGGAGAGTGCTCTGGGTTTTGGTGAAGAAGGGAAGGGGGCGGCGCAAATGGATGTGTGGAGAATAGGTGGAGGGGTGGTGGTTTAAATAGGGAAAGGGGAAGGGAAGGGGGGTGGCACCGGCTGCGCTTTGGATTTGCTACATTCAAACGAGCCGCGTCAATCGATATGCCACTTTAATTGCCAACAGGTTTTAATTGCCACATTGAATAGATGCGAGTGGATCTAAAAGTGTGAAACAATGCTCTACATCGAGGAGACACGCGTGGGAGATGATACGAACCAGCGGCAGCAACCGTCCCTGCGTCCGTGGTGGCTCGCGTGAAAATGAGACCGGTCAGCGTCTGTGGCGGCTCGCGTGAAAAAGATGTCGGTCAGCGCATCGTGGCGGCGGACGGCGGCGCATGCAGGTAGGCTAGCTACGTGCATGCATGCAGGCTAGCTTGACATGTCGTGCATGCATAAAGGGCTTCTGTCGTTGTGGTGCGCGCACGGCCCAAGTCTAACCACGGCACCGTCCGCCGCGACCCCACTCATCAAGTCCAATGGGCGACACAGTCAGCATGGCCCCACTCGTCAGAGTTAACGGTCAAAGTACTGACCCGACGACATCCATCGTTTGTGACCAGTTCTGAGGGTTTCGGGCAATGGAGTGGGGAAAGTGAGCAAAAGTTAAGAGCGTCGAGATGAATGAGTATGGCTAAGAAATCAGGGGCACAGATGTAAAAAAAACTAAAGAGAAAAGGTATAAATAGTATACCCTAATGTGTAATAACAGCCTATAATGCAATAAATATCAATATAAAAACATGATGCAAAATAAACGTATCAAGGCAGAGAGGAGAGGGAGATGGGGAGCAGTGGGTGAGGAACGTTAGCGCAGTGGCTCACGAGCCCGAACGCCTGAGAAATATGACGTAGCAAAGTTCAACGCCTTTAAGATCGGTGCTCAAAATCGATGGCCTGAAGGGTGTTCGGGTCAAAATGCCGGAAAACTAATTGTTTGGTACTTATTATTTGAGAGGGAAAAATGGACTACCTCTGCACCAAAATATAAGACCTTTTTTTAGATTATACTAGCCTATAAAAACATCTTATATTTCGATACAGAGGGCGTACTTTGGAACAAATTAGGCAGCATTTTTTTTCTTAATCTTCTCCCAACTTCTGTCTATTTTCCGAGTGACGCGGCAGGGAGAGGACCGCTGATGTGGCCGCGGGCGTTTCAATCCTATCCTAAAGTAAGAGGAGAGGAGACAAAACACAGCTTACCACTCACACAAAAGCGTACACATATATAGTTTCTCTCTGACGACTATCTTAAGACATTTCCAAGGTTTACGCAGAGTCTGGACTTTCTGCGTCGGCAAACCTTTCCAGTCGATTGGACGGGAGTGAGCAGACGTGTCCTCACGGATAATTAGTTGGGATCTGCCGCATCAAGCAAGAGGAAGATATTCCATTAGGTACACGCTACATCGTTAACCTACTTAATTTGCCGGGAGCACTACGTGCTTAAACGACAAACGCACAGACAAAATCCCATTAGCTAAGCTAATGTGTCTGCACGTAAGCCAAGCTTGACATGAGGACGTGTGACCAGACAAATCGCAAATCTTTACTTATCGCCTACCGTCTGTGTATGTGTGTCACCATCACTTTACAAGCAGGTTCTCAACGCAGGGCGAAATAATGCGATCGCTTTCGTTTCCGCTGGGCGACTATTCAGGGGATCAACGTCAAGAAACAAAAGTGGAAAATTAGCTCACTGCCATCGCAGTTCAAGTTGCAAAAGATGTGCAAAACTGTATTTTAAAGGAAAGGCTGGACAACCCTGCTTTATGGCATGAAAGCAACAAGATCCAACTAGTTCAGACCAGCGCTGTACATGGTCCAAGCATAAAACAAAACCATGATCGTCCGGCCAACCACCCAACGCAGCAACCACAGGGGCAAACTATAACATCTGGCCAGTGTGAGGCATAACCAGCATCAATCAGTTAGGGCATCTCCAACGCTGGCTCTCAAACCTTCCCGCAAGCCATCCAACGGCGTTCCGGTTCGAGGACCCGTTTTCCCGCAACCGGAAGCAAACCAGAGGGCTTTGCGGGAGTCCACACAACAACCACGTTGGACTACGATACCCCTGGCCCACCCAAAACTGAGGCGAAATCTGGGCTTTTGTCCTTGTCTCACTGTTTACACAACAAAGTCACCCTTTTACAATCCTCTCCTCTACCATCCCGTCGATCCCACCCCAATTCCTTCCTTTTTTGCTCTCGCTACCACATCAACCCATACGAAAGCTACCGGAGATGGCCATGGTGGAGCATCCGGCGACCACGGCCGCCCGAAAGATCAACTGAACAACACGGCGAGGTCGTCGGCTCAGACAGAAGGCAAAGGCGGAGACACCCATGAAGAAGGGAGGCAGAGCAGTGCTCGTGGTAGCCGAAGTGCATGGGGTGGGCGTGGTGCCAGCGGCGGGCATGGTGCAGGGCGAGACCTAGGACGTGGGGCGCCGCCACCATCGCCGTCGATGCAGACGCCGTTGTGGCCGGAGCAATACAAGACTCCCTACTTCTACGCCGCCGAGTAGCTCGGGAGGCAGTTCCCGACGTCTGCCGCTGGGCACGTTCCTTATTGTGTTGACTCCAATGTGGTGCCGCTGCTTTTCTCGGAGTCTACATCCACTCAGCTTGTCCTAACACGGACGTCAGGCGTGGACCGTTTGGGTGCCCGAATGATGTTGGCCGCTATGTCTGAACTGGGTGAGCTGTCATACGACGATGCAGAAAGGCAGATGTTTGAGATGGTCCACGACAGAGGTGGAGGTGGAGGCTGCTACAAGGATGACATGTGGATGACTCATAGATCACACATCGAGGCACCTTCACCCATGCAGCCAGTGCGTACATCGAGTCGGGCACGTACACCCAACAACGGATTGGGTTACCGGCCAGGGGGAGCGGGAGGAGGGCGGCAACGACGACCTTAATCTGGATGAAATTTGTTGCTGATCTGAAGAAGCAGGGTAGAGGAGAAAGTTTCAACATAAAGGGTGGACGATTTGTTGTGGGGACGATTTGTTGTGGGATGAGTGGTTAGACACTAGCATTGATTCAATCCATGTCATAGAGAAAAGGAGCAGAATTTTGGTCTAACATTCATACTTGGTTCCATGAGCACAAGCATTTTGCACCCTACGTCGATGAACTCATCTATAACCATGGAGTAAGTCACTCAACCATCGACAGTACATCATCCAAGAGGCCGTGTCCAAGTATTGTGTCCATTTTGAAGCAACTAATGACTCGGTGGCCAAGTGGTGCGCAAATCTCCAAGCAAGTTGGTCTATGGCCGGATATGCAACTTGTTGGTCGGCTATGCTCTATGTGTTGATTATTTGGCCGGATATGCAACTTGATGAAAATGTTTTTTGTAGCCTTCTCAAGCGTGCAACTTGTTCTTGAAGGTGGAGAAGAGGAACTTCATCCTCATGCATTATTGGTTGAAATTGAGTGGGCAACCCAAGTGGAATTTATTCATTGGCAACAACGACAAGACCACATGCATCGGCACTGAAGAAGAAGGGGGTGATCCAACCGACCCAACAAAAGAGATGCCCGGTACATCTCCAGTGTGTCTATAATTAGGAAGTATACATGCCGTGTTTACAACAATTTTATATGGTTTTGATGCACTTTTATACGTTTTTTATGGGAATAACCTATTAACCTAGTGCCCAGTGCCAATTTCTGTTTTCTGCATGTTTTTCGTTTTCTAGAAAATCCATTTCAAACGAAGTCCAAACGCAATAAAATTTTACGGTTATATTTTCAGGACAACAAGAGACCCACGGAGCTTCGAAGAAGTACCAGAGGAGGTCCAGAGGGGCACAAGCCTGGGTGGGCACCCCCTAGGGTGTGCCCCTGAGCTAGTGGGACCCTCGGGCACCCCCCCCCCCCTACGTGAAATCAACGCAGAAAATTCCTATAAATACATAAACTCCCGAAACTTGACCTATATGAGGTTTTTCGCCGCCGCAAGCCTCTGTCCCGAAGTGGTCTCAATCCGAGGACGGTTCTAGCACCCTGCCGGAGGGGCAAATCATCATCGAAAGCCATCCTCATCATCCTGGCGGTCTCCATGATGAGGAGGAAGTAGTTCACCCTCAGTGTTGAGGGTATGTATCAGTAGTTATGTGTTTGATCTCTCTCCCTCTCTCATATTCTTGATCCAGCACGATCTTTATGTAACCATGTGCTTTGTTAATATAGTTAGATTATATGGTGGTTTTCCCTCTCTATCTTTTTGTGATAAATTGAGTCTTGCTCTCTGAGGTTTCATTATGCTGGATTGAATATTGGACTTGAGATCACTTGATGTATGTCTTGCATGTGGATATCTGCGGTGACAATGGGCTATTCTATTGAATCATTTGATATATGTTTTGGTAATCAACTTGCGGATTTCCGTGGTGACATTGGGGCAATCTAGGCACATAGGTTGATACACATTTTCCTCCTACTTTCTATCATAGAAACTCTAGAGTGATTTTTTGTCGCACGTTGAGGGATTTTTATACGATTCAATTATGTTAGCATTGTTGAGAGATTGCACTAGTGAAAGTATGAACCCTAGGCCTTGTTTTCAAGCATTGCAATACCGTTTGTGCTCACTTTTATTAATTGTTACCTTGCTGTTTTTATTTATTCAGATTATAAAAAGATATTTCTACCGTCCGTATTACACTTGTAGCACCATATCTTTGCCGAACTAGTGCACCTATAGAATTGACAACTGTATTGGGTGTGTTGGGGACACAAGAGACTCCTTGTATTTTGATTGTTGTGTTGATTGAGAGAGATTATCGTACACCTGCCACGGATTGATAAAACCTTAGGGTTATCCACTTGAGGGAAATTTGTTGATGTCCTACAACTCTGCGCTTGGAGGCCCAACAGAGTCTACAAGAACAAAAGTTGTGTTGTAGACATCACTGCCCAAGAAGGTTAGAAGAGGGTTCTGCAGAAAGAAGTGGGAAGAGGAGAAGGCTAAGTGAAAAGGGGCAATGGAAAAGATGAATATGAGGTTTGAGGACATCTTGGCGAAGAAGGAGACATATGTCAAGTGCTCCGACATCAAGGAGGGATGGGGTGAGAGGTTTAACATGTGGATGGCGGTGACCAAGAAGAAGCTCAAGTTCGAAGAAAGGAAGGTTGAGATCGTGACCGCTTCAAATGACATGAAGGTGTTGATCTTGAAGATGGAGGAGTTGGATGACGATGCAATGATGATCGTGCGAGCCGTCTGTGTGGGGATGTTGAAATGCATGGCGGGCGAGCTAGAGGCCACCGAGAATGAGGTGGGTGGGGAGAAGGAGCCGGTGCGAGAGTGAGCATGGAGGCTCGAACAGCCGGCCCGGCTTGGCAAAAAATCCAATTTTTTTACACGGATTGTTAGACTCATATTCTTTTGTGATCGGGTATGTAAAAACTATGCATAGTAGCCTCTTTTTACTTGCGATTGGACACTCGCTATGTGATTGGGCGCTATGCATTTGAATTTCAAATTGGGCAGACCTAGATGGATATTTAGGGGATGCAATTGGTTGGTCGGCTCTCACATAACTGTTCGCAAATTGGTCCCCACCGGTATAGGGGTCGGTGTTGGAGATGCCCTTAGTTAAATTGACTCCTAAAAATAGAAGAATATTTTTTTCCTTTTATCATGCATGGACGTATACTATCAACCTCATGTATATAACACGCGCGGGGGTGTGAAACACCATTAGAACCAACTCTTGGTAAGGCGTGAAGTCTGGAACCTAGGTGTATATGCACCCATTTTTTAGGAAACAATTAGTAATTATAAAAAATATTGAAAAAACATGTTTTTTGGCAACAAACATGATCAAGGGTTCGCTAAGGAATGACTTTAATGGTATTGTGGGCAAAAATAACAAAGTTGGGATTATATTGAGCTTACTATTGATACTTGAGAGACATGTATATTTTCACCTCTAACTCATGCCTAGTTTAATTTGCAACCCTAAACTTCAAAACACATTAGGACACAACCGAACTATCAATAATATTTACTTTGCCCTATGATACCATTGTGAGGTGGTTTTGGCCCCATTGACCATCCAGTCAGCAAGCCACGTCAGCGCAAATTTCATTTTCTTCCCATTTTTTGCCAAATTTTGTCAAAAAAAATTGAAGTTTACCGAAAAATAGAAAAAATTTGTGAGATCAAGCAAACAATACTTAGCATTATATTTAGTACTTTTTTTCTTGATTTTACATAAAGTTTTCAATTTTTAAAACTTTCAATTACTTACAAATTTTGTCTTTTTGCGGAAAGGTCGATCGGATTTCTTCGTTGGCGATTTTTTTATGCGAGCACAACAAAATATCAAGGTTGTTGTCAAACAATTTCAGGTTTTTTTAGCTTTTCCACAATATCTATTTTTTGGGGGGCATATCAGGTGCATACAGACCCAGATTCATCCATGTATTTTGCTGAAGTTATATGGGTAACCCAGAAAATTTGGTTATGGCCCTAGGATGTTTTTTTCCTGATTGCTACATTCTCGCTCATGATCTGTGACAAAGAAAAAAAGATGAGAATTTCTAAATATGATTTAAGTATATGTACACCCGTACATGTATGTGAATTCCACAAGTACGTGCATATCAAAACTTATGGCTTATGCGACATCTGCAAAGTCATGAATGAGGATCTGAGGCACGCACTCATATATTGTGTGCACGCCAAAGCTTTTTGGATAGCAGCGAGGGATCAGTTTGATTTTTCACTTCCGAGACTTCATCTAGTGTCTTGGGCTAGGGATATCTTGCTCGATGACATGTTTTCTGACGACATAAGATGCAAGATTATTACCATTATGCACTCCATATGGACCTCACGGAACCACTGGACACATGACAGGGATGGTTATGACCCTGTTCAAGCGATCAAATGGGTGCATGAATCGCTGACAATATTGGAATTGCCAGCAAGCAAGTCTAAGCTTTCTCCCATGCAGTGTTGGCAGCCACCGGATGTGGGGTGGGTGACAATCAATACAGATGGTGCGATCAATTCTGACGTTATGAAAGGTGGAGCAGGTGGTGTTGCTCGCTCGCACCTAGCGTTCTTAGCAGCATGGAGCAAGCCACTGCCCGGCGTGACAGACCCCTTCATAGCCGAGCTCAAAGCATTCCGGGAGGGAGTGATCTTCGCCAACCTCCGTGGATTCTCACATGTGGTCATACAG
This sequence comes from Triticum monococcum, assembly GCA_034509565.1. Taxonomy (NCBI): domain Eukaryota; kingdom Viridiplantae; phylum Streptophyta; class Magnoliopsida; order Poales; family Poaceae; genus Triticum; species Triticum monococcum. Next base: position 107,657,968 of record CM067843.1, read on the forward strand.
GTCGACTGCCTCGAGCTAGTCAACCTATGGCATTCGCGAGACAATACGCGGTCTATTGCCTTGCCCATTCTTTCAGAACTAGGTGATTGGATAACCAGTTTTGCTTCCTTCTCTGTCATTCATGTCGGAAGGACTATCAATCAACCGGCTCATCTTTGTGCCCAGCGAGCTGCTGCCCAAGATGGAACGGAGAGCTGGCTCGATGTGAGCCCCAGTTTCCTCATTAGTAGCCTACGGGCGGATTGTAATCGACTTCTAATTCATTAATAAAGCTCCCTAGTTTGATGCAAAAAAAAGTACGTGCCATGGGCAACGGCCAGCTACACATGCACGGGCCACCTTGGCAGCTTGGCTACCTCCATCCATCTAGTTTTTTCCGACAACAGAGATCGAGTCAACCTCCCTTGTGTGAGATTAAGGCCAGATATAAAGGGACAAAGCACTACCAGGACCTTACCAAATATGTTCAAAGTGCTTTTGTCAGCCCGAGGAGTATTCATGAAAACTTCAAATTTGTGCGTAATGCTGTCAGGCTACTTCATCGCAAGACAACTCCAGCGATGCTTATGAAATTGATATCTCCAAAACTTTTGATACCCTTTCTTGAGATTTCATCACCCAATTATTGATGTTGAGAGGCTTTGGTAGGCGTTGGTGCTCCTGGATTAGTGATCTACTGTGCACAACATCGCCCTCTATGCTAGTCAACTGTGAGACTTGTGAGCCTTTCACGCTTGACCACAACATTAGGCAAGGTGACCCATCTGTCCCAGGTGCTTTTCATCTGGCCGTGGACATGTTGTAGGCTATGCTTCAATGAGCGGTTTAGTGCAACTTGGTGTCAGACTTGGGTTTCGTTGGCGACATTCCGAGGGCTTCCTTCTTCGCGGATGACGCACTCATCTTCTCCAGACCTTATCAAGGGACATGGAGGTGATCTTGCCATTCTAAAGATTTTTGGAGAGGCTACTGATATTTACATCAACCTGCAAAAGAGCACTATTGTGTGCATTAGGAGTGATGATTCTATCTCTGCTGATGTGTCATGACAGTTTCTCCAGTCAACTAAGGCAATTCCCCTTTCAGTACCTTGGGCTGCCATTATTGATCTTCAGACTACATTATTAGGATATTTTACCACTCATCGACAAATACTCCGTTAAGATGCAAAGGATGGAAACCAAAGTTGTTGGCTCTAGCTGGACGATTAACACTAACAAAATTGGTGCTCGTGGCTCTATCAATTCACTTCTTATCTGTTCTACCATTTGTCGGTGGGTGCGCTCGAGATTATTAGTAGGAGATGCAGGGGTTTCAACTGGAAGGGAAATTGGCAGTGCGAATTGTCTTCTGCCATGGCTAAGAGTGTGCATGCGTAAGGCATGTGGTAACCTGGGGGTGCTGAACTTGAAATAGTTTGGATTTGCTCTCTGCTGCCAGTGGCCCTTCTTGCGATGGGATGCCGAGGATAGGCCATGCCATCTTCTGCCCGACACTCTTGAAAAAGGAGGTCTAGTCCATCTTCAAAGTTGCATCTTCGATCTGATTAGGGGGCTGTTAGATAGCTAAATTCTAGACCAACAAGTGGTGGCAGAAGGGAGCTCTATTGAGGATATGGCTCCTGCCTTATTCTCCTTTGCAACGACTCTAGATGCCCTGTCAAAGACGCTCTCTTGAATTGCACCTGTATTAGACATATTTTTGGACGGATTTTAGTGCAAGCCATGGCTTAGTATCTAAGAATTTGGGATTAGAATATCCTCTTATCTGATGGTGTTCCAGGTCACTTGGTTTGGAAATTCATGGATGGCCACCAGTTCTCGGCCAATAGTGCCTACAACATGTTCTTTGCTGCCAATTTACGCTTTGCCTGCAGTAAACCGATCTAGAAATCTAAGGCCCCTCCAAGATGTAAATTCTTTATGTGAATTGTGGTTCACCATAAGTGTTTGACAACGGTCAATCTAGAGCGTAGGGCCTTCTAATCGCAGCTGCTCACCGTGCCTCTCGACGCCCGAATACTGCACCCATCTCTTCGTGCATTGTCGTTCCACTCAGCAGGTGTGGCTGTGGTTTAGAGGCTAGACATGTGCTAACTTCGAAGTACCAGATGATCATTTTGTCAGTACTAAAGATTGGTGGTCGAGTGCTCGGAAGGAGGTTCCCAAGCCTGTGCGTCATAATTTTGACACCATAATCATCCTTCTTCACTTGAGAATCTGGAAAGAGTGGAATGCTAGGATTTTTGAGCAAGTGGCTAGCAGTGTTGATGGGGTGCTTGATCTAATCATAGAGGATATTAGAGCTTGGAAGGCAGCTGGTTGTGTTGGCGATCATCTTTGAGTTGTTTTCCCTTCTTCTTGTGGTTTTTAACCTATTGTAGGCCTTGTTTTACTCCCCCCTATGACAGTCAACCTCCCTTGTGTCTAGGTTGTTCGAAGATGAACAATACTTAAAAAAACTTAGATGGTTAACAACCAAACTTGCTGTTAAATTTATATTTATTTTGTCAAATTTATCACTTCTTGGTGAAAATATCTGCTCTCTGCCCGTAAATGTGGGTTTCACACGCACATATTCTGCCCAGCATAATAAAACATGTTCTCCAACTAAAATTTATCTTTTAAGTTACCTAACTAGTTGGGAAAGCTATAAGGGAAATATTTATTTTTGTCCGACTTATCCAAGCGATTTGAAGCCACCTAGAGTGATCGACATGCGTCTCTTGGCTCCAGCCCAATGCACCATTGCAGCATCGAGTGCTTCATCTGAGCTCCGAGAGCACCGGGAGTCTTAGATGAAGCACTCGATGCTGTAATGGAGCCCTCGTTGGCAGCTCCGGGTGATGCGATGCAGCGCTCGCCGGCATCTATCGGAGCTACGATGCAGCGCTTGGTGTTGCAATGGAGTGCTCATCGGCGGCTGCGGTGCTGCGATGCAGCGCTTGTCGGGGGTCTATTGGAGTTGTGATGCAGCACATGGTGCTGCAAATGGAGCTTTCTCGGGCGGCTCCGGTGCTTCGTTGCAACGCTCGATGCTGCAATGGAGTGCTCATCGGTGACTTCCCGGTGTTGTGATGGAGCACTAGGCGACAGCTCCTTGCAGCGCTAACCGGCGGCAGCCGCTATGCTTTGCAGCGGCGACTGCGGGGATGCTACGCAGCAGTGATGAGTTGTTACCTTGCTACAGCCCGATGAGATCGAAGCAGGAGGGTTGATTGGAGTGATGGGAAGAAGAACGACATGTGTGCGTTGACCTATCCAAGGGATGAGAGGAACTGGATCAGATGGCTTGCGACCCGACTGATATCTCTAGGAAATCAGTCGGTTGATGCCTAGCAGCGCCCAAGATATATGCCCCTCCCAACCCATGGGTCCCACATGCAAACGATTATACCAAATACATATGTTGTGTGTGTGTGTGTGTGTGTGTGTGGAGGACATATGCTATCTATGTGGAGAAGTTTTTATATAGGACATCGATGGTCCAGATCCTGAAAACAGGTGTCTTATGCATTCGTTTACTCAATGATTAATCCACCAAGTTTTGAATGTTAGGATGTTCACATATACATACTGGCAATTACACTCGGTAGGAGTGCTCTATTCCTAAATAATTGCAACCCACTATATACTTTTCCTCTCCATGTAGGCATGCCACATCAACAAGTCATGCATGTTGTGACAAGTAATACATTTTTTGCACTAATCTATCCATGCAGCCATGCCACCTCATCAATTATGAATGTCAATCATAAGTTAATATGTTCGCATTGATTATTCTGTAGTCACGATCTCATGGGTGGTATGTGTTGGAAGCTTCGACAAAATGTATGTAGTTCATGATTCAAATTGTTGCTAAAAGTAGCATCTGGTTAATTTCAATCCAAAAGGTTTTCTGTTGCATCCATCATTTTGCCACATACTTCGTATAGTTTATTGTTTTGAAAATCTAAACTAAGTGCACTCTCACATTTGATTTTGTAGTATCTTGAGTTCTTTAGCATCTATTTATGGATTTGTTTAACAAAATTTCTACAACAACGCTCAGGGTTTCTAGTTTAGCAGATTTCGCCAACCAATTTCCGTACTACCATGTCATTTTCTTAATTGAAATAAAAATGTTATCATGGGCCATAGCTATAGCTAGCTAGCTAACCAGAAGAGTATATTATCATGGGCCATAGCTATAGCCAGCTAACTAACCAAGCATGATTAACATCTAAAAAACAATAGGAGGAAGGTGCTGTTTTTTTTCTCAAATCCAAACATGTAAAGATTCCTTCTCTTTTCAGGTGGCTGTATGGATGGCTCCAAGTGTGGAGGTCCTTCTAAGGGTACATAGGAGGTAGCAATTAATAGTTGTACTCTTTCCAATATTTGGACAAGGGATACCCCAAAGGAACCATACAACCCTGTGCATTTTATATTATTGGACAGGTGTACGGCTGTTTGGAAACATGTTAGGTGTCGTAGTGCAATTGGTTAGAATTAATGTTGACTGTGAAGGAACAATATGTATATGCATGCCTTTTCAGTAATGTATAATAATGTATCCTTTGCAAAGTAAAATGAATCTTGAAAAAGGGAGAATGTGGTGTGCAATTAAATTGAGCTAAGCACAATTGTATCTGTCTAGCTTTTGTGAGTTACTAATTTTATTTATTCTCACTTTTGTTGAACTATTCTTTGTTTTACTAAGTTTGCTCCATTTTGTGTGTGTGGGTAGGTGGGGGGGGGGGGGGGGGGTAGCTAAATAATGTAGTTATTGTATGGTTTTCGAGATAACAAGAACAAAGTGTGCCTTTCTCACATTAAGGTTTGAAATTAATACAATAAACTGTACAATTATTTAAAAAAACAAGATTTTGCCAGCCTTTGATCTGAGTCATTGACCCAATTCTATAATTATCCATCCAGTAGTTATAGATAAATTATACGTGATACTCTTTTTTACACATGAGATTGTTGATTTTGAGCTTACAATTTTTTTAAAGTTGACACTTTGTTTTAAAAAGTTGCATGTCTTCGCTCTCCAGTTTTTAATATTATCTTCCTGACAATGTTTTTAGTTTTGTCGTGATGATAGATACACATATGTGGGCTTAAAATGCTTTATGCTTGTAATATATTTGGTACATATGAGCACCTTAGAAAAGTGACAAATTACATGTTGTTTTTTAAACCATTTCATGTCAAAATACTAAAGTGAGAGTACATGCAAAATTTTGGTAAGCTCACTTGTAATATCAAGCGAACGATATGTTTCCCATATTCCAATTATGTTAGTCAAAGGTGACTTGCATGTGAATGGTTGCTGGTAACTTATAAAATAGTAATAATGTTTGTAGATAAATACCCACTATGTGTAATCATTGGTCATTTATGTTATATTAAGCATGCAAGGGTGAGATCTCACGGTGGGTCCCTGTTACAAGCTAGCACCCATCCAATTTCATGTTAAGACAAGAGCACAGACAACTGTCCATGCCAATTCCGATCTGCACTCTTTTATCCACGCACAGTTTTAGAGTGTTTCTATTTTCTACTATTGCAATTCGTCCAATGGGTAGATGCATATGCGTATAATATAATAAATAGATGTGATGTAAGCCAATCTATGGTTGGATGGTTAGTAGGACAGTGATATTTTCGTCCATCAGAGTTTAAGTCCTAAATTTACTGGTGCTCATAATTTTTTGAATTTATTTCATGTCTTCCGGAGATGTCCGTTCAATGGGAAGACATGTTCACATCGCCTACAAAGGTTTGCCGACTTCATCAATTTTAAAATGGTGTGCCGGCTTAGTCTCTCAGAGGTGCTTATAGGAGTGAGTGTATGAGCATCTATGTTTGTACTATGTTAAAAAGATGAGCACAATCGGATGCCTCAAAGCATC